>JAHLSL010000065.1:436995-451898 GCA_025920805.1 Petroica traversi
GGCTGCTTCTGCTTGGACAGAGTGGCCAGGCTCTGAGCTGGAAAAACACATCAAGTCCTTTGGAGCAGCCTTGACTTGTGCTCTTCTATCCTGAGAGCAGACCCAGGGGAAGGGAGGGGACTGCAGACCCAGGAGGGAGAGGAGGTGCTGGGTGTGTGGTCTTGGCCTGACCCCTTCCAGCAGAGACCAGGACTCTGATGCCTCCATAGCACAAGGGACAGGGCCAGAGCAGCTGATAGCAAGGACAGGCTGAGGGAGCAGAAGCCACAGTGAGGACAGTTCTCATCATTTTGTCCTCCTAAAGCCAGGCATGAACTCTATTTCCCTCTGCAATAGCTGCTTAAGAGGCTGGTTAGGGAAGACAAGTAATTAATTGTCTGGCTCAGGACAGGGAACTGAAGACTGCTCACTGTGATGCTTCTGGACAGCTGGAAAGGGACAGAGGGAGAATGTCTGTCAATAGTGGAGGGGACAGAAATAACCCAGCAGTACATCAGAGGGCAGACAGACCAGCACAGCCAGTGGGAGCCATGAGGTGCTGCTGTATTTAAATAAACCACTTTGGGAGGGCCCAGATTTCTTCAGCTTTTCTGTGGCTGATGTGGCTGAGGGCACAGCCTGACTTGTGCCCTTCTCCCTGGGTGAGCCCAGCACAATCCAGCTGCCTCCTGATCTGCAGGGTCCTTTCTGGGAGCACAGTTCTCTTGTGGGATAAACTATGGCTGGAATGTGGTGTGGCACATGGCTGGGTGCTGCTGCCACAGCTCAGCCCCAGAGCACAGGGATGGCAAGCAGGGACTTCTGTGTCAACAATGTACTGTATGTACAATGTTTACACATATAAACATTACATGCTGTGTAAACATTGCCAGGGATGGGCAGCCACTGCTTCTCTGTGCAACTGTGCCAGGGCTCACCACCCTCACAGCCAAGAACTTCTTCCTAATGTCTAACCTAAATCTCTCCTCTTTTAGTTTACACCTTGTCCTATCACCACAGGCTCTGTTTGTGCAAACTTCTTGTTTGTCCCCAGCTTTAGGCACTGCCAGGGGCTCTGAGCTCTCCCTGGAGCCTTCCCTTCTCCAGGGGAACATTCCCAGCTCTCCCAGCCTGGCTCCATGGCAGAGGGGCTCCAGCCCTTGGAACATCTCGGGCCTCCTCTGGACTCTCTCCTGATGTTGGAGCCAAAGGCTGGGGCAGCTCTGCAGGTGGGGTCTCACCTGAGCGGGGCAGAGGGGCAGCATCCCCTGCTGCCCTCACTGGGGATCAGCCCAGGTCACAGGGGGTTTCTGGAGTGCCAGCACACGTTCCCAGGTCGTGTCCAGCCTCTCAGCCCCGGCACCCCCCTTGTTCCTTGGGGTTTCAGTTGCTGGATCCGAGCGAGCTGCATCCTCTGTCAGCGCGGCTGCGAGGGCTCCGAGCTGCTGTGTGCGCTGTGTGCTTTCCAGCAGCTGGCAGGGGCTGCCTGCATTCTGCCTCTGGGAGGAGCTTGCAGTGACGCCACCAGAAAGAAAAGGGGAACGAGTTCTGTCTGTGCCCGCTGCACGGAGAAACATTTCCACACAAGGTGGCACCTGTCTCCTTCCTTCCAGTCTCAAGCCGGAGACGCTGAAAGGCACCTGGAAATATTCTCTGAAAATTAACTCCTGGTAATCAGGATGCAGAATAATCCCTCATTAATTCCCTCGTTAAAGCCATCGCTTTTCCCTGGGCACTCAGTAAGGCACTGCAGGAGTTGCTGTCACAGTCAGCTCTGGGGCTGGGCAGCAGGGAACGGGCAGGAGGGATGGATGGGGGGACAGCAGCTGCCCCCACTGCAAGTGCCCTGCTCTGGGATGCACAGACACCCCCTGGAGCCTCCCAGCAGCAGGAGGGGCCTGGGAGCTAAAGGGGATCCCTGCCCTCTCCCCAGGTATGGCACTCCACATCCACTGCAGATGGGCAGAGGGTTCTGTGCTCCAGATCTGCCTTGTGCTTTATCTGACAGAGATGAATGCTCTGTGCCTGTAATTTAAATTACAATTGAGCTATTTTAGAATATCTCTTCATACACTCTGCAGACCAGTGCCAGCACTGCTGACACATGAGGTGCTTTTGCATTCCCATGCAGAATGCTGGAGAGGCTTTGCTTTGCTTCTGATCCCAACCTGTCCACCCACGGAAAATACCCAGTGTTACTGCACATTGGAAATGCAGCACAGCTAGAACAGCTCTTGCATCAAGCAGTGGGGCAGTACCACCCCTCGCAGGCTAAGGAAGGAGCAGGGCTGTGCCCTGGGCTCCTGCAGGGCCCCACAGGACTCCTCAGCCCAGCACAGGGGCCCAGCACAGAGATCTCCTCTGGCAGCACAGCCAGCAGCACCATCCCACCAAGCCCTGCCCCAAGGGGTGCACACCTGAGCACGGTGGGTTTAAACATTAAAAACATTGGTGAAGCTCAGAGGTGCCAGATCCCTTACTTGCATCAAGGTCCTTGGTCCTCAGAGTTGCAGAGAAAGGCAGGCTTGAAGGCTGCAAGCAATCACTTTGATTTTCATGTGATCATTTTTAATCCCTGTCATGCTTCTTCCACTGTCTTCAGCTCCATGGTCTCTGCCTGCCCTGTGCTGGCCCAGTGCCTGGGGCTGGGGCTCCCATGTTGGTGGAGCAGGACAGCAGGTCCCAGAGAGGTGCAGGACAAACTCTCCCTCTCCAGCCTCCCTGGAGGAGAAGGAGACAGGACATGGGGACAGAAGATATTACAAATGCAGGGGAAAGGAAAGGAATAGTTTGAGAAGGGAAAAAGACCACACTTCATGCCTGCTTGGTTTACCTGGGTGCAGGGAAGAGGAGGAAGGGCAGGGATGGTGTTCCATGTATCTCCACAGGGCACTGAAATGCAGAGCCAGCGCCAGCAGAACTAAGTGCCCCCTGTGGAACCCACATTTATTCCCTTTAGCTGTTTCCAGCTCAATAAAGTTGGATAAAGTAGGATCTGGATGCTTCATTTTGAAATAGGGGGGCCAGCATAAGTCTGTCCTTGCATGGAAGCCCCTAAGCCCCCATGGAGTGCAGGAAAGTGTCTGAACAGCCGTGCCCAGTGAGCTCAGAGCCTGACAAAGCCAGCACAGAGCTGATGCCACCAAGACCACCACACTGCCAGGGCCAAGGGCCAGCTCATGCCGTGCTCCAGCCCTGCCCCAGCAGTGGGCTCTCCATCAGTGTGGGGCACACGGGCAGCAGGGCAGCTTTGGGGGGGCACAGGGCTGGGGCTCAGCCACCCAAACCCCCACGTGTTTCCTGATGGGGAATCGCTCCCTGTGCTGTTTCTGTGACGTGACTGGGCTTGACAGCAGCATGAGCTGAGCTGGGGCCTTGTGTCATTTGCCTCATTGCGGCCCAAATCTCCTCCCTCCTGACTGCACCCGCAGGCACCGGCGGCTGCAACAGGCACCCACAGGCCCAAAGAGTGAAAGACAAGAGGATAAAAATACCCGTGTAAGAAAAAGAAAAGAAAAAGGGAAAAAAACCCAGGCACCATCTGGATTCCAATCCTGGAGAGCAGAGAAGCCCTGGGCAGGAAGGGAGCAAGCAGAGAGGGGCTCGCTTGCAGTTTGCAAGAGCTGGGAGCACTGCTGGTTCTGTGTCTGCTGCACCACAGTTGGGCTCCAGAGCCACATCCCTGCTCTGTCCCAGCAAACTGGGCATTTACACAAACCTCTGTGGGCAACAGCTCACCCATCCCTGTGGGGTGGGAAGGGCTGGAGCAGCTCAACCATCCGTGCAGTGTGAAGGGAACAAAAAGCAGCAAGGAAGGCAAGGGGGAACCTACCCCAGAGTGGATGAGAGGTCCCTGTTGCCAAACTGCCTCACTGTTCATCTTCCCTCTGCCTGGAGGCATGACAGGAACTCAGGCTGGGGAGAAGCAAGATGCCAGGAGCAACATTAGTGGGTCCATGTGGGGCCAGGGAAGGGGTCTGTCCAGGATGGGCAGCAATCCCTGTGGAGCCAGGCAGAGCCAGGGCAGGACCCCTGGCCTGCAGCACGTTAGCAGCAAACCAGCACCAGCCCCAGCCAGAAACTGGGTTTAAACCCAAGAAGAGCCCTTTCCCAAGGCATGTGTGGGGCCCACCTGGTGCTCCTTGAACCTGCAAGGGCAGACGTGCGTGGCTGCCACCCTTGTGTCCTCACCCCCTGGGCAGCCCAGCAGGGCAGGATGCCCAGGGTGTGGGCACAGACCCCACACCTGCCCTGGCAGCACTGGGGCAGCACAGGCAGATCCCTGCCTGTTCCCAGGGTGAGCCCCACCTGCTGCAGAGAGGGAATGGCAGGAACAGTGACTGCACAACTCTAAGGAACGGCAGCACTCAGTCCCTCCTGGGGAGCCACGCGGGACGGGCAGAGCAGCAGCTCCTGAATAAATTCTGAATAGCGACATAGGTCAGGCAGCTGATTTCTGCCTGAAATAAATGGCTTTGCGGCAGTGCTTCCCCTCAGGGGAAACATGTCCTGACAAGCTGCAGTTACTCGAGTGCCCGGAGGGTTTGTGGAGCCTGGTTCCTTTGGAGAGTGTTTTACTGACTGTTCCCAATGCCAAGAGCAGCTTTATACCAATAATAAACAAGGCAAAACATGGAGCCAGAGCAAACAGCTGATAAAAATCCACATTTTGCTCCCTATGTTCACTTTTCTGGCTCCGCAGCACAGGGTGGGTAAGGGGAGCAGGAAATCTTTGTGCTGCTGGCACACGGCCTTCCTCCTGTCAGGTAAAACACTCCCCGGGCTTCTGCTGCTCCCTTATGCCAGGAATCGTCACCAGCGGAATGCACAAGACATCCCTTGGGCTGTGCATGTTCATCGGCTCTCTGCTGCTGAAGCAGAGCTGTGAGGCCGAGCACAGGCTCCATGTCCTGCCGGGGCGGTGGTGGAGGAGCTCACTCTGCCCCGGCCACCACCTGTCCCTGCAGCCCAGCCCAAGCCGGCCACAGACAGGGCTGAGCTCCAGGCTGCTGGAATATCCCATCCATCAGCGGATCCAGGAGCTGCAGCAGCAGCAGCTCCGCGGAAGGGAAGGCAGAACGAGCCGGGTGAGAAGGAGCTGCCGGGGCTGGCTGGGAGCAGGGCTGCAGAGCCTGGCAGGGCACGGCGGGTGCGAGCTCCCTGCCGCGCACAGGCTGCATCGCTGTCTGCTCCAAAATAGCTCTTAACATGACAAGAGGTGTCGGATGGGCGCGGGAGCGCTGGCTCTCCCCAGCTCTTCCCTTGCCGAGAGCCTGTCTACACTGCCATATGTTACCCTGCCGAATTCTTCATCGTGCTTTATTTGTCATCCTCTAGCACATATGGTAACAGCTCCACTGCCTGGCACTTGGAGAGGCTGGATTTAGCTCTGAATCAGGCACAAACAAACACTCACTTGGGGCAGTGCTCTTTGCTTCTCACCATCCCCACCTCCCCTCGCTGCCTCTAGGAACAGAAACAGGCAGACAGCTGGGCTGGATCAGCACTGCAGGTCCCTTTCAACAGAAAGCATTTTATTTTAGTCTTCTATTCTGCTCTATTCTATTCTGTTCTATTCCATTCCATTCTATTCTATTCTATTCTATTCTATTCTATTCTATTCTATTCTATTCTATTCTATTCTATTCTATTCTGTTCTGTTCTGTTCTGTTCTGTTCTATGCTATGCTATGCTATGCTATGCTATGCTATGCTATGCTATTCTTTTTGTGTCATTCTATTCCTTTCCATTCTGCAGCCTCTGTCACGGCAAGCAGGAAAGGCAGGAAAAGACAGCCACCCTTCAGTTTGGGATTTACTGAAAGCCATCCCAAAGAACAATCATGGGGAAAAAAATCACAGGTGAAGGAACCAAAGGTGAGGGACTTCTCATACTGGCCAGGCAGGGAGCTGACCTGCGCCAGACATGCCCTGAAACCTGAATGGCCACGGTGGTGGCTGCTGTCCCTTCTCTTCAGTGTCACTTCAGGGATGCCAAAAGCACAATCCAACCCTTTCCCTTGGTGCAATCATGTTTACTTAAACAGAACACGCTGGTTCCTTTTACCTTGTGCACAGCAGGGACAAACACTGCAGGAGCATTGCCCACCAGTTCTCAGTTGCCATTCCAAACAGAGCAGTGGCTCCAGGAGACTCTGTCTCTGCTCACTCAGCAGGGCCACCCTCCAAAATCTTTCCCCTTTTGCCAGGACAGGGGAGGTCCCTGCCTGGGACTGAGCACAGCCGGGACAGACGCTGCAGCAGGGCAGGGCAGGGGCTTTGGGACCCCCCAGCAGAGATGTCCCAGCTGGCTGTGCTGGAACTATTTTTAGTGTTAAAATATTTAAGAAGTTGTCCACATGCTCGGGAAAATTGTTTTCTCGTGGGATGGTTTGAACCATGCAGGTGTGGATCCTTCCAGCTGTGCCCAGAAATACCCTGCCATGGAAGGCAGGCAGAGAAAGGAGAGATGTGGAAGCACTGCCTTTACCAGCCCAGGCAGCGTGTGGGAACACTCCTGCCCTGCCACAGGGTCACTCAGGTGTCCCGCTGTCTGGCCATATGTCCACCCATCCATCCACCATTCTTCTGAACCCTCTGCCTGATGAAAGCCCTGCCCAGCTGTGCTGGAGGGGGATGCAGGGCCGGGCCTCCTGTTCCTCCACCAAACAAGACCAGAGGAGAAGAATCCACAGGAAGCCTCAGCCTGGTCTCACCTCCCCCAGAACATTCCCAGCCTCCTCTGGCAAAGAGCAGCAAACCTTCTGCTTCTGTTCCCCAGATCAGGAAACTCTCACTGGACACGACTGCAGAGCTCCACATGGAGCCCTCAGCACAATCCAACCTGTGCCTGAAACCACAGCGGTCTCACCAAGTGGCTTCGGCAGGCAGAAGGTGTGTGCAGTCCCAAGGAAACTTTTCCTGTGCCCCTCACAGAAATCTGGTGCTTTCTGAAAGGGAAAAGAGTCTCCAGATCCTAACTCCTCAGGAGAGCTGTGGAGCGTCAGTAATAAGTCATTTTTGGCAGGCATATGTGAACAGCATCCAGGGAGGGAGAACTTCATCAGAGCAGAGAAATCCTTCCAGCCTGCCTTTGGTATGACTCCAGCAAGCCTGAAATATCCCTGAGAGCTCTGCTCCTTCCCCTTCTCAGAGATATCCTGACCCTGTCTTGGGCAAGGTACCCAATTTACATGTTCCCAGGGCACTGGCTTGCAATATTTATACAAGGTTTTGCAATTTAAATGGTTTGGATGGGGAGCAAAATGGGCATTTGCTCAGGAAAAGGCTGTCTCAGTTACAACAATTTCTGTCCTCTCCCATTAGGGAAGCAGGACCACATCACTGCCTGAATGCAGGGTGCAAGTGAGCCCCACACAATGTGTTTTCACTCAGCAATTAATTACCTAGCACTCCTCTAATTAATAGAACTTCCATCGAAATTCCCAGAGACCAACAGCAAATGTCAGGTTCTGCCCCTCCAGCAGCTGCCCAAAATATCTTCCAGGGCAGTGGCTCCTGTAGTCGGGACAGGAAGCAGGACCGGAATCTCCAGTCTCCTGGAGCACCACACACTCATCCTGCAGCACCACGGACACTCTGGCTGCCCTGGACTGGGCAAGGCTGCTCCTGGCCCACCACACCCTGTCCTGACGGGCTCCCAGATGAGATGGGGCTGGGTGGGCAGCCAAGAGAGCCAACAGTGCTGTCTGGGCATGGCTGAGAGTGAAATCAGCCTCCGCAGGCCAGGCTGGTGGTCCAGGAGCTGTTCTGAGCAGGGGTGGAAGTCAGCCCAGACAAATGCAGGGATGTTTTGGATTTGCTCTCCTGGGGCCAGAGAGTGGCTCAGCCAGCAGAGGTGTCTGGGACAGCAGCAGTGGCCAGACTCACAGAATCCTTCTGTCCCCAGGACCAAGGAAATGCAGCCCAGGTGGGAGCACAGCAACGTCCAGCTGGCACAAACCCAGCTCCCCAGGGTGCACATGTGCAACCACGTGCCCAGAGCCCACCCCACCAGCCAGAGGGCACAAGGTCACCGGCCACAGGGCCAGCAGGTCATCGGCCACAGCCCTGGGGCCACCAGTCAAGGTTATTGGTGACGCACCTGCCCAAAAACCAATCTGGGAGGAACCATGCCAGCCAAAGAGGAACCGTGGTGAACAGAGGGAGTGGGACTGGCCACTGTTGACCTTGGGAGCTGCACAAAGCACAGGAGGTATTTAAATCCCTGCAGAGCCCCTTGAAACTCTTCTGAGCTCCAAACCTCAACAGCTGAGGACACGGGGAGTGTTTTCCTTACCTTTTTGGCAGAGTATCACTTTCAGCTGACTCTGGTGGAGCTGCTATGACTGAAACAACAGGTTACTCGGGGTGAGTAACAGGGGAACATTTGAATTTGTTTCAATTAGAAAAGAAAAAGTTCTCTGGGTTTCATTCAAGGCTCCTTTATAAAACTAACCTGCATTGTTAGTTAGTTGCTTCCCATCTCTTGCAGCAGGTGGAAAGGGACAGCAGGCTGGCCTGTGGCTGCCTGCAGGGTCTGCACTCCCTCTGCCAGGCAGTTATTTGGGACAAGTGAGAAATCCTGATTTGCTAAGAGATTAATAAACTGTCACATAGAAAACAGCACAGCACATCACCCCTGGACATTGCTGGCAAAACCCTATGAAGGAAAGAGCTAAGGTTGCCATTGACAAAACTGATAAATACTGAGACATATTTTTTGCCAAATACATAGATACAATATCAGATGTGTCAAAGAAGTTACCTGGAGCAGAAAGACAACTGGTCCAGACCCCACACAGAGCTGACTCATCCCTTGTCCCTGTCCTGTGCCTTTTCTGACATTAGGACTGTGTGTACCCTGGTGGAGCCTCCAGGCTGCCCTGTGCTCCATTTCTGCCTATCCCCTCCCTGTGGGCACCAACCCATCTCCTCATTGTATCCCCACAGGAGTGGGCTTGTCCTTGTTAAAAACCCACACTTGGACTTGATGGAGGAGGATGTCCTGTACCACCTGGACTTGGGGACGAAGACACACAACCTGCCAGCAATGTTTGGGGACATAAAGGTAAAGAGCAGCCCAAAAGCCAGGCAGCAGCTCCCCCTGCACAGGCTCTCCAAGTGCAACCCATGGTGCCACCAGCCCATGCCAGGGCCCTGCTGCTGCCAAAGCTCCCACGGGGCGGGGTCTGACTGCTCAGCTAAGGGACCCAGCAGCCCAAGGCAGCCTGGGCAAGAAGGTTGTCTATCCTTCTTTGTTTTGGGCAGAAATCACAACAGAAAATTGTCCTTTTAAAAACCTGTAGCTCTGTAAAACCTGATTTTATATTGGCCCCATGTTGGAGGACAGACAGAGGAGGCATTTGTCCAAAGCATCTTGATCATCATCTACTGGAGCAAGGGAAGGAGGATGTCATATCGTTTTTGGCTGAGACTTGCTGTCAAAACCGACTTGTCATGTGCCATCCTCTTCCATTTCAAA
This sequence comes from Petroica traversi, assembly GCA_025920805.1. NCBI lineage: Eukaryota > Metazoa > Chordata > Aves > Passeriformes > Petroicidae > Petroica > Petroica traversi. The sequence continues at coordinate 446,458 of JAHLSL010000065.1, forward strand.
CTGGAGCCTTTCCCTGGTCATGCGGGGGAAGAGCCTCAGTGCCCAGGGCTGGAGCAGCCTGGCACAGCTCAGCGTGGGCTCCTGCTGCCCTGTGCCCTGGCAGCTGCACGCTCATCCTCCGCCTACCTTCAGCAAGCATATTTCCCTTTAATATGTAAAATTTGTCCTTTTTCCTCTCTGACTTTATGCCCTCTATGCCATCAGCAGTGCTCACTAATTGCAGTCAGCACTGTTCTTAGAATAAATTAACCAATGAGCTCCTCCAACATCTGGGTTTGCTTTGCTCTCAGTACTGATACTAACAGCTTAAATTTGCTGAATTATTTGAGATTTTTCTGCGTAGGACTGACACCCAAGTAGGTGCAGCCCTACGGCTGCCCAGACCCAGGGTAGTGACCACCCTGACAAAATGACAGCCTGGGTTTCATGTTAACTCCTGGTTTGCGACCCTCAGCTGTTCCAAAGCCCCTTGAGTGATGGTGAGAGGAGGCATCGCGCTGCTTTCTCGGGAAGATGTGTCTGGCGCAGCCACTCCCGGCACGCTCAGGCTGCCCCGCCGTCCTTGCTCCAGCTCGGTACCAGCCCGCTGCTGTTTCCTTTGCAGTTCGTGTGCGTGGGGGGCAGCCCGAACAGGATGCGGGCGTTCGCGCAGTTCATGCAGCGGGAGCTGGGCCTGGCGGGGCCCGGGCAGGACCTGGCTGACATCTGTGCGGGGTCGGACCGCTACGCCATGTACCGGGCGGGACCCGTGCTCTCCATCAGCGTGAGTAGCGCTCGGGGCTGCTGCTCTGCCGGGCTCCCGCAGCCTCCCCAGCACCCCCCAGCAGGCCTTTTTCCTCTTTTCACTACCCCCGGTGCCACCTCAGCCACGGCAAAGCTGCTTCTGGCTCAATAGCATTCCCCAGCACCTGCACTCTCCGTTTGGAAAGTGCTGCATTAGCAACAGATGTGCACATGTTCTGCTCAGCTCAGTTTGGGAGGTAAAACCACTTCTCACTACACATGAACTATGAAACATTGCTGGGAGTATTACATTGATACAAGCTCTAAAATAAAAACCTGGCCTTATTATTAATTATTCTTTTAGAGTGGGATTTTTGGCACTGAACAAAGGGACAAGCAAACACAGGCTGTGCTGGGGAGCACTCACATCCAAAGGCTTGGTCCTGACACCATTTCTTCAGGCACAAGATTAGTCTGAAATGCGATTCACAGGAGATGGAATCATTCACTCAACACAGCTCGTGTTTCATCCTCTGACAAAACCAAACCAATCCTGACCAAGGGAGTCAAGCCTGAGGGAATCAATCTGAAAGCATCCAAGGGAAGAACTGCCAAAAGATATGCTGTTCCCAGCCTGGCAGCAGCAGTGACACAGCCAGAAGCAAATCCTCACCGAGCTCATGGCCATGCACCAGCTCTAGGCAGTGCAGAAGGGGGCACGGGGCAGAGCACACAGCCGCCCTGAGAAGCATCATGCAGAGCAGCTGCCAACATCACATTTCTGCAAGTTGCTTAGAAACACAACTGAGCTCAAACATACGGGGGCAGGAACACAGATTCCTGCTCTGAATATTTACAATGAGAATAAATTTTTTAGGCATTGGCGAATAAGCCACGCTGATGTTCCAGAATAACAACATGCAAAAAGGTTTCATATTTAAAACATGATACAAGGCAAACAGAGCATTGGTCTCACAGCCAAGAGAAAGGAGAAAAAGCAGCACAAAAACTGGCTGTGTACCTTAATCAGTGGAGTTTCCATGCATGCTTCCTTCAGGTTTTTGAAGATGATAGCAAAACCAAAAAAAATGTGAGACATTTTCAAGAGGGAAAATCAAACCCCACAGCCGCAAACACTTTTTGTACTTAAAAGTTAAGCTAAGAAAAGGACGTTGGTATAACAATTGAGCAGAAGACAGATGAGCAAGCAAGGGAGCACTGGGCAGATGCAGCAGAAGACCCAGCAGCTCCAGGCCTGCTGAACATCTGCCAGCCCTGGGGAGCAGCAGCAGAGATGGGAGCACAGTCCATGGAGGATGGGAACAAGCCATGGAGATGGGAGCTGGTAGCCAGGCAGGTGCTGGGGACAGAAGGGCAGGAAGAGGGACAGGCAGCCTGCAAGGCGTGCAGCAAACAGCTGACCCTGAAAGCTGTCCTCACCCAGGGACACAAACCCTTCCGTTGTCCTTTGTGCCCAGCAATGTGCTCCAGTGTGGGGCGAGGACAGGCTGGAAGGCACATGGAGAACTGAAGCCCCAGGTTGTCCTCACTGAAATTCACCACTCCCAGAGCACGAGCAGGACACAACAAAGTGTGAGTCAGCACATGGTGAAAGGATTGGCAGTGCACAGGGAAGGTCTTGGAGCATTCAGAGGTTGGGATGCATTTGTGGGCCTTCCTTGAAGGACAAGCACCATCTGTGTGCTGCACAGGGTCCCCAGGGATGACCACCAGCTCTACTGACTTGAAGAGCCTTTAAAGCATTGAGGGAAGGAGGTTAGACACTTCACCTGAACAGGCTAAAAAGACTCCAAGATGTCTCTTTCCCCTCAAAAAAATTTCTGTTGGCCTCATCTGCAGAAGAGGCCTCAGTGGAACCCTGAGCTCATTGCAGTCATGTACCTGTCACTTGCTGCAGCCTCTTGGGGACTGACATTTCTCTTTTCTCTCCTTCCAACAGCATGGAATGGGCATCCCTTCCATTTCCATAATGCTTCACGAGCTGATCAAACTGCTGCACCATGCAAAATGCCGGGACGTTACCATTATCCGCATCGGTACCTCTGGAGGCTTGGGTAAGCAATTCATGGTCTTTCTTCAGAGCAGAACAGCTATTATTAAAAAGAACACTCAGCAATAGATCGTGCGGTTCCGAACTTTAGCATTTCATCAGGTTTTTAAATATGAAACATGGTTTTTTTTTTTTTTGGGGTTAAAACCCAGAAAACTTATAGCAACTGACTTGGCAGAGTGCACATTCTCAGTGTATGAAGGCCTTGATTCCACTACAGCCACGTGTCACTTTCCAAACACAAAATATGGGTTAGTGGTGACCGGAATGGATCCATGATCCCTGGCTGAGGTAGTGGTGCTGCTCGTGCCTGTACAAGCTGGCAGGGGGGACATGATCTCTGCAAGCCAGAAGCAGCAGCTAATCCCCTGTCACTCAGCACATTCCCACAATCACTTATCTTGTGCCGAGTCCGTACATTTTACTTGTACATCTGGGCTACTTCATGAATTTCAATTATTCTCTGACATCTTCTTTACTTGCTGAAAAGAACAGCCCTGCAAGCACACGTAGATCTATTGAGATTTTCCCGCTGTGCTGGAGTTTGGCAGCAGGGCACAGGTGCTGTGAGCTCTGGCAGCCTCAGGTTCCATCTCCACAGGGATCGCGGCTGGCTCTGTGGTGATCACCGACACGGCTGTGGACTCCTCGTTCCAGCCACGCTTTGAGCAGGTGGTGCTGGGGGATGTGGTGGTGAGGAGCACCGAGCTGGACAAGGACCTTGCCAAGGAGCTGCTCGCCTGCAGCAGGGACATTCCCGACTTCCCCACACTCATTGGCCACACCATGTGCACCTACGACTTCTACGAAGGTAAAACCAGCTTTGTCTGGCCTTCCTCACCTCATAATGCCCAGTCTTTCAACTCTCACATGGACACAGCTATCCAGGGACCCCAGGCCCCAGGAGGGCTGCAGGCAGAGACCCAGGTGGTGCTAGGGGGCCCAGGCAGAGCAGGGGGCACCCTTGGAACATGCAGTACTTCTGTGTGCACCTTGCTGAGTTTGCCACCAAGCTGATCCCCTACAGCAAGATTATCGCTTCAGAACTACCAAACACTAGGAAAACATTAGGTTGCCTGTGAGATTTCCATAAACAAACTTTGGTTACTCTGGAACTATTTCCTTTGCAAAATTAAATGCTGATTGCAGAGTAGATGAAATGTAATAAATGAAGAATTAATAATCTGAGCACTATTTATAAACCTTTAGATCTGCTTGCAGATGCAGCCATCTGTGTATTGCTCAAGTCTGTGTTTTATTTAAACAAAAAGCCATTTGAGAGGATTAAAGTAGAAGCAGTAATAAACTGAAGGGCTGTCCCAGGTTGGCCCAGCCACAGGTAAGCATTTGGCTGCCCCAAGGCCTTCAGACACTGCGAGAGGAGGAGCTGCACAGGGCCTCAGGCTGCTCTGAGCACACAGCAGCACAGCCAGAGCCCTGGAGGGGTTACAGGAGAGGGCAATGGGTGCCCACACTGAACAGTGTGGGTCCTACCTGCAGTGGTACCTGGAACTGCAGCAGGGGAGCACCAGAGCCCTGGAACAGCTTCTCCAGCCAGCACTGGTGCTGCCTGCACCAGGAGTGTCTCTGCAAGCAGCTCCAGGTTCCATCCACTGCAGCCCTGCAGAAAAATTAAACCCAGGCTAAGGGAGTTTCCTCTCCTCAGCGTTTCCATTCTGCACAGCTTCTTATGCCTCTTCTACAGTCAGCTGGCATTTTTGGGGTTTAATCTGGCAGACTCTCACAGCTGATAGGCAGCACGGACCTCAGGAGCAGCGATGGCCTGTCCCCACAGAGCACAGCATCCCCTGGTACTTCCCACCTGTGGCTGACTAGATATTTTACCAATGTTGGAACCTGCATCATTCTCTCCCCTATACAGAGACACATTGTGCTGGCTTTAACACTGAGAGGAAAATGAATTAACCAGCTGCTCACAGGAAAACTCTGTGGGTCTCAGACAGAATGTGGACACTGCTGGACCTCCCATCTGCCCTGTGCCCCATGACCTCATGCAAGGCCAACAGTGACAGTTCTCTGCTTCCTTTCCAGGTCAGGGGAGATTAGATGGTGCATTTTGCTCTTTTTCCACTGAAAAAAAGTTGGAGTACTTAAGGAGGGCTTATGACGCCGGCGTGAGGAATATTGAGATGGAGTCCACAGCATTCGCTGCCCTGTGTGGGCTGTGTGGCCTCAAAGGTGAGTCCTGGCCCTACAGCACATCCCGCCCGAGGGTTTGCGGGACAGAGCCCGGGACAGCGGAGCCGCGGCTGCTGGGGCTGCCCTGAGGCCGGGCAGGAGGGCCATGGGGGCTGAGGGGACTGTGAGGGCCGGGCAGGAGGGCCATGGGGGCTGTGAGGGCCGGGCAGGAGGGCCATGGGGACTGTGAGGGCCGGGCAGGAGGGCCATGGGGGCTGTGAGGGCCGGGCAGGAGGGCCATGGGGACTGTGAGGGCCGGGCAGGAGGGCCATGGGGGCTGTGAGGGCCGGGCAGGAGGGCCATGGGGACTGTGAGGGCCGGGCAGGAGGGCCATGGGGGCTGTGAGGGCCGGGCAGGAGGGCCATGGGGACTGTGAGGGCCGGGCAGGAGGGCCATGGGGGCTGTGAGGGCCGGGCAGGAGGGCCATGGGGACTGTGAGGGCCGGGCA
>JAHLSL010000065.1:468047-503792 GCA_025920805.1 Petroica traversi
GGGCAGAGTGGGCACAGCGGGCAGAGTGGGCACAGCGGGCAGAGTGGACACAGCGGGCAGAGCAGGCAGTCCCACTCGTGGCACAGCAGGAGCTGCTCGTACCCGAGAGCTCCGGCAGTGCTGCCAAGGGACAGGGGCAGCACCTTGGCCAGGAACACGGAGCTCAGGGGCTGAGGAACCTCTGCAGGGAGCATCTCCTGCCCTTTAGTGTCCTGCTGTCCAAAGTGACCACCTGATGCTGCACTGCCCGCATGGCTACAATTGCTGCATTTGTCAGGATTTCTCTCCAGAGGCAGGATCGTGCAGCTCTGCAGAACAAAAAACCTCCCAGACAATAATTCTGCTTCACTACAGCAGCAATCTGGGACCACAGACTGCACAAAAAAATTAACCTGTTCTTGATTGCATTCTTCCACTCCTGTGAGTTCAAAAACAGAAGGTATATTTTACTGTGTCAACAAGAAATGTTTCATTTAAATATTAAAAAAAAAATCCTAGTAGTTAAACTAATATTGAAAATACACTGAAATCTGGCTCCCCCATTGCCTGTTCCACAAAACAGTTTTCATTTTAGCAGTACAAGCACTGCCAACATTAAGTTCTGAAAGTTTTTAATTACAATTGGCATTTCAAGTACTTTTCACAGTTCATGTATTATTAGAGGAGGTTTTGCCAAGTGAATTATTAAATTGCTGTGCTGAATAGAATGCATACACACCTTTTTCAGTTCATTATTTCAATATTGCATATTACAATAATGTAAAGTACACTACAAACTAATTAAAGTAATAAATTAGTTCTTTCACTCTAACATCTGAATAGCAATAATGTACTTACCATTCACCTAATGCTTCAGATTCAACTCTTTTAAATACAAAACAATTTTTGAGAGTCTTTCCTTGGGAACTCCCATTAAATTAGCACATGGTAAAACAGCACCATGTAAGGCTTTCTCTTCAAGCAGCAATGACTTATCACAGACAGACCCTGAAGCTGCCCATGGTGACAGAGGTGGCACAAGCTCCTCACTGGGAAGCAGGGGCACAGGGCAGCTGGCTGGAGTGAGGAGCAAAGGTGGAGCAGGGGAACAGCAGCCTTTGGAAGCAGAGGAAAACGTTTCCTAGGAACCAAAAGGATGTGAAATCCTGGCAGGAGCAGTGTCAGAAATGACTACCCAGAGCCCAGACCACTCTGTGCCACACACATACTGAGCTCCTAGAATCCAAATTCCAAGCAAAATTTCCCAATAATTGTGTGATTCAGCCAGTACAAGGAATAAAAGGAAAATCCTGAGATCCCCACTCTGATGTTTTCTAGCTCACTTTTTCAACCTTATACAATGACAATCTAAATACCCTTCTAGAATCTCCCAGATTTTCATTAATCTCTGAAACACTTCTGTTAATCTCTCCTTATTTTTATTATGGTTTGCAAGTCTTTTTCCTTCTTCAAACCCTACACAACTAATTCTAAGAATCCCTGGGAAAAAAATTTAGGGAGTCTCTTCAAGAAAAATAACTTCACAAGTGAAGATTTAACATGGCAAAGGAAGAGCCACAAAATTTGCCTGGCCATGGAAGCCCACAGCAGAACAGAGCCAGCCTGTTCCTGGTGGGGCCTCAGGAACACAAAAGCTGCAGGTAACGAACAGAAAAATGGGATTATGAGAAGACTAGAGTTTCGAATACTATTTAAAGGAATGCAGAATTTTTAAAATCCCATGATAAGAAAAGAAAACACACAATGTGTTTCCCCACATTTGTCCCACAGTTACCACAGGTTGTTGTATGAAGCAGGTGGGAGATCCCAGTGAGCAAGAGCCACAAAGCTCCATTTCATGTTTCACAGTGGGGCCAGCACAGGCTGCCTGAGCCCAGAGTTCGATTGTGAATGTCACCTGCACCAAAAATCAGTACAAGTATCAATAAAATTGCTATTTTATGTCAGGCTACTGAAGGTACCCTGGGCCACAGAACAAGTCCAGCAGCTTTTGGGTGACCCCAGAGAGAGCCCAGGGGGTCACTGAGAACCATGAAATGAGCTCTGGACAGGATGAGCACTGATTGTAGCAGATCCAGCACCAGCCCCTTCCCACAGCACTGCTCAGTCACCTCAGGCTCTCCTGCAGCTGCTCACACTGAGCTCAGGAGGCAGAGAAAGCTGGGAGCCAGGAGAGCCCAAAAGCACCCTGAGAAATGTGAATGTTCAGATAACCACAGCACTTCACTGCCCAAACCAGCTCCTGTCCTCTCCCCTCCTTCCCAACCTCCTGCGTCACCACCATCTCCTCTGCTCAGGGCCTTGCTGAATTTAGAACTGAGAGTTATCCATTTATGGCAAGTCAGAGATACCTCTTGATTCTCCCAGATGGAAGCCACAAGGCACAGAGGGGGGGGGAAATGCCTCTCAATTGCAAATCTGGATTTAAACCACGTCAACTATGACATTTTTCCTTCACATTTTTAAAATAAGGGCTGCAGCCTCAGAACAAGTTGGTGACTGAAGGAATTCCATTTACAGAGAAAAGGCCATTCTAGAGCTGTGCCTTTCTAGTGTGTTCTGAAAAAGAGAAAAAGCAAAGCAGACATAAAAGGTGATTAAGTGATAAAAAGTTATGTGCTGAAGAAATAACAGTATTGCAGCATTAGCCCTTCAGAAAGGATTTTGCTCTCAGGCCAGTTCCTAATGGACACATCATCTAATAAGGAAGATGATTTTTTTAAAATTTGGCAAACTTTTTATTTCCCCACACAAGGTCATTGCTTTCTGCTTCCCTAGAACTAGCCAAACTGAGATCACTACAAGATTAACATGGAAAGCTCATTAAAAGGTGACTTGCACTGCCAGCAGTGTGGCCTCTTCACGTGCAAGAGATCTCAGTCATTCACACTTCAGACAAGAGCAGCCCGTGCTGATCTGTGTCTCCTGCCCAAGCAGCTCCCTGCCATTCTGAGGGGCACAAAAAAAAGAAAAGCTTTTTAAGGAAAGGAGAGGGAAATGTAGAAGAAAAAAAGTTAAAGACCCAGTCTCCCATAGAAAAGTAAAGATTCGCTCAATTTCTCTCAAGAGTAATGGAAGCTAAGCACATAAATCCCACTTGGGTTAATGGGATAATAAATCCCCTGGATTTAAATATTTTACAATTTACACAGGACTACAGGAGTCTGGGTTACAAAACTAACCATTAACTGTATGGAAATGTCTATCCAATGACTACTAAAAAGTAGTGTGTTTCTTCTGGAAAAGAATAGAGGTTTTTTCAAACATACTTACATTCACCCACAATTTCTCCATACAAACTCCAGTCCAACTCCTCAAACTCTCCCCTGTGTGCCAGGACTAGGGAGAAGGTAAGGGATGGATGCTGTACCCATTCCCATGTGCAGGACAGAGCTGCTGCAGGTGGGGCTGGACCAATGTGACCCTGCCAGGACCTGCACAGCCCCAGCCCCTCGGGACCAGTGCAGGGCTTGGGCGTGCATGGAAACCTGGGGATTTGGGAGCCACCAGAGCTGCTGGCAGCAGATGTTGACACTCAGGAGCTGTGGACACTCAGCACTCCCAGCACAGGCACTGGGGAGAGCTCTGTGCTGCACAGGGGGCACCTCACAGATTTCCACATCTCCAGGTAGGATTTGCTTCCAAGACTTTAGAAGTCACAAGCAAATTGCGCCCCAACAAAGCTGACATTGCCAAGGAAACCAAGATGTATAGGAGACCCGCCACTGATGTGTAATTGTATCAACTGACTATAGAAAAGAAAGACCTGCACTATTCAAAGCCACCACACACTGAAATATAAAATATTAACAGTATTATTCCTGGAAATACAATAAGAATAGGAAGTGTATGCTTGTATTCCTAAATGGAAAGGTAATGAGATGGGTGCCTCAGGGTGTGAAGACTAGAGCTTATAAAAGGGAAAAAATTAAAGTGTATATTAAGAACAGTTCCCTGGAGTCTGAAATATTACAGTGCAGGGGGAGTTCATCCAAACAATAAGAAAAAGCCATAATTTTTTTAAATTTAGAGAGTGCTTTTTTGTGAGCATGGTACATAAAATTTTTCTTTTCTCAGGTGTCAGTAAGCTCCTGAACTGCCACAAAGGTTTTGAACAGCCAGTCTGCTCAAGGCCTGCAGAAGGAGGTGGGAGAAGCTCAGATTTGCACAGGGGCTCCCTATCACACATCCCCACCAAGCAGCAGCACTGCAGGAACCACTGCTGCTCACATGTTTGGTTCTGCTGATGGCAGAGATGTCCTGCTGCCTGTAGTTCAATGCTAACAACTCTGGGCTCCATTGTATTCCAGCATTCCAAACCCATGCAAGCTCTGAGTAAGGAATGCAGCCCCCCAGGCTCCCCGTGGCAGGGCTGTGGGGCAGCTGCTCAGCAGAGAAAAGGCTGCTCCCTCTCCCTGGGGGCACAGCCAAGCTCTCCTGTCCTGGCAGAGAACTTGGCTGTGTCCCTGCACAGAGTCTGACACCACACTCAGATGTGAAGTTCTGACCTCAGCAGGTACTGACATCCACCTGCCATCAACAACAAACTCATGTGATATTAACAGAGGGTGGTCTGAACTCTGCAGCAACTTTCAGCTCTAAAAACCTGCCCCTTTCTCTCTAAATTGGGGATTCTTCAACCCTGAAAACTTCAGAACAGCACCTGGAATCACATCCAGACTCCACAGGGTCCTGAATGACAAACAGTAAATGGTAAAAGCTAACAATTTCTGCATCTGACTGGCCTACAAGACCTACAGGAAGAATAAGAGCTGTATTAGAGCACTTGGCAGTAGGTTAATTAAGAAAAAATACATTTACAAGTTTGCTAATCTCAGAAGATGATCTTGTTCTGGCTGTGGTTAGAACAGCAATGGAGGTTCACATCCCTAGCAGATTTTTGACTGGTATTCTTGAACAGGTTGTGCTCCACGGGCTACCTCTGAGAGGTGAAAAAAAAAAATCAGAAAAGTAGTTAAAAGACAGTTTTGATCATTAAGAGAATATTGTCTTTAGTTACACAAGTGTTTAAATCTGAAAAAGGGATAAGAAAGAAAAGCACTTGAGCACAAGCCTCAGTCCTGACCTGAGGAGGAACAGCATGTACTGATTTCAGTGAGGAAATTGGTCACAAAGGCTGGGATCAGTACTGATAAAACCTGGGATCCAGAACGGGAGCAGTGTCAGTTCCCTGGGGCTGACAGCACTTCACATCATTTTTGCTCAAGGCAGTGTGTGAACAGTTTCTTTCTCACACTTTGTCCTTGTAGTTTCCCTCTTTCCTCATCCAGCATTATTGAGAACATCTTTCTGTTCTTGACAACAGGAGTGTCAACATTTTATTAACATGTGTAAATATTATATAGGCGCAAATATTCACACATGCATAACCTTAAGCAAGCTGCATTTCTATTTACAACTACTCATCTAAATTGCTTCCTTTTGATACAGAATTCTCTCTCCTAGCCCCATCTGCCATCCTATGGAGGAGAGTTCTTTGATCCTTTACAACTGCAAAATTTGGGTGCAGCTTTGCTTGCTTGAGGTGCCATTTTCCTCACTGAAGAAGATCATTCTAGGAGAACACCATTAGCAGGAGCTGTCTGCTTGTCTAGTTATCCATTCTCAAGAACTTTAGGTACCACTGGACAATTTTAATTGATTTGAGAGAGAAGTGCTTGTCTCAGCAATACTCCAGCCCTTAGGAGCTTTGGCAAACGCACAGACAGGTGCCTGAGGCCCCAGGTGCTGCTCTGAGTTCTGTGCTGTGGGACTTTCAGCTGCTCTCAGAGCTCCCCAGTCAGTCCTTGCCTCCTCCCAAGCACAGAGCCCTGCAGCCCCCATTCCCAAAAGCCTGCAGTTTAAGCCCAGTGCATCAAGCACAAGGTCCTGACAGTGTCCTTGGAAGAACCCAAAGGAACCACCCAGGGCTTCAGCAAAGTGCCCTCAGCAGCTGCCCTGGAGCTCAGGGCTCTGTGGGCACCCCCAGCCCTGCCCAGAGCAGCCACAGGCAAATATTGCAAATACACTGGGAGGAGATTTCAGCAGGAGACTGACAGATCAGAAATAACAACATCATGTGATGGAACAGAGGGCACAGGAAAACAGGGGAAAAGAGGGCTGGAAGGGCAAGCAAGGCAAATGTGCAGAGACAGCCTCCTGCAAGGGCTTCACATGTACAGTGCATGGGCTTTATCTGACCCAAAAGACACAGAATGTCAGTGCTGTGCTGACCTCAGACTCTTAAATCCAGGTTTATTAGGTCTGGATTATTACTGAGTCAGAGCTCACTCATCTTTGATGAATATTAGAGTCTTAGACATTTGCTCACATCCATTTTGGAGAAATAATTATAGCATCCTACAGCTCTTCAGTTCACCACAAACATGAGTACCTATATCTAAAATTTAGGTTATTATTATAAGTTCCTTGTCGTTTTTCATGTCCAACAAATAAATGGGTCAACTCAGTGCTGAATAGACAACACTTCTGAAAAAGAAAACCATTCTTTTCAGTAGCTCACTATTCAAATATCTATTATTTTTAAAAGTTTCCTTCAAAATGATTAAATTATAGTCAAACCACTAGATGTGATACCCCTGCAGATTTTTTTTAACCTTCAGTGTAATACTTCAATGTTGATCTCCTCTGATAGTCACAGCATTTAAATCAGCAACTTGACTACATGCTGAAGAGGGAAATATTTTTCCTGAATTTACTGTCACATCCTTTCTTACAATACAGAAAAGGAGAATGAAAGCAGTCTGAAAGAAGCTTTATACAATTTACAATACCCCTGTTAATTCCATCTAATGCTTTTCTTTCTGAAATTAATTTATCTTAGTTTCTACCAGGATAAGAAATGCAAGATCTGCTCTCCCAAAATTCACAATGTGTTGTAAGAGATTTTAGCACTAGAGTGGGGATTAATCCTGGAGCAAAAAACAAGGGAGAGAAGAGATTTAAAGGCAAGCAGGCACACAGCTTTGTGCTGAGGGAGAAAAAGCTCCCCCCTAAGCAGCACACAGAGGAGATCCAGCTGTCCTGAAGTCTGCTGCTGTAGGTCTTCCCTCGAGACTTCTTTTAAAACTGCTTTATGTGAAGATGGAAAGTACCAGATTACAAATATTTTAAGATAGATTCAACAGAAAAATAATGTTTGGAATGTGTGCAGACACTTCAAATGAATTTGTGATGTAATACAGCAAGTACCTCAAACCCCAGCTGTGAGGCAGCACCTCCTAAGTCTCTGAAAAATCACTCCTCACTTCATGCTTTACCTACCTTGCAACGTGGAAAAATTTGCTTCTCTGCGTGGTTTAGGAAAAGGAATTTTACACAGAGAGAATTTGTTTTACACAGTGTGTGCTCCAGAACCCTGGAGGGATCAGATTCCCACTGCACAAAGCAAACCAGATCTGAGTGACTCTTGATCACTCCAAGTGCAACCCCTCAGGGTTTATTTTGTTTGCTTTCCCATGGCAAACAGGGATGTTAAAGATAAGTGCCAGGCACATTTCCTCTTTCACAATGTACAGTGTATCCACCCCAGCATTACCCATTTCACACTTTATTTCCTTCAGATGACTACCATATGGCCCTTGTGATTTACTTCACCTGAGCTTCTTGAGTTCCAAAATTCTTCCTTAGGGACTCTGATTTCTGTTAAGGACACACATTGATCTTCCATGAGATGGAACATGGAATAAAAATCTGAAAGTCCTTTCCCCAAGTAAAAACTGCTACAAATATTAATTTAACTTCTCTGCTGCTTTACTTTTTAATTATCCCTTTCTGTCAGTCACAAGGCCTAGAGTCTCACCAATGGTATGGGTGCTTCTAGCACATTTCAAAGAGCTTTAAATCATGTATTCTTTAGTCAGGCTGCTGCCTGTTTGGTTTGTTGTTGACAGAGGAAGAGAGCTGTATAAAAGCTGTGTGATATTGCGTGGTTATTGCAGTAACTAAACCAGTGCACAACCTGTCAGATATTGCAGCTCTTTCTGTGTGTTCACAGATGGGGTCACAGGCACATAAATGCTGTGGCTCTCCCTGAAATCTGCTGCTGTAATGAAGATTTCTGTTCTTCTCAGTCAGATACAACTCCTCACGAGCACACCCAGGGTTTACTTACAGGTCAATCATTATTGCAACTACACTGTCCCTCTGGCAGGGGACTCAAGCAAGATTTCCTGATGTGAACTTACTGAAATGCAAAATGTCGAGTCAATCAATGGCCAAAAAGAAAAGGTGGAAGAACAACCCTAAACCTTGATTTCCAGTTCCACACTCTTTCCCTCAGAGATAGATTAACTTATTACCCATCTTATGGATCCCTCTCAGATGGGTTTTACCTGTGTGAATTGGCTCACTGGACTGAGTTCCCCTTTACCTGCCAGCAGCTGCTTTCCACGTCCAACACTCTGTAGTTGTAAAGTCCAAAAGTGTGGAAAAGACAAGTCTGTAAAATGAACTATAACTGGGCAAACTATGAGTTTTCAAATACCTATCCCCATCAAACCAAAACAGAACCTGTGGATATGTTTCTCTGAAAATGAGTGGGCTCTGTGCCCAATCTCAGCTTCCTCCAGCCCTTTCAGTTGTGGAGCTGATCAAAACAAGGTCACAGTGATATCCTCCTTTAATGAAAGAAGTGTTCCTTTTTCATTTCTCTTTTCTGTGAAACAGGTGAGTTGGTTTTGTTCAAACGTTCAACATTTTAACAAAGATCTCCCTTTGAAGGTCACCCTTGAAAAGTGTAGGCCTAATAGGTTTAAGTCTCAAACAGTTCCTGGAAACAGGAGGTCAGAATCCAAAAAACTTTCAGAAGATGTTCAGTGCATCTGTGAGAATCTTAAACTACATGGAAACAAAAAAACAGCTTGTTACTTCTTGTGCAGAAGAAAAATAAAAGGAACAAAGGAAAAAAAAGTGACTCAAATTCACAGTTCTGGAATAATTGGCTCTTCCATGTCTGGCTGTGCAGGTAAGAGATACACAGGCATTCCAGAAAGGAGGGCCTAGGTAAAAAAATCACCAAACATCCCCTCAGCTCCAGAGAACCACTCCTTCCTGCCCCTGGCTCAAGGGAGGGCTGACACAGGAATCAGAGCAGGGGACTCCCCACTCAGTCATGCCCAGACAGTTCCTAACTCCAAAGACTCAAACCTTCCTACCCCAGACAGCTCCAGAACACAAGACAGAAGGGCTTTTGTGTTATTGCTAACTAAAAACTAGCATCAACATCAAAATCTGCCTCACAGGTTTTACAGTGCTTTCCTTCTTGTAGAAAACCTAAATCAAGTGTTTAGTATTTCACTGAAAAGTGAGGGCTCAGCAGAGAGAATATTGGTAAAGTGAGAATAACACATCATGCATGCTCTCAGATGTTCATTTCTGAGCAAGTCAAAAATCACAGAGAGCAGCTTAAACAAATCTTAACATGCCTCTCATGCCCAGAAATGGGATTCCTCCTGCAAACACCTTAGGCATGAACATGACAACATCTTCCTCTTGTGCCCAGCCTCCTCCAACTTTGTTCTATCCACTGACCAAAACCACACAGGTATTTTTATCTTTTTTCACCTCTTACCATGTAAATCAGAATATTGTGAACCTTCTGTAACAAGCACAAACAAGTTAAGGGATCCATTGTTTCGGATCTTCTTAAAAATAAACAGAAGGGCAGACAAATATCCCTTATTTATCTGAAAAAAGATTAGTGTTAATCTAGAAAACTTCATTTTGAATGTATCTGTTAGATACGGATTTGGTGATGGATTTATAGCCGAGCATACCTTTGCTTTCAGATCAGCACAGATCTCCAGTTGCTTCTGCCTGGAATCAGCCAGTGCCACTTCTGCCTCATGAGCAGCAGCAGCTTCAGCAGCAGTGGCCACTGCCCTAAGGACAAAGCCTTTCCTAGCCTGGGCCCAGCCTAACAGCAAGACTCTGCGCTGATTCCTGATGGAATGGAACTGATCCCAAGCCTTCTCATGAGCAACCTGGAGGAGGAAAGCATTTCAGTAAGGCTTGAAAACTATTCATTAATAAAATTAAAGTTCTAGACACTTTTGCAAAGCTGACATGTAATTGCTTTAGTTCTTGTATCACCAATATTCCCAGGGAACCCACAGCACAGAGCCAGTGCACTCTGCCAGGGGCCAGGGCTGTCACCATGTCCTGGGCAGTGACAGCCTCCAGCACAGCCCTTTCTGCCAGCAGCACAGCATCCTCCTGGCCCCCTGCTCCTTGCTCAGCTGCACTCTGGCAATGGGAATACATGAAATGTCCTCCCTCCCTGCCCTGGAGGACAGAACATGTAAGTAGGTCCCTCAGTACATCTCCAGAGACATCGAGCACAGAAAGATGAGGCTTTTCCTGGCAAATTCTGCAGAGAAACGGGGCACCAATAACAGCAATTGTACAAAAGCAGTACAGGGGAGAGTCACCTTCACTTCTTTCCTAGCAGGAAATTCCTAGCAAAAATGGGGAGCGTTTAATCTGAAATCCATTTGCTTTGGCATAATTCAGTGAGGTTCACGAGCATATTCAAAGTTCAAGACTTTGCTGGAAGCAATATCAGGTAAGGCTGCATAGAATGAGGCAGCAGAGTCTTGAACATGTCTTATATCCCCAAAATATATCGGGAGGAAGGAGATTCTAGAGATGGCTGGCTGCTCCCTGGTGTCAAGGGGACCATTCCAGATGCAAATTCCAGCCTGGAAGGGGAGCAGGGGATGCTGACTCACCTGGTGCCTGGCTCACAGATGTCCCTGTCAGCTCGTGGCTGGCTGGAGCTGCAGCTCGAGCTTCCCTGCAGCCAGACAGAGCTGTGCCTCAGCAGCTCCTCAGCAGCTCCCACTGCCAGGGCTGCTGGCCCAGACCCAGGGGCTCCTGAAACCAAGGCACTCCTGAGCAAGGCAGGGGCTCCAAGGCCAGGCTCTGAGTGCCAGTGTCCATGTCCCCTGAGTGCCTGTCCTCAGCCACTGAACACTGAGGGAAGGTGAGGAGGGCTCTGGGCTGCTGCTCCAATGTGACACACACATGTTTTAAGAACAGATTTGCAGCAGTGTTTTAACATTTCCACAGCTGTCATGCTAATACACACACCAGGAGATACCAGTTCGATGTAGAATCAGGATTTTTAAATTTCAAATGAACCTTCAGAGAAGTAGGGAGACCCACTAATAGTGGCTGTGCTTAAAGCATCCATTGCCCAAAGCATGTGACTATTCAGCCCTATTCAGTCCAAGACAAAATTTCTGAAACCCACAAGAACTTTATTTTTAGTGAAACTCTGGCTAATTATCAGTATCATTTCACTGTCATTCCTTTGCACTAGACACTCCTCAAACACAGGGAAGTAGATGGTCTAAAAATACAGATGGAGATAAAAAAAGCCTCCTACTTTCCTTATGACATCCTGAAGTGTTCTGGCCTTGAAATGGGTTTCTCAATTAACTGCTACGTGCTTATTCACTGTGGCGTGCAAGAGGAATCAGCAATCAATTTGAAAGGCATTATGTATATAAAAATAGCCTCTCCCTTAGAGTGGGAGATAACTTTCCACTCTTCCTGCTATATGTGTGCCACAGAACAATTAAAATAACTATTCCTAGACAGTGCAACAAGGCTGTACAGCCTCATGAAGAATAAAAACACCAAGAGAAGCAGAGTGGCATAGCACAGCTATAAAACTGTACAGCAGAAGCAATTCTAACAAATTATTTTCGTGAGTTTGGCTGTAAACTATGTGGAACTATAATATCTACCCAGAACTAGTTTAGAAGAGATGATAGGTTTTAAAATTTCTGCATTTAGAAACAGGGATGTTTCTTCTTTACTGTGCAGAATAAAAGTTATAATTAGAAAATTTTAAAATTAAAAAACTTCAATAAACATACATTCTTTAATACAACTGTTCAGTATGTAGTTTAAGAACTTGTATAATTGAATGACTATGACTATGTAAACCAACACTGACCAGCTCGTGCCTGGATTTGTGGGGAAGATACCTCTGCAGCATATCCAGGTACAAAGTCCTTCTCCTCTGAAGATCACTTGGGTACTGATGGATAACAGTCTGGAAAACCCACTGGTCTTCTTCCTTCCAGTCACTGTTCCTACAGGAATGCAAAACAATCCGTCCCAGTATAACTTAACCACTGAAAAGGTGGAGTTTCATTCTGGACAGCCCAGGCTTGAGTTGGTCCACAGTCCTGATGCTGTAAACTGGATGTCAGGTCAGAGGTGACAAAGTCAGATTTCATGAAATACAGCAAATATACATTGCTTATGACACTACTGGGTCATCATTTGAGTGATTTGTTCTGCTTCTCATCTGGCTTTTTATTGGGGAAGTCACTGTGTTTCTTAAACATGCCACATTAATGCATAATCAGTGAACCCACAGGGAAAATACAATGTGGAAAAGGAACAAGATGATCAGACTCGACCACTGAACACTAAATAAATGATCAGTGAATGAAGTGACAATCCTTGCACACAGCAAAATAAGGATCTAGTTTACCAAACCCCTAACAGCCATAAACTCATCAGCAAAGCACAAGATTCACCATTTTTTAGAACAGGAGCTGTAGTAATCAGCTTGCATGCATCTGCCTCAGAAAACGAGAACAGCAAGAAGGAACATCCAACAAAAAGTACCACAGGCTGGGATGCAGTTTTAGCCTCAGCCTGAACCCTTGGCCCTGAAGGGATTAATGTCAGGCTGTCATTGTCAGCATTAACATCCAAGCAGCAACACTGAGTCAGACCAAAAGGTCCCTCTAGCCCAGTGACCTGGTTTCAGAAGTGACTAAGAGCCCAGGGATAATTAAAAGAAGGCAATCATGAGACTCTACCCACCCCCAAATTCCTGCTGCCTCCAGCTGCTGCAGTTGCTGGACTCCCCAAGCCAGCAGCACTGCATCCAGAGAGGTGTTGGGACAGCCCTATCCTTATGCAGGCAGGAAGAACAGGCATTTCAAAGAGGAGAAACTCACACATAATTAATATTAAACTAGTCTCCATGATCTACCATTAAAGAAATCAATAATCCTCCTCTGGGAGTCCTGACACACCTCAGTACAGTGACACCTGACCTTGACACTTCAGTGACAGCAGGGAGAGTTCTAAGAGCTGAGATTCGGTTTTGTAACGCTTTTCCTTGGACACTTCTGCCCATCAGGCTGATGGACAAACAGAGGTTTTCTGCCTACAAAGATGAGTGAGGCAGAGCAAGGCACAGCTTGGTCAGGAGTGTTACACCATGAACTCGAAGCAGAGGCTGCAGCCCTGTGGCCACCCCGGCCACCTCCTCTGCCTGCAGCACAGAGCAGATGCACCAGCAGCTGCACTATCCTGCCTCCTGCATCCCACACCTCTGCAGAGTTCCCTCTGATTTGTATTCTTCTAATGGCCAGCTAACCATCAATCTCTGCACTGCTCAAAACAAGGAGAGATTTTTGCAGGAGATCCTTTGGGGAGCAATCAGCTGGAGCAAGAGCTACAAGTAGTTTATTGTAAGTAGGGACAAACTGACTGCCAATGCCTTCGTTTGTCATCTGTGCCAAAATTTGTCAGCTGTGCTGTGATTTTGTCAGCTGCTCATAGACAAATAGTGGAAAAAAAAACCCAACCAGCATGACCCAGCCCAGCATATTCATAGCCACCAAACACATGGAGAATTTCAACATATCCTGCTGAGTGAATCTGAGATGTCACCTCACGCTTCTGTAAAATTCCAGAAAGGAACATCTCATCTAAAACAAGTCTGAAAAGTGCCGACACATTTGACATGAATATTTAAGGTATTATCAGGTTTCTGCAGTGTCAAGATATTGACAAACATTTGCCAGGCTGAATGCCTGACCCACATTTTAAATGTAGTGCTCGCTTTCCTTGTGTGCAGCATTGTACCAGAGCACAGCGCAATCTTTATTTTGTTTCAGAGCTGAAACACAGCAATTGTCTTACATGCAACAGCCCTGAGGCAGCTGCTTCCTTCGAAACAGATTTACCCAGCATTAATCCCTGGCTTTACACACTCCAAGGAATACAAACAGCTCCGAGGGGAAGCTCCCTCTCCCCGCTGTAATCCCTGGCCCTAGCAGTGGCACCGGCAGCGCTGTCACGTCGGTCTGCAGGCACACACGGCGACACAATGACACACCCGGTGACACAATGGCACCGAGTGAGCCATCAGCCCCCTGCTGCTAATTCCAGCATCGCCCATTGCTGCACCAGAAACACCCCGGCAACGGCCGAGGAGCTAAATTGACTCTAAATCTACTCCACTCGGTCCTACTCTCCCATCCTTTGAAATGATGCTGCAGAGGATGCATTGCTGAGTCTGCAATACTCCCTTCATCCTTCAGTGATTTAAACAATTCAGACATCCTTGGAAATTGTGGAAAAAATACAAAAGTGCTTAAAGAATCATTCTAACACACATCAGGCCAAGCCCACAATTTGTGGGACAGCTCAAGATCTGGGTATTTCCCAAACACAAAAATTTGTGTTTTATCAACATCAAAAGAAATTAAATTAGATTATAAAACATTATAATCCTGTATAAGGCTTGAAAAAACCCTCAAGCTCTTCTTCCATTTCTAAAGGCAATGACTACTGCAATATGCATTCTCGTGTGAATGAAAATCACACAGAATAGACCAGACCAGAATATTATCTTATTCTAAAGTTTCTTTTTTGAACATTCTATGTACATTTTCCAAAGTCTGTGTTCCAGACAGTCTGTTACAATTTTAAATGGGATGTGCAATGCCAGAGTATTCAGTATTAACAGAATTCAGTATTCAGTATTAACTGAAGGTTTCTTTACTGTGCATTCAACATATGATGAGAGAGGAAGTGAAGTGAACAAGTGACCCAGCTGAAGTGGCCAAGTTATTTTGTTATCATGGAATCATGTGCTACTGAGCAACTTCTCAAACCACAAAAATGACAAAATACCATCTTGCAGGAGGATGTGTGGTCTCTCCAGGCACAAAGCAAGGACAGTAACTGCAAAGGCTTTGCTAAGGCTGAACTCATCAGTAAAGCACAGGGGATACACACCAAGGTCAGGGACCTGTCACTCCATTTCTGACAGCATTATCTGAGCATGATGAATTATAGAATACTTCAATCACAGGGCTGCATATTTGCAGACTCATAGAATATCTCCATGCAAATCAGCCAATATAAATGTAAGAAGTGAGCTGAGTCCTTTACAAACCCATAGCTTGGAAGCAAGCAATGCTCCAAGAACAAAGTCTTTCCTTTTTTAAAATTGAAAACTCATTTTTATGCTGTTGTGAATAAAATCATAGCAACATGTATGAGCAATACATTAAAGATTTGGAGACCAGAAGGCAAACAAAAATCCCCAAAGTCTAGTTTTAAATAAAATGTCAGAGATAATTGCTGGTGGTTCATTTATGATCCCCTCTCTTTCCAATCCTCAGTACTGGCACAAACTGGGTCTGTGGCCCTACAGCCTCTCGCAGCCCCCAGCAGATTCCTCCCTCCAGCACATCCTCTGTATTTAGAGATCACAACCTCCTTCCTCCACAGTGCCACTGTGGCTGTTCAGACTACAGCTGAGGTTTCTTGCCCTTGCAAATATGGTATTGTATCTTTAAGTCCTGATATTATTTAATTATCAGTGCAAAATTAGCTAGCTCCAGACCTAAACACACACCAGACCTATGATCAGTGAAAATACCATGGTAGATTTTTCAATCATTTTCAGAGATTGTTGTATATATTAACATTTGTCTATTATTCAGTAGCACATATGCTGTGTGAGTCAGGGATTTTAATTCATGAATTTTCACCAAAATTGTGTTCATCATAAACTTGGACACAATTTTGATTAAAACCACTAGAAAGACTTTGTACATATTAGCATTTGTCACAGGTTTTCTCATTGAGGTTGTTAAAACTTCTTCTGAAACGATAACAAAATATCAGAGAGACCAGCAAAAGGACCACTTAAATTTGCCACTTGTGGCTTAATGAATACCATAAGTATGGGATAAATCAAAACAATTTTCAAAAAGGTTCAAACAGCTAGGATGCTCCAGTAATAATACACAGGTTTCATATGGCACAAGAAGAACATAGAGAATATTTGTACAATCTGTACAAAAGACAAGCAGATCAAAACATCCCTTTCTGTGGCACTCAGCATCTTTATTCTGTTTCAGCACACCAAAATCATTCAGCAGCAGGGACAGAACAAACACTGCACTGTATATAGAGAAAACAGATTTGGAAGCAACATGCAATTGTTTTACCAAAGAAATTTGGGGACCTTCCTGTTCCCCCCCAGTTTCTACTGCCCAGGCTTCAACCCATTCCACTGCCCTCCCCTTTTTCAGTCTTTTGACAACCTGAAGCCATTCAAAGCCAGAGGAATATCAGGAGATGGCAAAAAGAAGTCAAAGGCCATCCAATGTCTGCAGCTCAGTATCTCCTTGACTCTAGACAGCCTCAGCAGAAAGGCTAAGCTTTATATTATTAATATATAGGTTTGTTACATTTCTAGATCATTACAAATACTGCTTTTTCAATAAATTTTTTCATTTACAGAAAAATCTCTCCTCCTTTTGGTTATCTGAATCAGAGCTATATGCTTTTTTTACAATTCTTTGTGAGGACAATTACTGCAGTGATCCAATATTTGTGAAAAGGTTGGGCCTTTTAATTTGCTTTACAGATAAAAGTGCTGGAGGTGTGTGTTGGAGGGACTTTACTTTTCTGTCACCATCTTGCTGGTGTAATTACTATACAGAAGGAATGATTTCCATTCCTGCAGGAGCATATGAAAGGGACATTTGATGCAGACTGTTGGTTCCTTAATCCCCCAAACCTGTTGTTTATTATTTCAGCTGAGAGCTCCTGCAAGGACTGGTTTCAGTCTCAGCTGTGCAAACCCTGGCTGTCCATGCCCAGGGCTGGGCAGTGCCTCCCCTGCTCTGCCCAGAGCAGAGCCAGACCCAGAGGCAAAGCCAGCACAGCACCTGCAGCTCAACATCACACTCCAGGCACACATCTCACCCCAGCAGAAGATGTGCAGAGAGGGTCCCTCACCCAGATAAAGCTCCCAGCTGCTGGTCCAGCTCCTGGAGCTTTGCCCAGTAGCCACTGGCAAGCTCCTGGTACTCATCAATCACCAGGGTCTTCAGGTCAGGATAAGGGCATTCCAGAGTCAGCAGCTCGGCAGGAACTCCAAGGAAAAGCTCATTTTTCTCTTCAGAAGAACTTACTAATGCCTGCAGTGAAGAAATGCAGCTCAGGACACTGCTCTGCATCATATTTACCTCCTCAAGAAATTTCTACTTGGACTCGAAGGAAAAGCTTACATTTTTTTTATACTCTTCGAGCTCTCTTTCCAAAGCCAGACTCTCAAGGGTGAGACCTTCCAAAATCGCCTTCTGTTGCTTCTTCATAAATTTGATCTATTTAATGAAACATGTTACTGTTGCTTCTTTCTCTTGTTACAATATGAAAACTCTTGTTTAGAAACAGAGTCGGATTTCCAGCCCTACACTGCTACATTTTTACAGATTTTGGGGAGCAGATTTACATTGTCATGAGAAGGGGGGTTTACGGCACACTGCATGTGAGTAATAGTCTCAAAGTTCAACATCAAAATAAATGAAAATGCTGAAAATATATTTATAATAAGCTGTAAAAATTAAGTTAAAATACCAACCTGCTGTAGCAGCTCAGCTGAATTGATCTCAGGTTTCTGACAAGATTCTTTTGAGAGGTAGCGCTGCATTTTAGCCAGCTGGAGTTTCAAATCTTCCTTTAGCTGCCAGACAGGAACTAAAGTGTTTGTTTGATAAGTGTCCAGCTCCCTGGACAAATTCTGGTCTGTATGAAACATAAAGCTTTCTCAAAACACAAAAAATGTTATGCAGCACTGTGCTCTATAAATCTAAACCTGTGGCGGAAGGGATTTTAAAACCCAAACAAACAATAAAGATAACACTGACTATAAAAACTTTAAGAAATTAATGAAAGATTCTCACCCAAGTCCCTCAAATCAAAGAAAAGGTCGCTCTTATGGCTTTCTTCATCAAGAAAAGTCTTCATTTCTCCTTCCGCTTTTTGCCTGAAGGAAATGAACAATGGTTTTGCAGAAGATTCAATTTCTTATTCATTACATTTGCAAGAATGATGAGCCTCCAATGATTAAATAAAAAAGGGATTCTTTGCCTGGCAAGGTATGAAGTGAAGGACTTGGATGCAAAGAAGTTAAAGAAGCCACAAATGCTCTTGTTGAGTAACAGGGTAAAAGACAAGAGCACTGTTAATTTCCCCTGTTGTAAGTGTGAATTCAACTCACATCTGGGTAAAGACTGACTCCAAAGGAATTAAAAAGCATTGGAAAACTTTGGATACTCTTACAAAGAGTCTCCAGATGCCACAGATCACCTGAAGAGCTGGGAGCCCAGCTCTGAGAGGCTCCAAGAATAAACTCCCCTGTTCTCCCTGCCCTCAGTGAGCTCCTCACCTCACAGACCCCTCTCCATGGAGATCACAAATCTTCACTCCCCACACAAAAATACCTTCAGATCAGGTATTTTAATCTTTGTTCTCAATGCCCCTTGAACCAAGCATGCCAGCCCAAAACCTTTGTCTGCTGAAGTCTGTGTAGTAATCCCTCATCCAGATTCCTCAGCCCTTACCTGCTCTCACTCAGCCTTTTATGCTCTTGCCACCACACCTGACGATGCTGATTCAGCAGCATTTGCTCTTTGCTAATTTTTGAAACTTGCTCTGCTTTTTTAATCTGCAGGGAAAATGAAAGCTTGTGTTTTGAACATATTCAACAGCTTTATCAAATGTCTTCACATGGAAACTTTTAAATACAGAATGATGAACCTAATAGCTTATTTTAAAACTGTTTTTTCTAAAGAACAATGGGCTCAAATGTAACTAATTTTCATGAAATAAGTTTGTTGCATTTCAAATCACAGTTAATGAGAGGAGAAAGTGAAAAAAAAAAAAAATCGGTCAATTTTCTTCTTTCCTTTCCCACCCCTATGTCGCTGGAGGTAAAGTTGAGAAAAGATAAGAAGGAGAATGAAAATATACTTTCTTATATACTTTCAAAAATGTATTACTAAAAATGAATGTCTTTACAAAATCTATCCAATTAAAGAGGCTCTCAAACTGTCTGAGGGCTTCACAAAAATATTGCTTCACCATTCGGATAAAACAGGAACACCTGCTTTTGAAACAGAGGAAAGTCTGCCAGGGAAAGGCTGCAGAAGTGGCAGCCAGGTGACTCTGGTCACCCAACAATGCAGGAAAAAGGATCAGGAGCCTGTGGCTGCCAGACTGCAGACTTATAATAAACTTTCATATTTGACCCCCTCTGGCTGAACATTGTCTCGGCAATTTGTCATCCCTATTCATTCTCAGATCCTTGGAGCAGGGACAAGAAGTATCATTACTGAATTCCAGAAGCATTCACATTTCAGATAAAATAAAAATCATACCTTTAACTGAATTTTTGCAGAGGCCATTTTTGCCTCTGTAGCAAGGTCATATAGATGTTTGTAGTCAACAGGTTTGTACTTCTCGCTGCAAAGAGCATTTCTTGCAGGAACCACCAAATTGTCTAGTTATCATAAAAAACACATAAGGTCATTTCAAATTCTTGAGAGATAATTTAAGCGTGAGTCATAAAATGAACACATTATAGATAGAAATCAGAACCAATGTTTACAACACTAGAAGTTTTCATACTTATCTTGTTAGTTGGTGCATGAGAATTTGAAACAAGCATAAAGTAGTAGAAATTATATACAAAACACTTGTGTCTGTTTACAAAAAGTTAATTTGAAAAGTATAGTTTACGTGTGAATTTAGTTATTAATTCATTTTAAATTGCCTTTACAGGCACCGCAATAACTTCTAATAGAGAAATACCTAAGTTTTAATAACTGCATCCTTCTTGCACTGATTGGAAAACTGCCTCAATGTTTATTGTAACCTATGGATTCAGCAACAGGAATAGTTTTTTTTCTAAAAGGCACCAAATCGAGGTACCATTGCAATTATAAATTAACTACCTGAACTTTTGCCCTAGCACTGAGAAGCCCTCATGCACAGATGCTCTCTCTGTGTAAGCTGGGAGGCTTACAGGGATGAGGAACAGGCATTTCCTTACAAGCTCTGCTTTAGTTTTCTTTAGTAGTGAAATTGGCCATTATGTTTCTGCATTCCCTGCTAAGCCCCGGGGCTGTAGTGCCGTGTCTGACGTGGTTTAGCAGAGGGGTAAAAGGTAAAACACATCCTGCAGAGCCATCCCACAAGCCTCCTGCAGGATTTTCATTTTCTACTTGCCTGCACAAAGCCTGACAACACATCTCCAGAGGGTGCCTCGCTGGGGAAGGATTTTCCACATCCCCCTGCAGGGCAGTGCCCCGGGACAGGCAGAGACTGGTCACTGAATGGATGGGAACAGCCCTGTGGAGAGCAGCTTGGGAACCCTGTGGGCAAAACCTGGCCATGACCTGGCAAGCTGCCCCTGCAGCCCAGAAAGCCTGGCCTGCAGCAGGGGCAGGTGCCAGGGGAGGGGCTCTGCCCCTCTGCTCTGCACCTGGACTGGGGAGAACAAGACCCAGCTCCAGCAGCCCAGCACAGGGGACACAAACCTGGCCCAGAGCAGAGCATGCAAATGGGCAGAGGGCTGGAACAGTCTCCTGTAAAACAGGCTGAGAGAGGTGGGGATGTTTGGCTAGAGGAGACTCCAGGGGAATTTACTGCAGCCTCTCATTTTATAAAGGGGCTTATAGAAGAAACAGAAAGGCTCTTGACCAGGATCTGTGAGTGACAGCAAGAGGGGCAGCAGTCTAACCCAGAAAGGAGGGTGGATACACACAGGAAGAAGGAATTGTTCCCTGGGAGGGTGGGCAGGCCCTGGCACAGGGTGCCAGATTTGCTGTGGCTGCCCCTGGATCCCTGGCAGTGCCCAAGGCCAGGTTGGACACTCGGGCTGGGAGCAGCCTGGGACAGTGGGAGGTGTCCCTGCCATGGCTGGGGTGGCACTGGGTGGGCTTTAATGTCCCTTCCAACTCAAACTATAACCAGAGTGCTATAGCAGCTCCTGTATGAGCCTATTAATTGCAGAGTGTTTCATAAACAGTCGATAAAACAATTAGACACGATAACAATACATACCTCCACCACTAATCCTGTGACCTGAAAACAATGTTCCATGGTCCAGTTCACCCATTTTTAGCTTTTATGTATTTTTTTTATATCTGTTGAGAAAGAAACAGATATTTTGAGTATACCAACAATGTGGATGCAAACTAAAAACACTTTCAAAAATATCTATTGTTTTATAAGGAGAGGTACAGCTCACTAAAAATGTAATTAGAAAGAAATTTCTCAAGTTCATCTTTCATTTTAGGAGAGATTTCATGTGCCTCATACCATTTAGCAGCCAAGAAAACAAAATATTATTTCCTTGATGAATCTGTAATGTTGTGACACAGCTCATCTATTCTTTGCTTTGTGCTTTTCAAAATATGACCCAAATGAAAGATCAGGTTTTGAGGTGTTCTTTGCTCTATAGAAATGTAGCCTGAAAAGACCACTCTTTTCTTATATTTAGAGACTGTCCCTTTAAGCGCCTCTGCAGGAGCACCTGTGAAACCAGGTCACTTGTTTGGGCAGCAGTGGCTCAGGTCTTGGTGAGCAGTGTGTTTGAAGCACCCACATCATCACAGGACAAAGGGGATGTGTCAGGTGCAATAAGTTACAGGACACAGAAAAAAACCATCTTTTATGTCTCAAACCCCTTATTTCACCATAATTAAGCACGCTTTGGTGTCATCCCAGGTCTTACATAGAAATAAAAGCAACAGATCCACCTGAGGTGTTTCAGCTGAACTGAATCAACAGCTGAGTCACACCAGAAGGGAAAGGTCACATCCACAGAGGCTCCCCAAGGAGCCTCTCCCTCAAACCCAGCCATACTGTGCCAAAATTTTATTCACACAAAATTCCATCTGTTTGTCACATCTTTGACATTTGCCTGGTTGCAAGCAGCAACAAAGCAAGCAGCAACAAAGCAAATAGTAGAGCAGCAAAATTTGTTAATTTGTCGAGTTATTTCTCCACTGTTCTAGTGAGATGAACCAGTTTATCCCTACAAATTCCAAGGATGCACAATGCAACAGGAAAGTGGGAAGAGCAGCAGCAGACATGTAAGGGGAACTACTCTGACAGAGAGCAATCATTGTCAGCCAAATTAAAAGGTGAGACTGCAGCCAAAGACAGTTCACAGTGTACTTTCCTGTGAGCTGTTTGACCATCAAAAGCAACTACAGTGTAAAAATCCAGCCTGGATGGACAACAGCTCCATGAATGAGCTCCCAGTATTGTTACAAACATGAGGTAAGTGCAGCCGAAATTTCAGCCACGTCCACACCCTCTGCTCCTTTGGCTCAGCCAGGGACACCAATCTGTGCTCAGGAACCACACAAGTGACAGGGCAAAGGGCCCACGAACAGCAGGCTTTGCACAGAGAATCTCCCACCACCAAATCTAGCACAAAACAGGGGAATGCTCATTGCTAGAACGTGACATTCATCAGCATTTCTTCATGCATACCCTGCAGTGTTATTTAGCAATGAGACTGTCCCTTGCAGGCCAAATAACACCTGTCCTCACCAGTGGCCATTCATTAATAACAAAGGGATCTTTGCAAATCTGTCCTGAAAGCAATTGACAGCATCAATTGGTCAGAAACTACAAACATCATCATCTGATCACAAATATTGAAATTAAAGTTATATGAAAGTAAGAAAAACTGCAAGGAAGTTCACTTCCCTTTCAAAACATCAACATGTAATTTACAATCTAACTGTCATCTGCAAGTAAGTTCCCAGTTCTACCCCAGAATCTACACCTTCCTTGAAAATTAAGGGAAAAAGAAAGGAAGGAAAACACTAGTACATTCACAGTGCTGATTCTGGACTTTTTCTGCCAAACCATTATTTGGTTTCAATTTGTAACCATTAAATATTGCTTCTTTTCCCCCTAAAAACAAAATAAAATTTTCTGCTTCTTCTTAGAAAGATCAGGTACAGGTACAGGCTTGCCTTTGTGTTTCTTAGAGAAATCACTGGAAATATAACTGAAACACAAAATGCTCAAGCACCAACACACAAATCTTTAAGCTGTAGGCTGAGCAACTTCAAAAGGCATGTAAAGGAAATACTTTTTATTCAGTTGTTTACAAGCCTGTAAATTAGGTTTAGTGTAGTACCCCTGGTGTTATAATTCCCTTAGATTATCAGCCTCAAAAATCCTCTTCCTGGGAAGAAGGGAAAGTAGGCACATCATGAAATTCTGTAGTTATAAAAAAGAACAAAGGGGGAATCATAAAAAAAGAAAGTGAAACCCTGCAAGCTGGCATAATTTCCCATGGAATTCTATAATATTTAGCACTTTCTGAAAATTCCAGTGCAATTACGTGACAATATTCCACTGAATTTATCGCCATTAATGTTGAATAGGAAAATTTAAAGCCCTAATAATAAAAGCTCAAATCCTTTGGTGAATATTAGAACCCAAAGGAGTGAAGAGTCTGCACCAAGTCCCTTCTTATCCCCTCAGGTATGGCCTGGAGCTACAAGGGAACAAGACAAAAAGGGCAGCACCCTCCCAAGGATCCTGAACAGCTACAACCAATCCCACTCAAGCTCGACACATCAGCAGCAGCATTTTTAAACAACAGCAAGTTCTCTTGAGGGCTTTGTGTACTATGGCTAATATTTACACACCAATGTTGATTTTTGTTAGCAGAGATACCAGTAGGGCTCCCACATACTGAGACTCTGCAAACAGAAATAAACATATCTGCACAGCACTCGCAGCAGATTGTCTGCACACACTTTATGGAATCACGTGGGCTTTTGAGACTTGTACCAGCCCATGGCTGCAGCTTCAACCAAGCTGCTGAAACTCCTCAAATTAAAAGTAGGAAAATATGTCTGCAAAGGAAAGCACAGTCCCAAATACAGAGTGGGCCATCAAAGTTCCTTGCCAAGTCAAAAAGAGAGATTTGCACCAGAGAAACTGGCTTGACTTTGCCTCCTACCACTTGCAATTCTGGGCACCCAATTTCCCCATGCTTGAGCTGGAGAGGGAACTCAGTGGTATACCTGAGTACCACTTACAAGACAAAAAATTTGCCTCAAAGGATTCTCTGATTGCTCTGTTCACATGGTTAGTCTTTAGCAAGGGCGTCAGGCAGTGCCCCAGCAGCGACACTTTCCAGCCTGAGCTCAGGGAAATCCCTCTGATCCCAAGCTCCCCAGCAAGGCAGGACAGCTGTGATTCAGCAATTTCACACAGCATAACATCTACTTCTGGCTTTCTTTCTTGAAAGCAAAACCCAGGGGAAATTGGATGCAGTGGATTTTTTTTCTATTTCCTCTTGCATTTCCACTCTACTTCATGGAAAGTGATGCAAATATTTCAGGGGGTATCTTAGTTTTGAAGGAAAGTCATTAGATTTTACACATAGCAGTGCTTCTAATCACCTTCATCCTTTGCTCTTGAAGAGACCATTGGATTTCTATATTTTATAACCTTAAAAGAGTAATTTCAAATATGTCAGTGCTCTCATTAAATTCTGAGAGCTGTTAATATTTCTCCTGATTATAGAGCCAGTATTGAAAGGGGAAAGGAAATAAATTTAGTATATTTACATGATAAAGGCATTTTATAAAGATAGAATTATTTGTAGGTTTAAACCCAAGAAATTTAATTGGCAGGTGGTTAATTCTGGGGGTGCTGACTCAATCCATACCCTGCAAGCCCTCTGTCAGCTTCAATTAAATATAACACTGAATGAATCCTACAGCTCACAACCCAGACCTAACATTCCCCATGAAAATTATTAATTTTTAAAGGTTTGCAGCTGCTTGAACAGAGCTAATGAGTTACAGCTAAAGATTTTTTTTTCCATACACATTCCATGTGTTCTGGAATCTAAAATACTTAGATTTTAGAAACCTACTTAGAAATTTCAGTAAAAGTTGGGCATTAAACATCTTTGCCTTTACAGAGTATAACACAATAACTTAAATTTGCCTTCCTCTTTTCTAAAGGAAGATTATTCAGTAAGCAGTACACCTTAGAACAAGAGTAACTTCACTTCCCTTGCCCTGGTACTCACAGTTCCTTGGGAATATATTTGTTTCTGTGTGGCTTTTAGTTTACTACTATCCATAAAATGCAGCTTGAAGTAAATACACTACCACACACTTGGTCAATCCTTTTATTATTTGTGACTAGAAAGATTAAGAAACTATTCCAGAAGATTGAAATTTTAGCACTTAAAATACTATTTGGAGCACAGCCACAAGGAAATCTGGGTACCATTCACAAGTGAGGAAAGGACCATCCCTTTCTTAGAGCATTGTACCCCAGTGGTTAGAGATGAAGAGGCATGAAGGAGGAGAACTTGGGTTTCCAATGCCCTTTCTGAAGGGTCTCCAAAGCACTGCAATCCCAAGGATTCCCTCATAGTGGATGTTCTTACCCTCACCAGTTAAGGGATAATCTACCCTGAAGGTTTTTGAATAGCGCACACACCTCACATGCAAAAACCCTAAACCAAAATGAGATCCAGTCATGAGTGTTAAATCCAAACTACTTTATCCAATAACAAAAACCAGATGTGCCAGGCCAGGCCATGCTCACATGGGGCACACAAAGCTGTCTGTGCTCTGTCCACACAGCATCCATCCCCCAGGACACCCACACAGCTGCCTGTCCGAGCACAGCTGACACACGAGGAGCTGGCCAGGCCACTGCTGGACAGCAGCTCCAGCCAGGCCAAGGGACAGCCCGGGCTGAGCCCTTGCTGCCTCCACTCTGCCATCAGCGAGGTGCTCCGAGGCCTGGGGGAAGCTGTGTGTGTCCCCAAACACCCACGAGACAACGACACCTAAACACAGGTTGTTTTTTTTTCCTCAGGAGCAAGCAGAACAGGCTGGAGCAGAGTGGTTGGGCACTGAGTGCACATGGACCCCCTCCTGTCTCCATGGGCTCAGGAGCCGGAACACACAACAAAATCTCATCAGCTTCTCAGAGTTGGGGAAGTGCTTCCCTCCCACCCCCATGTGACAGCCAGGGTGGCACTTCCAGTAAAGACACCACCATCGGGTCCAAGCCTGAGGCTGAGCAGCAAGGGAAGAGCAAAGGAGCATTTTAGCTGGAGAACTGACAACCAGACAACTCAGCAGGGCTGGCGGAGAGCTCTAAAAGAAAGAGAAAAAGAGCTGCATTAGGGAACTCTGCCAATTAGCATTACATGCCACACAACTGCACAGGAGGATGCAAACTGTTTCTGTAAGTACCTGCAATACCTATCCAAGTTCGACAGAACGAGCAGCCCCTTGCACAGATAAACCTAGACTTTCCCCAGTGTGATTTCCAGGCTGGCTTCTGGTTATTCTCCTGCCTTCCCCATCAGCTCATAGTTCCTGTTGATCATGGTCAAAACGCACAGCAAGGGATTTAAAAATAAATTAAAAGAGAACCAGATCAGGGTCAGGAACTTCAGCTGAATAAAGAGAAAGGGGGTACCACCTGACAGCTTCATTACTGCACCATATCTTTAGTAGGGTTAAGATTTTATTAGGTTAAATAAAACAAATCAGAGTGAAGAGACATTTCAAACCATGAGTAATGTAAAAGCTAGATAAAGTATGTGTCTTTATAAAAATAACCATACAAGGAGTTGACAATCTGTTTTTACACAATCTTAAAAGAAATTACAGTTCTCTGCTATAGACAGTCAGTCTTCCTCCTGCCTGGTTTTTTTTTTTTTTTTTGGTTTCTGACCATCCAAGCACCGTTTTTACTGATAAACTTGAGGGGGAGTACCACAGTGACTCTCATCTACACCATGTAATGAAGGCAAAAATAACATTGATGGAAAAGTAGGAGCTCAAAAGCTCTAAGAAGATTGGATCCATCACAGCCACTTCTCTCTATTAAAACCTTTTATTACTGTTCCCTGCGCAGCTGCCGCATCAGCGTCATTCTCCTGTATTACACATTTTGGGAACCATCATCCTAATCTGGGCCCATCTGGCCAGCTTTAAATGACAAGCTTCTAACACAAGACATGCTGTCCTTTTAGAAAAACAACTACAGATACTAGTAAGATTAGCAGCAGCAGAGTCACTCCTCTGGGTTATTTATTTATTTATTTGTTCATTAGGCAAATTGTTAATTTCTTTTTTTTTTCTCTCTACTGACATGTTTCTCATTTAATGTCAGTATCTGAACAAAACTTCACACATATTGACCTTCACTTCACTTCCTTTCAAAAGAAACCAAGAGGATACATCTTGGGAACAGAACGGATTAAAAAAAATTACTGGCCATTTTCTGTAAATTTAGGGCTGTTGTATTTGATTAACCAAGTCCTTACTCCCTTCTGGCCAAACCCATTTCTCTCTTCCACAATGATATCATACATTTGTACTTGATCTCAGCCTTTCACAGACATTATTTTCTGTTATCACAAATTTGACATTATAACCTCACTAAACCACTGAAAATTAATGTTAGGATGGTTTTGGAAAATTACAAGAGCTATATAAACCGGCATTTTATCTCCAGTAACTAGCAAATGTACTAATCAAAATGATAAAAGCAGTGACAGTTAAATTTATTTCTGCCTTAATGCAGATATATCTAGAAACCTCTCCAATAGTATAAAAATCCATTTAATCCCAAATTCCCATACTCTGCCTCAAAGCTTTGCTCAAACTTCCTTGCAGACTCTAGGCCGAGAGTCTTGACACATCTTAGAAAAAGTACAAAAGATCAACCAGCCACCAAGCAGAAGTCCCTGTACATAGAAATCTGTTCCAAGAATG
Organism: Petroica traversi; assembly: GCA_025920805.1. Classification (NCBI taxonomy): domain Eukaryota; kingdom Metazoa; phylum Chordata; class Aves; order Passeriformes; family Petroicidae; genus Petroica; species Petroica traversi. The sequence continues at coordinate 495,992 of JAHLSL010000065.1, forward strand.
CCAAGTCAGCTCTGCCTACAGCCAGCCACAGCTAAATCTTTCAGCAGCAGTAAAAAGCACACAGTTTAACAATTTTCTTTTTCTGCTCCTTTGACAATTTCACTATTCACCGAATGCTTTTAGGCAATAAAAATGTGATATCTTAAAAGATTTCATCTCATATTCAACCAAACTCTTCAGTGCATTCTTAATGTAAGCCCTTGCTGGTGTCTGAGGTATATGACCTATGTTTATTCTTACACATGGGAATAGCCAATATTGCAGCAAGATCCTCCGTCCTTTCATTTAAATAGAAATTAAACTCCCCAGTGCCAGTGAGCACTCCTGGAGGAAGCAAAGTCTGGGCCTGCCACAGACTCCTGGGGATGAGTCAGGTCCAGCCCAGGCCCTGGTTCCACAAGTGTGAGTGCTCCCAGTGAGTTCAACCAGTGATTTTAAAAGAGCCTAATTCCACTGCCTCGATCAACAAATTGTTTGCATGCATAAATCTTTGCAGAGGTGTCACCAGCGCCTTTTTTCCTCCCAGCTAAAGTACTGCCCAACAAGCAAAGGGCAGAAGGATTTCTGCAGGGAGACGCAGTGCTTAATGACCCAGAAATGCCTCTTGAAACATAATTTCTTGTGTATGTTTTAAATCACTCACATCACTAAATGTAAAAACCAATAATATGAATCAAGTCTTCACAAGACAATTTAATAGCATCACCAGTGACAGTACAGCAGGAACTCCTGGGCTTTGTGGGAGTGAAGGACACAGAATCCTGGGACAGCAGGTGTTACAATCCTCTCCATGGCTCACCTAATGTACTATGGGGGTGCACCACCAAAAAACCAGAGCTGAACCCCAGACTTGCTGAAAACGTGGAACACAGCACCAACAGGAACCTGGATTATACATTAGAACAGATGTTCCTAAAAGAATTCCAAACACACAAGTCTCTTATTGTCAGTGCTCTCTTTTGGCTATCTCTTGAATATTTCGTGGAAAGTTTTTTAAAGATTTTAAAGTTTAATGAAGGAAATGTTAATTGCTTAGCTACTGCACGTTTTCATTTAAAGAAAAGAAATACTAATATGCAGTTGTTGAACCCTCTGATCTTAATTACTGTTAAGGAAAATAGGCAAAGGCTCACTCCCATTGTAGGGCGTGGAGTACAAACAACAAACAAGTAATGAGCTTGATCCTTTAATCAGATCCTTTCTCTTCTAGTTGAACTAACTATCTTAAAATGGCACCCATCCAGAACGTGCTAATCTTGCAGCAGTCAATCCTTTCCCCAGGATGAAATACACAGTATAATACTTCTATCATTCGGTGTCAAAACAGTTGCTAGAAAAATCCCATTGTTTGATTGTAATTTAAATTTACATTCCCCTGAAGAAAGAATTATAGATTTGTTTGAAATAAAGTCAAGTCTCAAAAACTGTATGTTCCCAAAAGAGATCTAGTCCTTCTTGTCTATGATAATCTCATTACTTCCTCATTAAGTAAAACTTAATCCAAAGTAGGAAGATCAATTTGAGTAACACTTAAAACAATCAGCTTCATGGACTGCTCTGTCACACTGCAGGGGCAGGGAATAGCTCAACTGCTTTCTGAGGATCTGTACATCACAAGGGAACCCTATTTCTCCTCCATTCTTGCAATATTCTTAGAAAATCCAAGGGGAAAAAAAAACAAACCTTGAGGAACACTTAGAAAAAACATTGAAACAGCAGGGGGAGGAAAAAAAAAAAGGAAGGACATGTTTTAGAAGTTGATAACTTGACATAAAAAGGATAGGAAATTAAGTCGCCCATGACACCTTGGATCAATTGAGTCAGGTGGCATTTTAGGCCTTTGTTTTGAACAAAACGTGCACAATCCATTTTCAGTGACAAATGCACCTGGGCTGTTGCAGTTAGTGCACCTGGTGACTGCAAGGTTTAAAGGGAAGAGAGGATGAAATGAGAAAATGCTCTGACGCTTTGAATAGTTCAGAGTCACAGAGCACCTGGGGTTGGATCTTAACGCTCATCCAGCTCCACCCCTGGCCATGAGCAAAGGGACACCCTCCACTGTGCCAGGCTGCTCCAAGCCCTGGCCAGCCTGGCCTGGGACACTGCCAGGGATGGGACAGCCACAACTCCTTTGGGCAGTTCCTAGCACGTGGCTGCACAAATCTGGACAAAGTCCAGCTTTGCTGAGCTAAAGTAAAAAATTCTGAGGCGTCATTTACAGACTTCTGTAACACAGAGATTTGCAGAAATTAGTCATATGTTGTTTTTATTAATGTTCTTTCTAGATTTCTATTTATTACCTCCATGTACAAAAACAATATGCTTGACAGATTATTTGGAAGATGTGAGGCCAAGTTATCCATTATAGGACTCTAATTTTTTCTCCATTACTTAAGAAATAATAAATGTTTAGTTAAATTGACCTGTAAAACCTACCTGCTATGGCTAGGCTGTGTGGAAAGGGTTATTTGAATGGTGCAGCAAGCAACTCCCCCCCTCTGTTGCTCTGTATCTGTCAGATAAAACATTTAAATTTACAGAATTCACGTAGCACAACAGAAGCAAAGATGTTGTAGCACAAAATTGCTGAGAATCAACATTGCCTGCAATACAAAGTACCTGGGCTTTGTACTTCTTATCAAGAGGCAGGATTTGCACCGTTCCACAGGGATTTCAGAGACAGATTCCATGTAAAACAACACTTGGCCAGTGGAATAAGGATGCAATTTTACAGGCAAGGTTAATTAAGGAGCTAGACCTGAAAAGGAACTGCAGCAGAAGAGTGTGTGATGCAAGGAGCATCACATGTACTAAACCATCAGACATTTAAATGGTCAATACTAAGTTGTAGCAGAAGTTCAATAGAAGACAGTTAAGGAAGCTCAGAGCAGGTCAAAGCCATTGAGTCACTTTAAAAGAAAAAAAAGAACAACAAAAAACTACTCAAGACTGGACTTAAAAAAAATCTCTGTAACATATCTGGATTCCAGTAGTTAAATCACAGTCCCATTGCTCTTCAGATAAACCAACCAATATGATTTTGTTTCCAGTGCTGCAAAATGCACAATTGGAAATACACAGTTTGTGAGTCATGACAGATTCATTTTTTGTATCTAGCTAGACCTCAGATTTTGTCAAAGCAGGAAGGGAAACAGGAGTCAGGGTCCTTATTTAAGGAATTTAAAAGGTAATTTTAAGTTGTCCTCACCTTTTGCATGTGCCTCTGTCTTTACTGTTGCCTTCTGAGTAGTATTTTTAATGAAAGCATTTCCATCTACCCCATTTTTATGCTAGTTTTGTTACTGATATTTTTTCACTTAACAAACCCAAATCTGTATGGAAGGGTTCCCTGCCCCACTGCTGGAGATCTTTTCCTCACAGCTCTGCTGACAGACCAATTTCTGCATGCATTTGCTAATGAACTGCAGGCAGAAGTCAGCTGGCTTAGTTTATGCTGTTGGCAGTAGAGTTTAACAGTGCTGCAAGAACATATGACTCTGACTGAATAAGTCCAGTTTCTCCTTAAGCCAAGATACTTTTCTGTGTTTCAGCCTGTGGGAAGCTGTGTCTGTCTGGAGCTGCAGCCATTTGCACAATTCTGGTTACACTTCAGAGCAGTTCTGCACCTCACCTGCCCCAGCTCCACCTGCCCACCCCAGCTGCAGGTGGGACACAGCCAGGGCAAACCCCACGGGGCAGGGAGCACTGAGGGAGCAGGACCTGTGAGGTAGTGTTGGCACCAAAGACTCTGTCACTGTCCTTTGAGCCAGCCCAGATGATTTTTGTCAGAGTGGCATAGCAGGAGTCAGGGCCTTTGTCTGCAGCCTTTGAGAGATAAGCAAGAGGGACAGATAATTCTGTGATTTAGGAGCCACTGCAGCGTATTTTGTCAGGAGCATCAGTACAATTTTGTAGAGCTTTTGCCAGTTCTGCTGGGCCAGATTCCCAGAGTTATGTACAGGGAAGCACTTGGCACAACTTCACTTTAAATTATTGCATAATGTTGACTGATTTCCCACTACAAAAAGCAACTCATCCTTGTCTGGGGCCTCTCCCTTACGCCCATTAGAAATGTACAGACTGCAAACACGAATCAAATAACCTTCCTGCATTCACATTTTCTTTGTTACCTCCTTATTCAAAAGTATCACTAGATTTCCATCTGACATTCTGTATCCCTGGTCTGGTAAGAAAGATTACAATTTGGTTAATCTCTCAACATTTTTTCCAGCCTTATAAACAAACTGGTAAGAAGATGGATAGTATTTTGTTCTGCTTGGGAACTGTAGCAGTTGGTAGAAACTGGAAAGGATTTCAGCAGGCTTTCCCCTGCCTTGGAGCAGATATAAGTACCCACATTCTCCAGAGCTGGGGTGGTCAGGGGTTTTTTATTTCTTTGTGGGCTTTGGTTGGGTTTTCTTAAGGTTGTTTATACAACAATTACTTACAAGCTTAGGACCTGAAAACTCACAGAACAGACCAGCTGCTGATCCCCCTGTCTTTACTGGACATCCTATTTAGCAATTCCTGCCATCTTTTCTGCAAATCATCCACTTGGCTGTCTAAGCTGCCTGCTTATTTCCAGGTGCTGCAGTACCCTAGAGGAGCCCTGACTTACAGGTGCACACACATGATAAAACCTGATTTCACCATTAGCTGGCTTCAGCACCACAGCTCACTGAAGGACATCCCTTCTCCTGCTGCCCTGAACGCAACACCCTCGCTCTGCTCCTGGGGCCATGCTAAAACAATGTATTGTTTATATTTAACAGCTGAAACAATACATTGGGACAGGATTCCTGGGGTTTGCCAAGAAAAGGTTACACTACAGGTCAGCAAGCTGTTGTTCCTCAAAGCTCCTCCATTTACCTGCTGAAACAGGTATTCAGGGCAAAACCTTCCCTGTTCCAGCCAGAAGAGGAGGCTCCCACTGGTGCTGTACACGGGGACTTGCACATTCCTTGGTGCAGGCGTTACAGGCAGGAACAGTGCACTCACAAACCCGACCCAACTGAGAAAACAAGAGCATATGCGCCAGGCAGGTTTCTGGGGAAGCTGGATCACTTTGTAACGCAGCTCCCTGAGCAATTGCAGGATCCTGTTGCCAGCGCTGGGAAAGCTGGAGAGAGATATCATTACAGGGCAGCATTGTCCTCCCCATGGCAGCTGGGTTTGAGCCACAGCACAGGGCTCTGCAAGGAAGGCTGGGGATCATGCTGAGCATTTTGTATTATCTACAATCAAATACTCTATCTTGATGCTTCAAAGCCATGCAGGAAAAAAAAAAAAAAGTGCAAACAACCTGTCAGTATCAAATAGTTTTCCTCAGAATTTTGTTTTACCACAGGGAAAGAGTAATATCTATCCATGGCAGAGCAGTAATTTTGAATGGCACTGTCTGAAACAGAACATTTCTATAAAAGCCCTCATGGAAAACGCAAAACATCAGCCCACCACTTTCCTCAGAAGTACACCTGTTAGGTGCCTTACCTCCCTGCTTGAATAAAAAGCAGGAGAACATTTAGTGCTTTTTATACCAAATAAAATTACAGTTTCAAAATTACCCCAAATCAATTGTATCGTGATTGACTGAGTTGCTGTGACATCAACACAACGGCTTACAGTAACTTTTGAAATCAAATTGTAGGTTTTAATGGGAGGAAAAAAACCCCACACATCTAAATAACTCCCTGTGTGAGCACTAAACAGCTGCTCAAGTGTTGTATTAGCCTGTCATGAGCAACACTCTGTTCTCCAAGTATGCTTTTTCCAAACCTTTATAATTTCACTATCTGGAAGAGATTACAGTTAAAGTGGGTAGCAGTAAATTGCTTCCAGAAGAAAACAAACCACGCCCCCCTCCCTCCCCAAACAGAATCAACCAAATTCAGAAAAAGGAAAAGGAACAAAGTTACACTGGGTTTTTTTTCTGATATTTATCACTAAAACTAAAAGACAGGCATGTCAGTGTTCTCCAAGGGCTGTGAACATGTGTCGAATATATATATATATATATATATAAAGAAAGAGTCGATTATAAATTTCAGTATAAATCAAACAAAGCAGAAAAACATATTAATGACTTGAAATGGTGAAGAAGACAACAGCAAAACAACTAGCAAATACCTGTTAACAACGTTGCCATCACCACTGGAAGATGAGCACAATCAGTTTAAGGGGTCAGATTTAAGCTCAACGGAAACCAGTACAGTTCCAAAGGAAAACATGAGACTAGGTTTTCATAAATTACAAACTTAGTGGAATCATGGCTTTCCAAATGACACTGAGAATGAAAGAGACCATCTTACTTGCAAGTCACATCTAGAAGAAGGTGGATAAAAATAAACTGTACTTGATTTTTGCCGATTCTAAAAATGATGTAAGAATTTAAATGTATATTTAACAAAGGCCACTATCAGCTAACAGAATAAGAAATCAAAGAATCACACTCCACATAGCTCTTTGCATTGGAAAGTTAACAAGGGGTGCCTTTCCATAGGCTGTGTTGTCCCTGTTGGACAGGATTGCTGCTCTGGGACACACAGCAGTCAATTAGATAATGTATTGGCTGCTCAGGGTGCCAAAACAAATAAACCAGCTATGAGGGTATGACTAATCCCAGATAGAACAAAATCATTTTTCTTCACTGACAGTCATTCAACATATTTCCAAATCTGACAGAACCTCAAAATGCTACTTCCAATTCTTTCTACTTCTTTTGTGCCAAAACAAACTGGCCCAAGATCCCTTTCTCCTTCCCAACAATATTTCTCACCCTTTCCCATCTCAGCCCAATGGGAAACTGCAGCACAGCCAGACCTTGCAGTGCATGGCTCTGCAGGGATGCAGGGCACTTGGAACAGCCTGTTCCTGGCCATTCTTGCCCTTACAGTCACCTGGAACCACCCAGTGTCAGGAAGGCTTGGAGATGGCATTGTGTCCCCTCCTGTGTCCTGCCCAGAGCCTGGGCCTTCCACAGCCCCTAAATGGCATCCAGGAACAGCTCCATTCACTGGGGGACAAGTGAGCTTCCTCATTTCCCAAAAGCTGTTATCTGTGAAAGACAAGCCAACATAACAACACCCAAATCACAGGTGAAAACCAGCTGAAAAGGATATGAAACTAACTTAATTAGCCCAGTACACCTTTGGTAGAAGCAACCTTGCATCTAACGAAGGTCTCAGCTCTCAGCATCCTGTGCTTTCTCCTCCCTTTATTCTTGATCTAATTATTTCACATTTTATCTTTCCTTTACTCCAGCTCTCCACTCCCGCTTATTTTATTTCACACCTGTTGCTCTTTATCTTACTAAGTTTCTGGTATTATTTCCCTCAGCTCCTGTTTCCAATTTCCTAGACATGGGAATATTTTATATGTAGTTCACATAGCATGAATCATGAGATTTTTCAGAGCAGTGAGGATTCAATTCTCCTTTTTACAGCTGCCAAGCATTCTCCATGTGGATATCATCATAATGAAGGCGTTCCTACTGCATTATTCAATACACAAATAATTACACAAATACCCTCAGAGATTAAATATTTTACCAATAGCCCGCATTGTTTCCATGTAGCAGATTACATTCCAAGTGGGAAATCCAGAGAAGGGAGTAACCAAGTTTCAAGGTGACTCTCCATGTTCAGCTACCTCTTACTTGTTACCTGCAGCTCCATCCTAAGCAGAGGCTAATGAAGGACATAGTTCTAGCTGCAGCATTAGCACCAGTAAAACATCACCAGTTCCTGTGTCCTTATGCCCAAAACAAAACTTTGTCCACCCCATCAAACACTAAACCAAAAAA
>JAHLSL010000065.1:507305-526591 GCA_025920805.1 Petroica traversi
AGAGAGGCCGTGGAGCTCTGCGTGGAGCTCCGTGTGCTCAGGGCCAGGGCAGCTGTGGAGCTCCAAGTGGAGCTCCGTGTGCTCAGGGTCAGGAAGGTGACTCTGGCACAGGCTTGTCCTCCTTTCAGGATGGCTCCGTGAGTCAGCCCTCCTTCCTGAAGAGTGAGTGGTGTCTGCTGCGAGGGCAGGACACAGGAACCAGCCAGGCCAGTTCCCTGCTGCCTCTCCTTGCCTCTCCTCCCTGCCAGTGGGAAGGGAGAGCCTTTGGCTGGCAGCATCTGTGGAGAACGTCTGGGGCTGTCTTTGACTTTCTGGTCCTCTTCATTGATCCAACTCTTACAGGCAAACAAAGACAACTTCGGAATGTTGGGAAAAACGCATTCTTTGTACATGCTGTCTTTAAACAGGTGCCATTTTAACAGAATCTTTTTAAAAGGTGTACTTCTGTTATACGTGTGTTTTCCTACTGTTATTGCAATTTTAAGATATTAAGAGAAAGAAATTGCTGTTTTTCTCCAAAATATCTCCATGACCATATCTTACAGACCACCCCCCCCATTTTTTTTACTTTGCACATAATTTTAAAGATTTCTTACCTAGTGCTAGGAAATGAAGAACCAGTCAACTTCCTGTTTAATTGCTTTAAAATATAGTTTTAAATATGTCTTTCTTTTAGTGGAGGGAATTAAACTGGGAGTTGTTACTTTATTTGAGTCATTAAACCATTATTTAAAAAATAAGTAAAATTATCCCCCCCTCCATGTAGTGTTCTAACTGAAATGTAGTGTGTTTTTGTGAACCTTAAATTACCATTATAGCTGATCTGGTGTTTTGATTGGTAGTATGATAAATTCATTATTAAAGAGGAGAAAGGAATCTTTTGTAAATTCTTTGAAGGTGTACAAGCTGAAACTTGCTTTCTGCTTCTCGGCTGAGTGGGGGGATTTTTAATGTATTTACTCTTTGTGCCATGTGTTGGTGGTTGTGGGCAGTGAATGAAATTCCCCTGTGGCTATGGGATCTATGGGATGTGTGAGGCAGGTGGCTCACAGCCCCTGTGCAGGCTGTGGGATGAACTGGCGTTCAGGGTTTGCTGAGTTTGTGCAGAGGAGTTTAGGTCGCCACTCCCTGATGAGCGAGGTGCATCTTGGAGCATTGCATGGGGAAGCTCTGATGGGATTTGCTTTTCTTGGGATACCTGTGCTGACTGGCAGTAGGGGTAGCTCTGCGTCAGGTTGGTCCAAGAAATGCCCTTGGATGGACTGGGGCACCTCCAGAGGCAGCAGGAGGGAGAATGTCCTGGGAGGAGGTGGAGGAACAAGTCTGTGCGGTATCTACAGATAGGTAGGGAGACAGATCTCAGAAAGAGTATTTTCATCATGTTTTTATTTAAAAACAAAATTACCGTATATTCTTACTGAGGAGTAACACAACAGTATTGAAATTGTAGCATATTGTGAAAGGAGATTTAATTTGTATCATACTGGCACTTAGATTCCAAATTGATGTGGCCCTCTCTGAAGCAGAGGGAAGTCCATGCTCCACAGACAGAAATGCAAAACTTAAACTGATGAAATGGCTGGAGAAGATACAAGAACATGCCTTTTTGTTGCACACACCTTGTGCAGAGTGCTTGTGATCCACCACTGAACCTGGGCTTCTGGGCTGTGTAATTTGATTAGGCCTTAATCAAAGATATACTGACAGAACTTGCCACCTGTTGCTGTTCCATAACCTTCCTATCCAGCTTTGTCCTCATAACTAATGTAATGAAAATACCCAGCTCCATATTTCAGCTGGAATTGAAAATATTGGCAGTGAGATGACGGATAGGACACATCACTTGTTCCTGGGAGCGTGTTTGTATTTCGGATGAAAAAACACTGAACCCAGAAATCTCAGATTGGCTTGTAGACTTGTGAGATGTGCTCGTTTGCTCTATTTTATTTGGACTATCACATAAAGAAAAAAAATTCTGAGTTTTCTTAGTTTTGCTATTGTTTCTTAACATAAATCAGAGCAGGAGCACACACTGAGATTTGGGAGATTTCAGTGTCATTAAATACATCTTTCCAGAAGATACTTTTTAAAAATTCCTAGTTTAGAGTTCTTTACAGAATAGACAGACTGGCAGAAAAACTTTCTGTGGTACAAGAACCTGACATTTCTTAAAGAAGTTCTGGTAGAGAGCACTGCCTGTTGTGGGATGCTTTTTGTTCAGGCTGACGTAGTCAGTCTTTCAACACTCAGAGTTTTTTAATTTAGTTGTGGAACACAGGTTATTTTTAAGCAGAAAAAAAATTCACCAGATTATGTACTGACGCTGAGATAAAATCAAAAACTGCAACAACAAAAGACCCATATCCCAAAACAAAAAAACCCACCCTGAAGATAAGAAGTAATTTTAAAATGTGTTGAATTAGCAAGGTATTCAGGTACACTGAATTAGCAAGGATTCACGTGCACTGAATCCAGAAATTGGATTTGTCTGATGAGCTACTGAATTTTATTTTGGCCAACCTGAGTGCTCTGAAAGGAACCACCCACTGTCCGTTGGGAGTTGCTGCTGCATTGATCCAGTCTGGAAATGTAGTCACACAGTGGAGGAGGATAACAGTTTTTATTAGACTTAATGCATTTATTGCTGTTCACAATGAGAAGATTTTAAATATCTTTTTTACTGTAGTAGATACAAAAGCAGATATCCTGAATCACAACTTCCTGCTTTTAGGAAGTGTGGATGCATTAGATGTAGGAAGTCTTGCCTTTTTGGAATTCCAGCAAATGCTGTTTTAGTGATACAGTTAATTGTATTAACTGATATTGTATTATTGGATTGTTTTGTATTACTAGTATATTGATTTAATCTATAATATAAATATTAATATATTTCAGATTGAAATTTGAAACATTAAAGGAAGAGACTTTTTTAAAGGTAATTCAAGTTATTGCACTTTTCTCAGAATTTTCCTTTGTTTTCTCTGCATCTCAATGCGTCACAGGAGTCATATTGCAACAGAACAAAAATGTTTTACTGTGGCAATATTCCAGATTTTTTTTTTTTCCAGAAAGTTGAAAAATATGTTTTATGTGCAGCAGTGCACACTGCGGGATGCTTGGATGTTTTCACTTGGTCAAGTGTTCCCAGTTGAAATGTGACTTGTGAAGGGTGTGTTGGTCAGGGTGCAGCAGCTGTGGGAGCTCCAGCTTGGTACCCCAATGACTGCTGGAAAGCCCAGGTCAGCCTGCAGCAATCTGAGTAACAAACCCAGGCTCTGCAGCAGCTGCAGGAACACCTGGATTGCTCTTCACTGAGCGTTGGAGCTGTTTTCCCAGAGTTTACTGAATCCTGTCTTTCTAAACTGATTGTTCTCCACTTGGTGTTGTGATTGAGCATGGTGAGAACAAAGGATTCTGCTGTGCAAACACTTTGTGTGTTTTGAAGCACAGACATGACCTTTTTCCTTGTGCATGGAGCTGACTGATGATGCTTTAGAAGAATGTCCTGGTGTGAAAAGTTCAGCTGGGCAGCGCTCAGGAAGGCCTCATTCCACAGGCCAGCAGCTGCCTTCTGCTTGTATGGAATGTTCCACTCTGTGAAGAGCTGCTAGGTCTGAGCAGGCATTCTAGAGTAGCTCTTGCTTCTCTTGGAGCTGGTAATTGGTTCTTCCTTCCCCCAGGTTCCCTGACACAAGCAGGCCTTTGGAAGAACTTGTTACTGTTGTCTGTGTGGCAAACAGCCACCTGCCTGTGAGGGTTTGCTTTCCAAATATTTGACGTGTCTGTCTCACTTCCAAGTCTTTAGTGGGCAAACTTAAACATGTTGGAGGAAGGGGAGACAGGATGTGCTGCTGCATGGATTGCGTTCGGCTGTTTCCCTCCTTGCACAGGATCTTGTGGAGGCTGCCTTAGCTTTGATCTCTGAACTTAAACTATCCTCTAGCTGACTGAAATGGTTTGCATCTTGCACAGAATAATAGCCAGAATAGAGATTTTTATCTTGGAAGCAAAAATGCCTTGTAAGTCCAGAAATTCAAGGGTGGTGTGTCCTTTTCCCCAGTACAAACGTAAATACTACATGTGAAAGCTCTGCTATGTCATGCTGCTACTGCCCAGAAACTTAACCAGCCCCAGAGCCTCTGCTCTGGCAACTTAAAACAGCCTGGGGCAGGAGGAGAGCAGGGATGTACTTGTGGTGTCTAAACAGGCTTCTTAACCTTCTTAAGTTGTGCAACATTTATTTTATCAACCCTCCTCTTGGACTGCTGTCTTTTGGATTTACACTCGTGAATGGATTTTATTATTTCTTACACTAAGGTATGAGGTGAAAATCCTTATAGAAGAGTTTAGTCTGATGAAATTCAAAACTGTTAAGCTTGCTTGACCTGTATTTCAGAACCAAGTTTTGGTTGATTCTAGACACCAGATAAATAACCACTGTTCTGCAATGTCTTTTGTTGCAAGAATCACTTGAACTTAGAGCTTTTAAAAGAAGATTCTTTACAGAATATGGGAAAAAATCTTTTAGGAAACTGTTAATATTTGGTGTTCCTTCAAAGTATTTATCCAATTTAGATATTGTAAGTTGGAATTTATCTCCTTTACAATTACATCCCCATAATTTAGCTGAATCTAGTAATTCCAGACGGGAAGATGCTGTGTTTGTGCAGCCAACTCATTTCCTTGTGGAGGCTGGGAGGGAGCCCCAGGGTGCAGAACACCCACTGCTCAGGCCCTGTCAGTCGGGATTAGCCAGAGGGATCTCTGCTCTGCTGTACTGGAGCTGTTCTGAAGGGTTTGTGAGTAGCTGGGTTTACATGTGCTTGTGATATTTGGACCTTTTCAGTCTCTGAAATGGCACAATTCAGCGGGGTTATAGGGTTTTTTGAAATACAGTTGTTTTTAATGCATTCTCTGAGCTCTCAAATAGTGCATGGAGGGAGCAGTTCTCTGTTCAGTAGTGTTGGGGACTTAGTTTGCCTTTCCAAGGCTCTTACAGGTAGACAGCCTTGTATGCTCCAAAGTTCAGACTTCTTGCCCCTGTGAATATGAAGCAGTTTGGTGTGGTGTGTCAAATCTGTGAGACTTACGACTTCATAGGTTGATGAACACTAATGGCACCCTTTCAGTTTTAGGTGTGCATTAGTTTTTCACCTAGTTTTCCTTGAAACAAAAACTGATGTTTGATATGATTTATCTTGTCCAGGATACTGGTAGTGGGCCTGTGAAACTCTCTAACGTGGCTTTATTTCTGTTTTATCACTGTATAGTCACTGGCTTTATTTCTGTTTTGCCTTTTTTGTCTCAGGGTGTGTGTTAGGAGATGCAGTGACTGTGCCTCTCACCTGGCCAACACTGATCATTTCCTCTTCTAGATGAAAGAAACGTCTGTCAGACTTCCTGCAGCGTAGGGTCTGTGTGGGTTTGCACAGCAGAGTCAAAGAGAATGGTGACTTGTGCATGCAGTGACTTGGGTAGGGGACATTCAGCATCTCCCCAAGTTATTGTTTATCATGACACAACTGTGATCCTCATTGGGGGGGTTACAGCAGCTGTGGCCTTGACTTGCTCTGCACTGGACAGACAGGCTCAGATCCCTCCTTATCCCAGGTGAACTTAAACCAACATGTGAAGTCTTGACATAGTACTAGAGGAGGGAGACAAAGTGACTTGAATTAATGGTTTTCACCTGCCAGCTTTTACTTTAAATGAGGTGGAACCCAAACATGGGGTTTTCTGGGTGTGCAGATGTACCTGGTGTTGCTGAAGTGCTATGGGTGGATGCTAAATGCAGTAATAGCTTTGGTTATTAGTTAGTTGAGCTACTTTGTGAGGATACAGGTGTATATTTTATTCAAGAGTCCTAACTGAAATGGCCCTACCTCAGGAGGAAAGCAAGTAAATCACCTTGATTTGACCTTAACATTTTCCAGTTGCAGAGATGCCAGCAGAATGTGAATCAAAACAGTACTGCCTGTAAACACATCCCACAGGAGCCAGCTGCTTTCTGCTGGTCTAACTCTGATTGAAGGAGTTTGACTCCCCTTAAGGTAGATATGATTTTATTTGTACAAATATGAAAAAATAAGTCAGATGTACCAGTATGATAGGAATCCTCTCTATGGATCCTAACAGTGCAATTACAACAATGGAGAAAATAGCCACCAGTGATTTTATTCTCAAATTACATATCCACTGTACTCTTTTTACTTTTCCAAAATGTTAATTTCACTGGGAAATTTCCTAATTTGCAGTTACAGTGATAAGTTTCTTTATGGTCATTTAAGAACTGTTTGGTCTTCTCTCAAATGTTTCCTTATACTTATTTTTACACCCAAGTATTCATAGAATCAGTTTCTACTTTGAAAAGTTTCTGGTGATGAAAAAGGAGGATTTGGTTTCTTTATCATCATGACAGCCTTTGAATTCAGGCAGACTCGCAGAATCAGCTGCAAATGTGAGAAACAAGGCCTGTGCCAGGGGCTGATTTAACTTGCATTTCAGTCAAATGGGTGGAACAGTTCAGATTCTGTGTTGGAAGCATGTTTTCCATGCACTCTATTACAGCATGTGCCATCACTGTGGCCATGTCACAGGAGCAGCTATGTTCTCTCCAGTCACCTCTTGGTGATGACCTTGCTGTCTGTCACAGAAACGTTTTTGGTCACTGTCTGTGACTTGGGTAAAGAGCATTGCCAAGATTAATGCCCAAGCCCTTCTTGCCTACCAACCCCCTCCCTCCCAAAATCTGGAAGATGTGAAGGCCCGTTGTTTTGCCAGTATTACATGTGATCAATCACAAGGGAATTCCTAGTGGAGAAGCCTCTCCAGATGGAGCTTTGTGTTAATATGACTTGTTTGCCTTCCTTCCCTTAAGCAGAGTACATAATCATGGTTGTTCCACGACAGAGACTGTGTTTACCTTATTCTGGCTGAGGTACCTGCTGGGCTGATACCTGGCTGTGTTTTCTCTGCAGACAGATGTCTCTGTCCTTAGTTTCTGTGCTGCTTTAGCAAGCCCTGGTTAGCTTGCTTGTCTCTAGCTTTCTCATAACTCCATTATAATTTGACTTGGAAAACAGCAGCAGACAGGTAGATTTCTCCTCTTCCCTTAGGCTAGGAAGGGAATGTCAACCTTCTTTTGCATTTGTATCCTTTCAAAGTAGGTATGCTTCCCAGATAAGGAGCCTTCTGTTAGATGTACTTTGCATGCCTCTGTGTGTCATCTCTTCCACTGCTTTGGATAGCTGTGGATTTGTTTGGGAGCAGGAGCATCAGCTCTGCTGGGCTTGTTCATGTCACCGCATTGTTTTCTATTTCGTAAGACTGGTTCTTCTCAAATACACCACTTAAATTACAGTTCTGCCTACTTGAATTATCTTTCCATTTAGAAATGGAATCAGTACATAATGATGTGCTCCGTGGCGATTTTGGCAACTGATTTTTTTCTGTTCTGTTTTTTAGGCCTGACTTTGCTGAGTAATCTTTTTTATTTAACTGCTTTTTTGTTACCATATCTACTAAACGTATAGCTGTGTCCCACCACTGTACTGATTATTCATGCCTCCACTGAGGTCTAGAGCAGCTGGGTCTTGCAGGACCAATATTCCAGTGGTATCTGTTTCTGATAAGCTCCCACCCCAAAGTGTGAGTGGCCACTACTAGCAGCTATCTCTTCTCTGCTCTTGGAGATTGTCTGAACAGCATTCATGGTTATGCTGTAACCTCTATCCTTTGTCATGTGAAGGAACTCAGTTTCAAAACTG
Organism: Petroica traversi; assembly: GCA_025920805.1. Taxonomy (NCBI): domain Eukaryota; kingdom Metazoa; phylum Chordata; class Aves; order Passeriformes; family Petroicidae; genus Petroica; species Petroica traversi. Next base: position 515,072 of record JAHLSL010000065.1, read on the forward strand.
AACTGCCTTCAGAGAGATAACTTATGTGACTTCTCTTGGTGACATGACTGTTTCTATCCTTTGAATTTTGATTTGCTCAGTGAGTTTTACATTTCACTAATGGATTAAGATTTTAGCTAATAAATTGCAAATGTGACAGAAGACTGTTGTGAAGACACTGAATTGGTAGTTTACTAAGGAAGTCTTTTTTTTTTTCTGATGAAAGTTGGTAGCTTTGAGCATGCTGTGCTTTGAACCAGTGCAAGTTTTTCCATCTTTTGCTTAGAGGTTGTCAGTGAGGTTGGGTCATCAGCTCTGTAGAATTCCGTGTGAAACTTGCAGTTCATATTGCTGTTCCACTGTACAGTTTCGCTTTCATGAAGACTTACTTGAGGATAATGGAGTCTAAAGACTTGTCCTACCCCTGCATGGTGTTTGTTGGTGTCAGGTATGGAGCAAGTAACCAGCCTTGTGTCAGAGATGTCCTGTTGATAGGCAGCAGCAGCATCAGTATTAGGAATACATAAAAATGGGACAAGGTAGTGTGTGTGCCTGTTTACCCTGCTGTATGTGAATGTGCTGCTCTGAAGTCTGCTTTAATAACCTTGCTGAGAGCTACTTTTAAAACATATTAAAAAAGATTTGGACAGTATTCATCAGAAGATGTGCTGAGTGTTATTTGGAATTAACCAGCAGCATTACTGTAGAGAAACAACTTACAAAACGTATTTGCCATTTTAAAGCAGCAACTTCTTTAAAATCTTATTTGAAGAAATAATTGTGTTCATATATATATACATATATATGAAATTTTTCATTCAGTTTTTATTATTCTTTATTTTGACGAAAGGAGTGGAGTGTTACACACTTCTTTTAAACACAATATGTGTAAGGTAGATTTTTGAGCCTACTTTTGCCCCTCCTTGCTGGGCATGTTCACATTTGCTCTGGTATTTGCAGCTTTACCTCTCGGGTGATAGGAGAACTGAAGTAATAGACAATGTCCTATATTAAGTTTACAAAAACCGAACAGAACAAGGGTTTGAACCCTCTGTAGAACTCCTGTGCTATTGCTGAAAAGCTTAATTTCAAATGTTTTGGTTTTGAAGTGGTCTCACAAATAGGCAAGAAAACGTAATAAGGGGGATATGCATTCTGTTACCATCTGAAATGTGTCCTGCTGTCTGTGGTACTGAGAAGATAACTAGTAGCTGCCTTGGAGCACCACACTGAAATGGTTCATTTTAGGTGGCATAAGTGGTTTGTGTGCCAAGTATTTTCAATCTCTGCAGCAGAGTAGTTGGGGTGTTGGTGGATTCCTCCCTTCCCCATGGGTTCAGTGCTGAATCCTGCCAAGGGGGCCTTGGGCAGTGCTCGGCCTGGGCCGTTCCTCTGGTGCTCTGCTGCTTCCTCTGCACAGTGCTCAGAAAGGACAGTTCAATAGCAGCTAGCTGAAATGGTATATGTTTGTATGAAGCTGAAGTAAGGCATTCTAAAAATGGAAAGATATGCCTCTAACTACAATTACTCCTCAAGCGTTACATAAAAGAGCAATAAAGAGCAATCTCGCAAGTGGTGGAAGTGCATTCTTTTCTGCTGGTGTCATCCAGGAGTGTATTTCCTGAGTTGTACTGACGTTCTCCTGGACTTGCAGAGAGCAAGCAGGAGCAGGTTTGAAAGTGGAAATCCCCTAAAACACTAATTAATTGTTGTATTTTTTTAAGACTTAAAATTGCGATATTTTCAACTCCCTCCTTGTTACTGAGAGGCTTTGCTTGTGATCGCTGCCTTTTAAACCCTTCATTCTGAGATTTGAGTTACAGCACAGTGAAAATTACTGGTTGAGTTTGTATCTTCACTGTTAGTAGAGTTGCTTATTTAAATATATCAGTATTAATTGTCAGGCATATCTAATTTTTTTTTTATTATCTGTAGGTGTAAAATGATCTAAAAAATTGTGTTTGTTTGAATTTGGAAGGGCAGAAGAGAACCCCAGTATTCCATTTAGAGGAGGCAGCAGCACTTAAATAATTAATGTCATTTATATTGTCTGATACTGGCAAGAAGGTAGCCGTAACTCTTAAGTATTATCCTTGATTATTGTTTTGTCTTTCCTGCAGTGACTTAAGTATTTTAGCTGTTACTGCTTTTCCCAAAAGTATCTGCTTTATATCCAAACACAGGCAACTTCTGCAAAAAATTTGCATTGCTTTGGTTGCTTTCTTCGGACTTTTCAATTGATCCAACTTGAAATTGGGTGCACAAACTTTCAGTGAAGCAGTCTGGGAAGACAGCGCATTTTCAATGTTGTGCAATATGGGAAAGAAACAGGAGGGATCAGTGAAGTATTCTTTTTTTTTTTTCTTTTGCCTCTCTTTTCTTTGCCACGGGAAGGTGCTTTGGTTACAGGCATCCCAGCTTTGTGTTTTCCTCAGAGCTGTTGTTTTACTCTATCTGCTTCCATGCGGAGCTTGGTTCTCTCTCGTGTCCCCTGCATTGCTTGGAGCGTGGGTGAGGCAGGGTTGTGTGTTTGAGGTGATACAAGATTTGTTCATGGACCCCAGCAATACCCAACTTCAGCGTTTGGGGTGAGCTGGGGTCAGCTGTTTTTGAGCTTGCTGTTTGGTGTAAGCTGGATTCTCCTGTAGTTCCTGACCAGTGTGTGCTGGCCCACCACTCCCTGCCTTGTGTGTCCCTTGCCCTGTCCTTGCCCAGGAGTGCCTGCGGGTGCCAGCTCCTGCTGCTGTCCCAGGGAGCCCAGGCTCAGCTGTGACGGAGCCCCACCCAAGCTGCCTTTCCATGGAAGAGAACTCCTGCCTTGGTTTCAGCTTCCTAAGGAGGTGCCCTGGCCTCTTTTCCCTGGTTCTCTCACCTGGGCTTTCTTGGTTGCATCTCACAAAGCCACATGGCAGTGTCAAGACTTTCCACAAAATGTGTTTCTCTAGTGCTCTTGTCATAGAACAAAGTTAGGTAGATTTGCTATAACAAACCCATGCTCTTTCCTTACACTTGAAGTTATTGTGCCTGCTACTGGTTTTGGTGTGCTTAATTGCTCTGCTCAGGAATTAGCATGTGACTAGAATATGGGGCAGGGAATTAAAAGGTAAAAATAAGATTGATGTTGTTGTGACGGCTATTTGAGTTCCCTTTGATGTTAGCTTTTAAAATACATTTGAGTCATACTTTCAGTCTTTCAAGAACTGAGGCAGGAAAGCTATCTAAATTGCATCTTCAACTGGTAAACTTTGATGCAAAATGTTGCTATCTCATGACAAAATTGCATTCCTTTAGCAGATTTTACAGGAAGAAATCTTTCTCACTGTGAGAAGAAAATCACTTCTTAGGATCTTGTAGCGCTGCAAAAAGATGGGGTTCCTGCCACACAGCAGGAAGTCTCTGAATGCTGTTCTTACAGTTTCTCCTTGTTTAACTGAGCATCAGCAAAGAACCTGAACCATATGCCTTCATTCAATATTTGTTTTGCTTCTTGACTGTTTCCACACTTAATCTTCATTCCTTCAATATATAGTTTTCTGTCTCTCTGAGTTTTTTTGTTGCTGTGTGCTGGATTGTCTACGTTTTGCACTGTGGATGTCTGTTTTGGAGTGTGGTTACAATTATTGACATTATTTAATGTACCATTGACCTGACTTTTTTCCCCTCTGGCACTTCTGCAAAAGGTCTCATTGCCTAGCCAGACACTTTAACCTGAGTCTGCCTAATTTTGCAGCTGTTTTTCTGTCGCCTACCCCTGCTACAGGAAGGCATATGGATCACTTGGATGGGAATAGTTTGTGTGATTTTGTTTTTACCGACATTGGCTCATTCTCCTTTCTTTGTGATTTTCATCACTCTCATCGTGATATAATTTGTAAATTTTGGTGTTCAAACTTTTCACGTCTTCATAAAATATTAGTAGAAGTACTAAATTCTCTATAGAGTTATGTGTAATCTTACTATCAGTACTTTCAATTTTGAAGGGTGAATAAAATCAAATACATCTCGGAAAAATAATACTCATCCATGGGGTACTGGAGAACTATGGAGGTATTGCTAATTGTGGCCTTAAAAGACAGATGCTTGTTGTCTAAATCTTTTATTTCACTTCTATATTCAAGGCGTTTTTTTAGCTTCTGGCTTGGAGAACAGAAGAGGAGAGAGCTTCATTTACTTAAATGTAAAAGTTTGCAGATAGAGTGTTCTTGGCAGCAAACAGAAGTTTCCTGTGCAATTCTATTTCAGGTCAAAATGAAGAGTAAACTGCAGTTTAGTAATTGATAAAACTTCATTTTAGTAAAACCTTTTGCTAGTCCATAGCCATGTTTTTGGGAGACCAGTGTATTCCTCAGTCTATTTTTATGGTATGCAAGAATTTGACATTTCTGTGATAGTCATTTGAGCAGGATCATCCCCAGGTAGCACTGAAGAACTCATAAATGTATGCTGAATAAAGCAGGTGTCTCAGCATCATGAGTTTCTCAGTTTTGCAGGGGCACAGTTGGGTTATTGTCCCTGCCAGAGGCAGGGGCTCGTTCTGGAGCCGAGGCTCTCCCTGCAGGTGTGGAGGCTGTGGTGTCAGGGGACACAGAGCTGCCCAGGGGAATTGCTGCTCCCAGCTGGTTGGTTTCTAGTTTGTAAAGGCAGGATATCACCGGGGTTGGGGGTGTCTGGCTCCAGACCATCTCAGGGATACATGTGACACCACATCACTCAAAAATTGGCATTGTCTAAACAGGGGGAACTGTGGAAGTCCGTAACTCTCCAGCTGTCTTTTATAATGGGGGTTGTAGCTGGTAATCTTTATCACTGAGGATTTTTTTTTGTATAATAATTTTTTTTCAAATATGCTACACGATGAAATTTAGAAGCATACTTTTATAAAGGCATATAACATAGATTTGGGTTGCTAATACTTCCAGCTGAGGCATGTCTGCCTGCAGGTAGTGTGCATTCTCTCTAGCAATAACACAGTCACACTTTCGCTAGAAGAAATGCAAGTAGAAATTGAATAGCAGCTGCAGCCATTGTTGTGGTTGGTAGTGGTTATATCTGTACTTAGAACCATTCTCATTTAACTGTAGTTTGCTTGTTTGTAGGAGTTTCCAGGTGGGTGATGGAGCAGGTATGGATTTGGAGCTGGGGCACAGGGCAGCAGTGCTTTCAGCATAGCACTCTTGTGCTGCAGGTTCTCAGCAGTCAGTGTGCAAGTTATGTTGTTCTGTGATATTCATTCTGAAAGGCTTCATACCTACATTAATTTCATCTATTCCAACACCAAACTGAGAATTTATCCTTCTGTGCATGGTTGAATGAGTAATTGATCAATGTCCTTGTCATCTGACAGTCTGTTTGGGAGACCTAAAATCCTTCTGTGATGCTGCATGTCCCTCCTCCCCCTCAGTCTTGACAGAAGAGAGACTGAACTTTATCCCTCAAGTTCAGTCTGCTGTCTGTTTGTCTGCAGAGCTGGCTTTGAACACTGTGCTCAGGTGAGGCTGTGTTCAATGGCAGTGGGTTTGGATACCTCAGCAGAGCAGAGCAACACAGACGGGGGGTGGCCCAAAGGGAAGGTTCAGATTTGGGGTCTCTTGTTTCTTATAAGCTATGGAGCCTTGTTGACTGAACTACTGAAAACTCTATTTATTGCCATTTAGCTTCTGGTACTTCATACGTTTGCAAAGTGTAAATGCTCTCCAGACTTCCTTCAGATGACAAAGATGCTTCTTTTCAGGTGAGCTACAGACAGTGCCTCAGGTCTTGAAGGACGTGGTAATAAATATGTCTTTATTCAAGATGGTTGTCTTGTTGTACACGTCTGATACCTTCTGGTGAATGGTTAGTTTGAAAGCTATAAAAGATATTAGTCTCATGAGCATGTTACAACTAGATATTTGTGGATGTAGAATCTTGCCTGCTCACTAGAGTGGAGTTAAAGTATGTAGCCATCAGCCAAAAAAAAAAGAAGGTATTTTCCTAGAAACTGTAACAAATACATTTTAAGATTTTAAGAAGGACATAGTACAAAGGGGTTTTGAACCTGCATGTATTTAAGTAAAAAACAAAACAACAAAAAAAAAAAGGTGGGAAAAATATATCTTGTAAAGAAAAAGGGATTAGGAAGAGGCTAAATACAGTGGCAAGTCAGTTAAACACATCTCCCACATTTCTCAGGTAGCGGGTCAGGTGTGTGTTTGCTTTTTGACTATGGGACTCAGTCTGCACAATTGTGCAGATGGTTTTTATCTTACCATTACTGAAGTCAGTTTCTTCCATGTTTTCATCAGATAACATATTTATTTTCTTGGTTTCATCCTTAAGTCCTCATGAACTTGTGCACTACTGATGCCATAAAGAAAATGTATCTCTGAACACAGTGGTTAGCCTGGAGTGTGATGTTTGGAGTATCTTCACTTATGGCATCTAGAAAGTTCTAACCCTGCTTTTAAATGTTGGAGCCATCTTTCACAAAATCCACTTTTAGTTGCCTGTGTCATCTTTGCAAGTGAGTAAGTTGTTATCTGCTGCCTCTCCACCCAAACACATTCTGCAGGCTGGCAGACAGAACACAGAGCATGGTTCAGTCACCTGGTTGCAGGAAGCTTGAGCATGCAAATCCCTGCCTGGTTCTTAGGTGAGCAGCACTCTGACCTTGCAGCAGGGTGGAACCAACAGGAACTGCTCCTACGTGAAGTGTACTGACATCTCTGTGAAGGAACCTGAAAACAGATACATTTTAATCATATCTTCCTGTCAAAACTAGAAATGTAGTACATCTTATTTAGGTTTTGACTTTTCATGCACACTATAGAGAATGAGAAGAGCAGAGTCTTTGACCAAGAACTGAGATGTGCCTTGTTGCTCTAAGTGTAGACATCCAAGAATGACTTTGTCGTGTAGTAAATAACATTAGTGTCCCAGCAAGTCAATTTTAACTTATAGGAGCTTCCTCCTCTGTACTAATGAGTATTTGTCTGATATCCTTGGTAATGTGCTCTTGTTGCTTGAGTTACCCTTGTAGCTAGAGAAATATGAGGATTTTCCAGTGATGACATGTTGCCCATTGTTTTTCTTACATTGCCCACTGAAATAAATCCAGTCCATCCTATCCTAGCTGGCAGAGTTGGTAAGAATTGTATGACCTCTTCATCATGAATTGTGCTTATGAGTGTCCTTACTGGCTGCAGGTCAGCAGTGGGAGGCTCAGAAACAGGGAACGTAGGTAAGGAGCAAATTCAGAAGAATAACCAATATAAGGAAGGCAGGAGAAATACAAAGGGAAGTTGTGAAAAAGCGCCACTTCTGTCTGGTGTCAATCCTCAAAAGGTTTGGCCTTTTCTTGGACCTGCACTAAAAGAAGTGGGATTGTTCAGTACTGGCTAAGCTGTCTGGATATGTCTAAGAAAAAGTGGGGAGTAGAGCCTAATGAGAATGAAGTGTGGCTTATTACACTTGGTTTAGTGAATTCTCGTATTTCTTCTCTGCTTCTCAGCTGTATGTTCTTGTTTCCTTGTATCAGTGATTACCTGGCTGCACGATCAGCTGGCTCAGGAAAATCCACCCCCATCTCGTCCCTAAAACCTGGCGGTGTCAGACGAACTCACTCAGCTGTTGGCTTTGCAGCTGTTTGACCGGGCCATCAGACACAAAAGGAAGTATCTCCCCCGTTCCTTCCCTGTGTGCTGAGAGCAGTGTGAGCCTGGCCTGGCCTGCTGCTGGGGCCACCAGGTGACTGCCCAGCCCAGTGCCAGGGCCCTGGAAGGAGAAGGGCTGGGAGGCTTTAGGAGCTGGTGCTTGCGTGAGCCACATGAGCTGAGCAGGTGGGCACAGTGGGGTAGCACTGTTCTCTGAAGGGGCAGTTATGGGGCTGTTTGGCTGGGGTTTGCTTAAGCAAATCTCTCAATTGCCCAATGTGATGGTCCCTGCCGAACTCTCACTGGGTGGAAAGCAGAGTCTGGCTTGGTTTGCTCTGTGGTTTACTGTGTGGTTTCATAAAGACATTTGAGTGAGTCTCCACAGCAGAGAGGCTGGTAAAGCCACTCAAAATTGTTTTAAGGTATTGCAAACCGGAGGCTTCAAATTAAACAGCTTTGTCTTCCTTGCGCACTTGATCTGGACATGCCAGCCTGGAGCTAGGTTGTCACTGCTTTTGGCCTTTACTTCAAAATAGAGAATTTGAAAATTCAGAATAGATGTTAAGAATTTTCTTGGACTTATGCTACAAGATGAACTATTAAAGTATTTTCCTGAAAAATTATCTAAGTGATTGAAAGACATTTTTATCAGACTGAAATGCACAGCAAATTCTCACTGTCCTCCATGTTTTCAAGCTTATCACATCATACAAACTAACATACCACATTGTACTCTTGAGCTACATTGATCCTGAGCCATTTACACCATGCACAAATCTGTAGTTCTGCAATGTCCACCAAAAGATCATTTCAGAACATTTAAATCTTCCAGTTCTCGTGTATTCTTTGCTATAGCAGAGAATTTAGCATGTAAACTCTGATGTTCAGTGATATTAAGATGTAGTCAGGTACGCTGAAGTGCACTGAACAGAACTATAAACAATAAAATACATTTTCTGAGTTTTCGTTGTGACTATAGAGATCCTAGATGCTCAGGAACAGTTTGAGAATTAAAAGCTGGAACACAGGGAAGCATTAAGGTGCATTTCTGATGGTATCTGTGGGTAATGTCTGTTCTATCAGTGCCCAGGGCTTGCAGAGAGCAGCCCAGGGTAGGACTGGGAAACTGCAGCATGAGGCTGTGAGGGATGAGGCTTTGGACAGCCTGGAGCAGTGTCCTGTTCCGGGTGCTATCTGACTGCTCAGCCGTGACACCAGAGATACGCAAAACGACTATGGACCTAATTTTTCTGAGGGATGAAATCTGGTTGCTAGTTTTCCAATAATGAATCAGTTACCCAAACCCGAGTGAGTGAGTAGCACAAGTCCAGGGGCTATCTTGAGTGCATACATCTCTTGTGTAAGGAAGAATGAGAATTTTTTTATTAACTCCTCTCAACTTCTTACTCATACGAATTTTAAAGTGCTCACAAAACCTTCTCTTGCAATTTCCTGCTCCTATAAGATGAAGATGAGAACCTGGCTTGACTTTGTGAGCTCCTGTCCTTAAGCAGCATCCCTAGGCAGAGCTGTGGTGGGGGGACTGGGCCCTGGAGAGCTTCTCCTGCTCCCTTACTGTCCTGTGCTGTCACCCGAGCACATGAGCTAATAAACAAGTCTGCTCATTGTCCCTGCTGTCCTGCCAGGCCCAAGTGTGTGCCTAAGTGTTTTCATGATCAGAGCCAACACTTATTTAATGTTGAAATCAAGATTAGAAAATCACTAACTTTGCCAAGAAATGTGTTAATTGAAGGAACATCAGTGAAAACAACTGCCTGCGTGAAAGGGTGTAGGTCTCTGATTACATCTCTTAACACTGAGATAGATGCGCATTTAACACTGACACCTTCACTAATAATTAATTTGATTGGTTTTTATCTGAATGTTTTTATTAGATACTCAATACTGGGTATATTTTCTGCTCAAATGAATTAGCACACCTTCCAGCCAGCTCAGATGGATGTTTTCTGCACTGGCTTGTTACAGAAATCTGCTACAGATAGGTTGAGAAGTTATTCACAGTGTTGGGGTGAGAAGAAAGTGAAAACTATGGAAAAGACAAATTGAGATTGTTTCACTGCTGGGCTCATCATGTTTTTGTAGTTTTTAGTTGGTCCAGTTTCAACCATTCATTTAGACAGCATGGTTGGAAGTGATCACTTACAAGGAATCAGCACTGCATTTTTGTGGAATATAGTATATTTTTGTTTTGTTGCACATCATGAAAGCTTGAAAAAATCAAGTGCTTTTTTAAAAGTAAGTAGCAAAAAAAGATGCTTTACTTTCTCTTCTGTCTTAAAGAAAATATCAAAGTCTCTTTTGTTTAATGGAATAAATACTCCAATGATTTCAGTGTTTTAAGACATAACTTATCTATTGTAAACTGTAGTTGGGAAGAACTGGAAATAGAGAAGTATGACCATGATGGCACATTGGACTGGCTTTGGCTGAGGTGGAGTTTATTTTTTTTTTTCCTCCAATGGTGAGGGGCTGTGTCTGGGACTTGTGCCCAAGGCTGAGCTGGCAGTGCAGGGCTGTGTCAGTCACTGCTGAGCAGCACTTGCCCAGCACAAGGCCTGTGCTGCCCCTGAGCTGCTCTCCAGCCAGCAAGGGAGGAGTAACAACTGGACAGCTGACCCACTGACCAAAGGGCCACCCCAGCCCAGGCAGCATCATGTCCAGCAGGAGCAGCTGGTGAAGGAGGAGGAAGGGGACCTTTGGAGTGATGGCATTTGCCTTTCCCAGCCATGCGTGCTGGAGCCCTGCTGGATGGCTGGGCACCCCCCTGCCCATGGGAAGTGGGGAATGAATTTCTTGTTTTGCCTTGCTTGCACATGCAGCTTTTACTTTTTCTATTACACTGTTTTTATCTCAGCTCAGGAGTTTTTGCACTTTTGGCCTTCTATTCTCTCCCTGTCCCGTGGGAAGAGGGGTGTGAGCAAGAAGCTCTGCGGGACTGAACTGCTGGCCAGGCTAAACCACAACACACCTTAATAGTTAATTGATTTAAAGCTGCAAACACGCTTAATGGCATAATTGAGAATTCTGTAGTGCTTAAAAGTATTTTTTCTCTATTGCTTAAAAGCTTGGCTTTATTTTTGTTCTGTATTTTGTACTTCTCTCCTGGAAATCCCAAATCATGTCAGGCAATGCAGGTGGAGACACAGTGGGATACATGGACCAACGAGCAGCCCCCTTCTGAGAAAAGCGCATGTGTAACTTATGAGTTTTTGAGACTTGTCCTTTTGATTGCTCAGCAAATATTTCTAAATGAAGGAAAGGCTTGATTGGGTAGTTTTATTATCTGATATGCTTGTAAATTTGTCAGGTCATTTAGAAACCTGAAACACTGAGTTATAGTCCTAACAGAACTGTGGTAAGTGATACAAAAAAGTCAGATATGAGACACTTCTGTATGACATGTATTCTGTGCCTTGGGTTCTTGCTGCTTGATTAAAGAGTTTGTTTTTAGAAGTAAAACTTTGAGGAAACCATTTTTATTTTCTGAAACTATAAAATTGCACATTTGACTTTTCAAAATCCTATGCTACAAATATTAGAGGTAGTTTTTTGTTCTGCTTGCTTAATTGCAGTTTAATGGGTTCTGTAGAAATGGTCCTTGAGGCTTTGGGTGTGTGACCATCTGATGTGCAGCTTGAGACAGGCTCAGTGTGGCAGCCTTTGTATTTGCACACTGAAACCGGTAAAAATAGTGTTTCAAAAATAGCCAAATATGTCTGGTTATTCATTTGTGGCACCTTGGAAGTCAAGTAGCATTTAATGCAACTTTATTTGTCAAGAGTAAGTTCTGTTCCAGTTGCAGAGTTGGCTGTGGTCTCCCACAGTCCCATGGGCCTGGGGCTCTGGCTGAGCACAGGATCCCTGCACGAGGGAGCTGCCCTGGGTGATG
>JAHLSL010000065.1:526601-551527 GCA_025920805.1 Petroica traversi
CTGGGCTGTCCTGGCTGAGCACAGGATCCCTGCACGAGGGAGCTGCCTGGGGTGATGGCAGGGCCGTGCCCGGCCTGGGCTGTCCTGGCTCTGCTGGGACAGGAAGGATTGCTCACTGGGGCTGTGGCACTTGGAGATGAGGAGGACAGCGGAGTGTAGTCCTCACAGTGCTGTGTCTGAGGTGAGGGGAGACCCGTGTCTGTGGGGAGGGAAGGTGAGGGGAGGCCCACATCTGTGGGGAGGGAAGGTGAGGGGAGACCCGTGTCTGTGGGAAGGGGAAAAGGGCGTGCAGTGGCTCTTGGTGTGGCTGGGCTAGCATGCTCGGGTGTCCCTGTGCAGTCCTGACACCAGAAACCTATCAGAGCTGGGGTTGTGCAGTTTGCCTTGTTCCAGAAGGTAATTGGGGTGTGGATGTATGGTAAGAATGGGCTGTTTGTACAGGCTCGTTTTAGGGTACAGGGCAGCTTCCCTGCTTCACCTGGAAGGTGCTGAGGGGAAAAGTCCTGCCTCTATGAGTCTGAGTTGGGATCCTTCTCTAATGTGTTTGGGAAGCATCTTTTCTTTCTGCATTTGCAGTGGTAGAAACAAATGGTGGTGGGTGACCAGGCTTCTGCACATCAGGCTGCCCCCATGACTGCTTCACTGCCTCTCATCACTCATATCACCTGAGTTTTCCTGAAACTGTTTGATACCCTTAGTGGCTGATGTGAAACTGCCCATGAAGTGTGTCACCAGCTCTTTTAGCAGATGGGAACAGTGGTTAAAAAAGACCACCTGCTAGTGCCAGGAGAGCTCATGGGCCTGAAGAGGAGCCATTCTTCTCACAGCTCACATGCCGCTGTTCCACAGAGCAGAACAAAGGCACTTGTTCTTACACCATCACCTCAGCTCTCCCATAGCAACCCAGCACTCTGAAAGCACAGTGCATTGCCTTTGCCTGGGCTCTGAGCACAGGCACGAGGGCAGAAGCCTCCTGAGAGGGCAGCGCTCTGGGAGAGATCCCTGCAGGGTCCAACTCAAGTTCCCTTTCAACCCAATCAGAAACACAGCTCTGCAGCACAGATGTGCTCTGATCCTGTGCTCACTCAGGTGCTCATGGCTAGCGCAGCTCTGCTCTGAGGGGTCTCAAGGGTCCATTCCCAGCCATAGTGCCCATTTGCAGCCTAAGCATCTTCTCATCCTTTGAGTAATAAATGGAACAGTGGAGGAATCTGTTCCTGTTTTTCTGCCCTAGGAATATTGAGTGAGTTTGTTCTGAAAATCTAAAATTAAATAAATACTACTTCTAACATTAGACTTGACAATCTTTATTTTCTGAAGGAAATTAAGATGTAGTGTCAGTGTACAAGCTCTGTGAATGCCACCTACTTGCTGTTTTCAAAGAGTTAAACATACTTTGTAACTAACTCTGTAATATTAGTTAATAGTGACTTTGATAATTGAACAAATTAATTGCTTTTTTCCATGGATTGGAATAGTTAGTGTGCTGGCTCTGCAATAACACATCTTGGGATTATTGGACGCTAATCCTGTCAGTCCTTTCCACACTATCCATGGCCCAGGGCAATTGCTTTAACTTTAGCATTTTAATTTCTTCTTTTGCAAAAAGAGCATTAGAAGCATTGCTCCCATTAAGCTTTTATTACCATAATTAGTCTCTTCCACAGTTTGTTCCTGACAGTAGAGCATTCTGCTATTACGTGTCATTCTTCTCTGCTGAAAGCTGTATGTGGTTAAGTTGTACTGATCCTGGGTGTTCGTAATAGTTAACACTGGTATTTTTCATGCGTCTTGAATTTTGCTAGTTTTATTAACCACCACAAAATAGTGTTTTTAAAAATAATCTTGAAGCATCATGCTGCCTGCTTGCTCCTGCCCAACCCTCAAGTTGTGTAGGTGATTCTGGTCTCCATTTGCGAAGGTGAAACACAGTCACACAACACAGATTGTGATGAGTAATGCAAACCTATCTGCTAATTTAGTTAAGTTTGAAAAGCTTCTAGAAAAAAAAAATTTATAATCCTGAAAACTTGGGTTTTAAACATCACTGGTTGAAAATGTAAACTATCTTAAAATCTTGTTATTGCAGGCAAAATGCCAGCCCCTGAGCAGAGCCAAATGGTGGAGGAGGGGCTGCCGCAGACAGCACAGGAGACTTCCACAGGCCCGGGCATGGAACCAGAGACAACTGCCACAACCATTTTAGCTTCTGTGAAGGAACAGGTATCTGCCTTGTTTTCTGCAGTTCATCATTTCAGTGTGTGTGAAATTAACTGCTGTCTCTTACAGCATTGCTGGAGACCATCACTGTTTGTTTCTGCAGCATGTCACCCAGTGCCACTATAGTATATTTCCTGTATCAGTTTTAGAATCTGAATGTAAGGGGTTCAGTTACCTGCATTAAACAGAAGCATCATTCTGGTATTCTGTATCCCTTGGAATGTCTGCGCTGCTGCTGTAAGTCAGACTGGAAATGCAGGTTTAGTATTGAAAAAAGAAGAAAAGCTTGCGTAGAATTAATGGAACAATGGAATCAGTTCTTGTAAGTCCTGCAAAGAAAAATGTTCATTACTACGGAGTCCTGCACATTGGGTATGTTTATTAAAAAATGGGCTATAAACTCTGAGTTTGGTTTCAGTTATCAATACCAAGGTACTAATAAATTTTAAATCTGCAGCACATTTATAGGTTTGTATCTGAAGTGATAATTTCTATAGGAAAAATAAAATTCCATTTGCAATCAAATTCACCCTTAATTTGCAAAGGTCATTCAAGTGGGAAAAACTGCAGTTTCGCAAGGAAACACTTCAGTTAAAGTTTTTGTTGGTTTTTTTTTCTTTTTAAATTTAGAGAACACAAAGGGAAAAGGGATACTTTGGCTTTCATTCTGTCATACCAAGAAATAATGATCATCTTTATTGACTTAATACTCAAACTGTAACATCTGAACCTCCAAATAAATCTGCTTTGCTGTCTTTGTTTTGGAACTTCTTTTAAGATAAATCAGGACTTGATTCAAGATGGTAGGTCTGAATGCAAACAATTGCTATATTAGTTCTTATGTTGTCCTGTATTAATATTTTTTTAAAAGGTAAGAATTAGGTTATACCTTCTTGATATCAACAGTTTTCATACCCATAATATTTTATTGTTAAACAAAAATTGTCTGCAGTATGATGGAATTGGAATCTTTATTTTCATGCCTAAATTAATAGTTTCAAAATTTAAGGTGACAATAGCAGCCTAAAAATTTCTTAGCAGTGTTAATGTTCACATTAGTGGTGTGCAGGGTATCAGTGCCAGGTACACATTTGTAGTGTTGCAGTGTGAGAAGTCAGCCAAGAGCTACAGGTACCTTCAGTTCCCTGTGGCCAAACAGCAGTTTGCCCTGTGCCATCGTAGCCCAAAACAAATGACCATTCGGACTCACCTGTCTGAAGTGCATTTGTGGTGGCCTTGAGTGGGTCCATTTTGTGTCGCAGTGCACGGAGGGCACGCTCAGGCAGTAGCTGAGGTGGGAGCAGAGCAGTGTCAGGGCTGGGCTCTGAAGGCAGGGATCCCCTGCCCTGGTGGCTCCGTGCTGGGTCCCACTGAGCGAGCAGCCAGGGCATCACTGGCAGGAAAAGCTCCACATGCCAGCATGCACTGAAGGCATTTGTCACTGTTCCTTTGCCTGCCCAAGCAATGGCTTTCCTTTTTATTAGTCCTAGAGAAAAAATTATAATGGAATATTTCTTCATTTTGAAAAGGAGGTTAAAACCTCTTCCTCTTTCCATTTATAAAAAGACTATTAAGTATGTGGCTATTACGTAACTAAATTCTGATGAAAGCAAAAAGAAATTAAATTGTCATTAATTATTAGCGTTACACAAACTTCAGAAGGGAGCCTTACTGTGAAATGTACAGACACATAAACGGCGCGTGAGAGGAGGAAGATGTAAATTGTCTTCACTCTTGGAAGTGATAATATGAAAGAATTAAGAGCTGAACTGTTGCTTTCTGGTATTTTTTCTGTTGATAATAATTATGGACATTGTCATGTTCAACACCCTTCCTGTGTGGCAGAAAGCCCAGAACAGAATATTTTCCAGTGAAGTTCTTTACTTTATTAAGCTTGAACAGAAACTGCTACGCTGTTTGCTGTTTCCTTTGGTACAGGAATTGCTGTGAGGTGCAGCAGGTCAGTGTTTGTAAAATAGAGCTGCCACGCCCTGACCCAAGTGCTTCAGAAACACTGCAGTGGAAACACAATCAAGAAAAGCCTTTATTATTGCTTGTCAAATTGGGCAAGATTTTAACTTAATAAAAGCTTTAAGAATTATTACAGTAGTTCTAAGATATGTAAATGTATTTAATTTCTTTAAGCTTTCTGCCCTAGCCCTGAGATGATAGTTACGATTATATAAAAAGTTGCGCTAATGAGCCCATGATCCCTACAAGCTGCTTCTAAATAAAGTTTCCATTTGTTTCAATTTGTTTCCTTTTCCTAGGACCTCAGATCAGTTGCAAGCGATTATTTTACCAAACTGTAGTGTGTCCTTTAAACTCTGATCAGCCTCTCATTGAGTCAGGTGTTTGACGGCTGGGTCAATCTCCCTGGTCATATTTTAGGAAAGGAACATTTCAATTCACTCATAGTATTATAAAATAACACAAGCAGAACAGATGTAGCCTGTGGAGAAATTTAGATCACTACAGCTTTGTGCTTTTCTGACAACGCTCAAGGTCTGTTTTAAAGTGAACATGAACCCAGATGGGCAAGAAAGCCAAGGGCAGCTGGCCATTGTCAAAACTTGTGTGGCCATCAGGACTAGGACAGTCCTCGTCCCCTGTGCTGGCATTGCTGAGGCATCTCCAGTTCTGGGGTCAGTTTTGGGTGCCTCAATATAAGAAAGACATTGAGGGGCTCAAGTGTGTCCAGGGAATGGAATGGAACTGGGGAAGGGACTGGAGCCCCAGGAGAGGCTGAGGGAGCTGAAAAGGGGCTCAGCCTGGAGAAAAGGAGGCTCGGGGGGGTCCTTGTGGCTCCTGAGAGGGAACGGCCTCAGCCTGGGCCAGGGGAGGCACAGGGTGGACACCAGCAGGAGTTTCCCCATGGAAAGGGTGCTCAGGCCTAGCAAGTGCCCATCCCTGGAGGTGCCCAAGGAATTCCTGGCTGTGGCACTCAGAGCTCTGAACTGGTGAGAAGATGGGGATTGGGCACAGCTTGGACTTGATGGTCTGGGAGATCTTTTCCAGCCTCAGGGATCCTGGGATTCTAATAAAGGAATTCCTTTTTGAATGCAGGAAAATCCCAAGCTAATTGTAATAAACCTGAAACATATTTTCTTATTTTTTATCTTTTAGTAGATTTGATGATGGATTTTGAGTATTTTGTGTTTGTTGTAATTTTTTTTGTTTGTTTGTTTGGAGAGGGGATTGTTTTCAATGGGTTTGTTTTAGAGGAAGGTTGGGAATTTTTTCCCCTCAAAGCATGTATTTCACTTCTAAAATGTTATGAGGCTTCCACACTATCATGGATAGAAGTATCTTAGGAATTGCTGAAACAAATTTTAAATAAAAGTAAAATGTGTCTATACTTCTGAATCCTATGGAGTTCTGAATCCTGCACGGGAGTTTAGTTGAGTTCTGTAGGAAGTCTCTTATCCATGTTAAAAGTAAATTGAGTATTTTCATACTAAAATAACAATTTGTTAAAAATTGTAGGGACAGCATGATAGCAGTAACTTTTGGGGGGGGCTGAAGCATAGGGCAGTTAATTGCTAACTGCTCCTTGTGGGTTCATGGAATCACTACTATTTTCTATGTGCAAGCTGTGTACTGCTGGGCTTGGAACGAACTGCTGCTGAATTGACAAGATTAAATGGGATCATTTGGAATTGTGAATTTCATGCTTACCACATTAGTTTTCAGTGGTTGGGCTGAGAAAAGGTCTTGCAGGAAAAGCCACTCGTTAATGCAGTTTTCAAAAGTAACTGGAATAAGCTGATTTGAATGTCTTTGCTGAGACAGAAGCACTTGCAGCAGTGGCTGGTTTTTTAGTTTGTTCTTTGGTCTAGGTGTTTGTGACACTTAGAGATGGGCAACTTTTTACCTTCTCTTTAGTGAATAGGTGACAGAGTAAGAATGATTGGATATGCTTTCAGATGGATAATAATACGTCTCTTGGATTTCCCTACATGTTTTTCTAGAAGCATTGTTTGTTCAGGACTTCTGCAAAATCTTTTCCTTTTGTGTAAGTGGAGTATTGACACCTTCTGTAGCACACTTAGTTTAGATTATCAGCTTGTCTGCTCAGCAGCAACTGAGCCCTGGTCCCCAGCTGGCAGAGCAGTACCCTCAGCTCCAGCACTGACTTGAGCTGCCCAAGCGTTGTCACAAAGCTTCCAGAGAGGATGTGTCACAGGCAGCCTGGGAATGCCTCCAGTGCCATTCTTCCCTCCTGCCACTGGCAACAGTAAGCTTTCTATAAAATGCTGAAATTTTGATCCCTCATCAGCTAGAGCAGCACTAAACTGTTGTACCAGACTAGTGAACAATGCACGCATAAAAGTATTAAGGGCTTTAATGGTCTGCTGCTGTTGAATACAGAGTAAGTGTGATCAGCCAGTAATTGTAGCTGTGTCATCTCACATCCTGTAATCTGTGATTCTCTCTACACTGTCCAATTTTTTATCTTTTGTCTTCTGTTTTGGAAGATACTGAGATACTGAAAGCATGCAAATGCAGTTTTATGCGTGAGTAAACTTAATTTTTACAGAAAACATTAAGGTTGCTCTAATATGGTTAGTTAGAGGTACAGGCTTTTTCTGCAATAGATTCTGGTAGAGAATGTAAATACTGGGTCACTACAGTATGACATCCATTTTGGAAAATACAGTATTCAGTGTGGCTTTAAGTAATCAGTTGCTTGATCCTAGTTCTGAATTACTGCAGATGGAAGCAGACAACTCTGCATAAATCAGTACAAGAGGTTAATGTGAAGGAAGGTATAAATCAATTTCTGTTTTGTTTGTCCTCTTCTTTGTTTCACATTTGTATCATGAAAATGTCAAAAATATAATAGCCTTTTCTGTAGCACTGTGTGAACTTTCACCAGTGATGGAAGTGGATCTGCACTGTGGTTGTAGTTGAATGAGAAATAGTAAACACAAGGTAAAAATATTCCTCTCAAATGTAAGCTACACTTTCTTAGATGAGCATCTTGAGCTATTGAAAGAGGATCAGCTCAATTTTTCAACAAACAACACTTTTGTGATTAGAACACATTTCATAGTTCAGCTTACAATTTATAGTATTTCATAGACAGTGACATTTGACATGTGAGGCAACTTAGTATATCCCAGTGTTACTGCAGCTGAGAGTACCAGCCCATCCTAGCCCAGTCTTCTGCCCCAGCAGCCACTGAGAACTGGTGAAGTCAAGGAACTGCAAGAGATGCCTTTGTTTATTGGATGCATTGTCTCCCTCTGATGTCCAGCTGCCCGGTCTGGGTCTGGCTAGCCAGGCATGAACCATTCAAAAGGAACCTGTGGCTTCTCTTTCGCTACTTGTGCGATTGCTGCTGATTCTTACAGAGCCTTCACCAGAAAACCTTTTGCTAGCCACCTAGATCACTGTTTGTTTAAAGCTGTCTATGTTTTTCCAGATTTGTATGTTCAAATCACAACAGGGCAAGACAAAAGTAATTTTATTTTTCAGTGTGGTTAATGTAGATTCCTCATTCTCATCCGTATGTCTGAGGAATAAAAGTTCCTCATTAATACAAATGAAAAAGGTGAAGCTGCAACACGGTATCATGATCGGATGCAGATAGAAGGCACAGAATTTCCACTAAACCCTCTTTTATCATCCAAAGCCTGCAACAGGAGAATGGCAGTCTTCACGGTCAGTTGTGCAAACAGCATTCCCATTACTTGTTTTCAAATATTTGTTGGCAAGAGCCCAGCACAGTGCGTTGGTGGATGTTGTCCCTTGCCCCAGAGCCACCAGCCTCTCAGACGCACTCAGCTTTCACATGGAAAGAGGATTCAGCTGTCGAGATTGGTGTAACTGGCCATGCCTGTACCTTGGTGCAGGGAAGTGTCATCCTGAGGGGGATTTCCACTGAGCAGAGCTCGCCAAGGAAGAGCTGCTGGACACCTGGTGTGAGCACCACATCAACATAGGGTTTGACCCTCCTCCGAAAGCTTCAGCCTCCTAAAGGAGATTACACAGGAGCTCTAAAATGTTCTGGGCTCTGGTTTTTGCTCATGGCAGCCTGTCTGCCTGCAGTCGGTACCACTGCTTTCCAAAGTAAGCTGCTTTCCTGCCATGTGCGTGTGCACTTCCTGATCTGGAGCTGGAATCGTGGTTAAAGCTGTCTTTTAGTGTAGTTTTATATTAAGAATTATGGCCTGTGGCTTTGCAGTGGATTTTTAGGTTATGAATGTAAAACCTGCAGTTTGATAAGGTGATTAAGTAGTTGCTGCTAAAGAGGTTTACAGAATTACAGGTGGCTTTTTTTTTCCCTCAATGTATGTTGAATAATTTTGAATAAAGGTAGTTCTGTCCAAGCAAGTGTAGTGTGTCTGTCTGTGAAGGTTTGTTTGCTGCTTGGGATGCAGTATGGCAATGTATTCTGTAATTTTATGTCTGTGATTTTACTACGTGCTTGCTACACAGATGTTCTGCTGCAATGCCAATAAGCTTATTAAGAGTTGTATTTGAGTCCTGCAATGCCACTTTGTCAGTAGCCAGTGCTGTAGGAGTCAGTGAGTTGTGATTTGTGGACAGGGCAGCAGCTCCTCTGTGCTGGGAGCGTCCTGTTCAAGGAGTGAGCTCTCCCACTTCTCCCACAGAAGTTGGATAGGGAAACAAATTCCAATAGATTCCTTCCAGAACTAGTGTGCTGTCTATAGATACACATTGTGGGGGTATGTCTACTCAGAGTGGTATAAAATTTCATTACAAAGAAGCATAAACTAGAAAGGTGATCAAGTTAGAGATGGTTAGGATTTAGTTGTTAATAATAATAATAATAGAAAAAAGTTTTAAAGCATGAGGTATTCCAGCTGTAAAAAGGATGGTAGCTCTAAAACTATCCATCTTGTATATTTTTGCAGGTATTTAGGACCTAGCACCTGCTGCAGATATCAAATTTAAGAAGGCACATGCAAAAGTCAGCACTCATTGTTTCAAAGCTTGCAAATTGCTGCTTCATTGGACTCACAGGCTGGGCATGCCAGAATGTACTCAGACTAGAAAATAGAGCTGGATTTTTTTCTTTTCTTTCTCTCTCTCTTTTTTTTTTTTTTTTTAATATGCCTGCACTTGCAAAAGCACATATAGATATTCTTAAGCATCAGAGTGATTTAAATCTGGCAGATGAGTTGCAGGCCTCTTACCCCTCTGCTATTCAGTGCACTGTGCAGTTTGTGGCTTTCTGGACAACACCATAAATAAAGTGAGGAACAATGTAAACAAACAGCTGATAGTGTTGTTCCCAACTCAGCAGTTCAAGTGCCTCTGAAGTGGCCAAATGAGGCTTGGTGGCTTTTTTCTCTTATTTCTCCTTATCTCGGTTTTCCTGATAGAATACAAATGAGTTTTGCTTTTAAATGTAGTTAAATAAAAGAAGTAAAATTTATTCCTTTGTTGTCCACTTTTGACATTCACCTCTTCTACTCTCAAGAAAAATAGAAGTATAGCTCTTCTTTTTTAACTGCCTTTGAATTTCTGTAGTGTGGGGCAAAAACCAGAGATTTTTATTTAAGTGGGCAATTTATTGCTTGACATGCAGCAAGACGTTTTCTAGAATATTGTGTTTGTTAATGCCTCTATCTGTAATGAAAAGAGAAATTAATAGAGATTGGTTGAATGGAAACAATTAATGGCTAGCATGTTTTATTTTACTCATCTAATTAAAAGATCAGTACGTAACAATAGGCTCAGATTTGCGGTTTGCATCTGTGGTGTTACTGTTTAAATATTGGTTTAATAGTAAGGAACAGGAAACATGTCCTGGATGCAAACCCGCTTTTTCTGGCCAAAATTTGGGATGTTAGCCTGTTTATTCAGTTTGGTTAGGGAGTTCTCAGAAATGTTTGGATGTGTCCACAGTCCCTTGTAGCCTCTGGGAAGGGCAGTCAGCTCTGTGTGTGTAACAGCCAGTTTGGTGTAGGGCTCAGATCAATCTTCACAAGTGGCTTTTTCAGTTTAGTCATCTAATCTAGTCATTTTGGCAGCCAGGCAGCTGCTGTTTGTCCTGGGTCTCAGCTGCCTGCCTGATGGCATAGGTACTAATTAGCCTTCTTTTGGGGGTTCTTGGAGGGGATCTCATTGTGTCATTGGTAGAAAAATCTTAATCTCAATTTCTTAGAACAGCTTTTCCCTACACTTACTTGGAGCCCCCTGTTGTTAGTCCAAGTTTCCTGAGGGCCATGGAGCTGAAGCAGGGAGCAGAGGCCCCTGCGAAGTGCTGGGGGCTGTGGGACACTGCTGGAGCACCCTTCATCTTACTGAAAGGGGGCACAGGCTGCAGGGAGTGGAGTGGTTGGTGAAAGGGAAGTGGTTCAGCCCCATTCCATGTGATGTGGGGTGTGAAGCAGCAGCTTGCAGGAGCTGTTATCCTTGGCAGCTGCTGGGCAGTACCAGTACCTGAGTCACACGCAGGAGAAACCTCATCACTCATTTGAGCTTTCAGGTCAAAGGAGTGCTCCATGTTGCACTTGACTTGCATACAGGACTTGCTTGGTGCCTTGTCCGATTACTAAATATTGGTGTTCATCTATCTTTATAGGGTTCTACTAAACTTCAGAGGGTTTGCAGTACCAGTTCGAAAAATAATGCAACCCTTTCCTCTGGTCAAAAAAGCTAACTGAGGAAACCCTTAATATCCTTTGAGGGGCATAGTCTGGATTTCAGAGTGCTGTAGAAAATGATTCCAGATTTCAGTAGCACCCATCCTGCGCAGCGCTGGTACTTCCCACATCACCCTTGCAGCATTACATTCCAAAAGCCTCTTAGAAAGGCTGAAGAAGTTTGGTATCCTTGACCAAGAAATATAAAAAAAGCTGAACTTAGAAATGGTGAAATAGTACATCTCTATGCTCAGCCAGTTTAAAGTTATAAACCTTAAGGTTTTGAACTACAGTAAGAATGTAGGACAGCTTAGGATGTGAAGGTTTGTGATTAGAAAGATTAGGATACAATGTTTTCTGGTTTCCTTGTTTATAGATTAAATTTAAGACTGACTTTATAGGCACTGATTTTGTTAGACTGTGGTAACGTAAGAAGACACAAAAATTTTAAAATTGCAGGAGGAATAAAATCCAAGAATGCTTAAACATGGTTTTTCTTTCTGTAACAGGTGATAAATCAATACTTGCATGAATCACTGATTTAAAGAACCATTAAATTTCCACTTTTACAGTTTATTCCCTTAAGGAAGAGTCAAACCACAAAACACAACTGTGATGAATCAGTGATTGTTTCAGAGTTAATCCACACCCATTTTTTTAACATCAAGAATGCTTTTCTTTTTATTTTGAAATTTCAGGAGCTTCAATTTCAAAGACTTACCAGAGAACTGGAAGTGGAAAGGCAAATTGTGGCTAATCAGCTAGAGAGATGTAGGCTTGGAGCAGAGTCACCAAGTATCGCCAGCACAAGGTACAGGTCCTGATGACTTTACTTTCATTTGTCCCATAAATTAAAGGCTTTTTAGTGGTGCTGATGTCCTCTATACATATATTTTCACTGATAGGTATTCACCTCTATTACTATCGGAAGGATTAAAAAAATGCAGATTTGCTGTGAAGAGTAATGGGACAGTTTCAAGAGGCCTCACTAATGATTACAGTATATTCCAGACATTTTCTGAATTCACACCCAGATAATTGTGCATTCCAGAGTCACTGGAAACAGCTGGCAAGTCCCAGGACTATTTGTTTTTGATGGCAGTGCTGGTTAATTTATTTGGGGGGCAGGATAGGATTGCTTAGGTTCCTGGTACAGGGTCTGGCAGAGTGAGTAGAAGTATCAGCTGTATTGGTGAATTCAAGAAAATAGCTGTTAGAAAGTTGAAGACTGAAAATTACTTCATTTACTTATAATATTTGTGAAAATGTCTGCTTACCTGTCCCAAAAAAAGTGGCAAAATACTGATTTTCCTGATTTCCAGGTGCTTGTAAGGTGTAACACAAGTTTATGGAGTTTAGTATTTGGCATTTTATTAAAGAAATGCCAAAGTTTTCCATGTAGCGCATATGGTTGTAAATGTGTTGTTGATGTAGGTATTTAAAACAGAAGCTAAGGGACAAGTGGAACAACACGTTCAGGCTGGAGTACTGAGTGTGGCTGGCAGCCCCATGAGCAGCTCACTGTGAACAGCCCTTTGCTGCTGCTGCCTCACAGCACAGATGTATTCCAGCCATGGAGGCGTAGCAAGTAGTGAACGGAAATACTACTGAGTATGTGTGAAGTGCATACTCTTTTAACAGAATTATATTTTTAGCTTTTTACAGCTTTTCACCATTTTATAAATATTTAATAAATAGTACTTAATTTTTTAATCTGTTGCCTTTTTTTGGTGACAACAGCAGTATAGCCAAGCAGGAAGGTATGCGATAGAAATCATTGTTTTTCTCTCGAGTGGTGCTGTTTAAATCAGAAAGAATTTCCACCTTACGGAGTACTTTTAAAGATAATAGGTTTAAACTATTTAATGTCATATAAAATCTGTGAAAGATGCTCTGGGAATTGACCTGTCTAGGAACTGGAGATTATAACTGTGTTTACTTCAATTGTAAAAAAAATAGCAAGCTGCTAAACAAAATCAGAAATCTACGATTTCCCTAAATGTCAGTGTTGATCCTGAAGCCTTGCTGTCCTGTGCACAGGTGCTGGCTGAGACCTGGCTGGGCCCCCCACGAGCCCCTTCTGCCTTATAGCAGAGTGGCACAGTCACACCACTGAGAGGGACCCTGGCCCCGCTCTAACCTGGAAATTCTAAGCTGAAAAGTGTTTGTTTTAGAGCTGCCACATGAAAATGTAAAGTAGTGGTGGTGATCCTTAGTGGGTTTTGTCTCTAAATTACTTAATGCAAAACCTTTTCCGTTTATCATTTTTTTTCCAGTTTGACAGCTGGTTCCATTTGGTGTCTAAGATAGCTTTGAACTAAAGTAAAGTTATTTGAAATGGCAAAGAAAAGGTGTGACATTAAGAAAGCAGCAAAACCAAAAAACAACCAAACAACAAAAATCAAATTAATCAAAACCTCAAACAAACAAATTAAAAAAACCAACCCAGATCCTTAAAAATACAAGTGAGGAAATAAAGCAAAAGGGTATATATATATTAAAAAAAAGGCATAGATGGATTTCAGTACAGTTTGTATGCATGCTTCATCTCCAGTTACCAAATATTTGTGTTACTGTCATATTTGTCTCCATGTTCTCTAACTGAAAATTGTACATCATACCAAGCTGTTACAGTATCTCTGATAGAGGAATATTTCTGCATGTCTACTCTACTAACATAATTGTTTTTCAAGGATGGTAGTGGGCTAAGATTTAGCATTTTGCAAAGTGCAGCTTGCCACATGTGGGCTCTCTGGAAATCTTGCATGCTGCTGTCAGGAGACAGCATTGCAACTAATTTCAGCAGCAGCTCGGCATGGGCACTGCAGTGTGTCACAACAGGGCCTTTCAAACACTGGAATGAAATGCACTGGATTTGCTGCTCAAAGCTGAAAGATTGCTATCTTCAAACCATTGCACCTGCTAGGTGACAAAATCAGCTGGTCATATCAGTAGGTGATGTATGCTGGACTTGTTCCCAAATGTTTTAATGAGAGTCAAGTTAAATGCTTAACCAGTTGAAGTGTTGATGAAGTGGCTTTCTTCATGTGACCCACGGTCAGAGCAGCCTTTTTCATTCCTACATTCCATACCCGTAAAGGAAGTTCAAGTAGTCAGGTATGTTGGGCAGGGATGTGCTCTGGGTTATAGTCTTGTGTGTGTGTGACAATAAAGTATTTGTGTGTATTCAGTGTGTGTTAACGCTGCCAGCAGCATTGAGCCATATTACCTCAGTGTAAGGAGCTGAGTTTCCAGAAAGTCTGAGGAACAGAGCAAAAGGGCAGGAGTGGAAAACTTGGTATTCAGGTAGCATGAGAATTCTGGGGCCAGAGGTTGACTTTCAAACACCTGAAGCCTGCATTGGAATTCTCCTCTTTCTTGAAGTCTGATTGTAACTCATGTTAGCACGTGTCTTCAGCACTTCTTTATGCAAATATTTTGTTTCCAAAAAGGCTCCTAGATGGTTGTTTTCATTTTAGAAAATAAGCGTCTCATGCTGTTCATGTTGCCGAGCTAGTTTTTTTGTAATCAGTAGCTGTGGTAGAAAGAAGTAAAATAAAAAATCGTTTAGAAATTACTACATCTTTCCCAAAATCAGTCTCATGCTGATATTTAGGCACAAAAAAATCTGATGGACTTGCTTGCTTTTCCTTGAAAGAGCTTATTGTTTGCAGCTTATAATCACAGCAAAACCAATGTATTATTCAAGGTTTGATATTTTCTATTTAGAGTGAGGAAATACATTTTCCCATAAAAATGTTTAGAATGTCTAACGCATGGATGAATTCTGCATTTGACTGCAAAGGTGGTCATGCATCAGTACTACTGCCAGCATAGGAAAGCACACAGCTCGGTGAAAGAACAAAAGGGTGAAGATAGATAAAAAATCTATTGAAAAAATGCAGGAGAAGATTGGGTTTTACACAGATACCAGACACCCGCTTGGTGTGTGCAGTAGTTGGCTCTGAAGGCATCTCGCCAATCACCTCACTCTGAGTTGTAGCTGTGTGTCAAGTGATTTGACTTGTTCTGTACAAAGGATTGAAATTCTCTCTGGAAAACTGGAAACTGAAAAAGCAGTGAAAAAATGAACACAAACAGATCTACGATTTTTGGACTGCTTTACATGTATCAGCCAGATGCTCTCAAGTGATGATCCCCAAGCCTGCCTTGCTGGGCCTTGCCAGGAGCAGTGGCTGCTGCTGAACAGAATGCGTGGTGCAGGTGGGATGTGCACACTGGTTGTGCTGTGCTGCTGCTGGCACACACTGGTGTGGGCTGGCATCGATGTCATGAAAACCTTAAACACGAGTTGTGTGTCATAAGTCATGCTCTCACCTGTCCTGTTGCAGACAGGTTGCACTGCCTGTGGTGTGACAGACAGGAAGTTACAGTGAATAATTCCCCCTGACTAACAGAAAATTGAACTCAATAACCAATGGTTTGGTTGTCAGGTGTAAAGCACTGCAGTGATATTTACATGGACTATTAAAATTTTATTTGCTGGGGGGTTTTGGTGATTAATTAAACGTACAATAAGAAGCCCAAACTAACCACATGGTTCATTTGTGTGATTTTTTTTCTTTCTGCAGCTCTACTGAGAAGTCATTTCCTTGGAGATCCTCAGGTATTATCTTTTATGTGCAATTCGCTTTAAGCCCAAGTAGATTTATTTTCTTGGCATCCATTGCTTATTTTGACACAAACAGAACATTTAGCAGCAATGCTACATATCTTTTCCAAGTGTCTTTTCTAAAGTATGACATTAATGTCTTCCTTGTCACACTTGGGACACATATGTGTTCCTCTGTTACTGTAAGGTGCTTGAGCTTACAGGTAGTTGGAATTACTTTTCTTGTATCTTTATGTGCCTTTGCATTTCGGTGTGAGCTGTGATTGTAACACAAGGCTTGTCGTGTATTGTGTCTTTGCAATTAACTAAAATTTATTTGTGAGCCTTTCCCCTGGCAAGTAATGAGCATGAAAAAATACTGCATGTTTTAAGCCTGAAAATGGTGGGGTTTTTTCTTTTTACAGATGTTCTTACTTAACTGAGAAAGTCTCTAATAAGGGAAGGTTTTTCTGAAAGTGCTTTTTCTACTTTTGTATCTCAGGATAGCTTGAACTTTCTTTCAAAAGAAGCATTTTTCTTATACTGCTACATCTGCTCCTGACTATATTGGGGGAGAGGGTAGGACTGTATCTGCAAGGTGGCATTCCCTGGTCTGTTGGAATAATCCTTCCTGGCAGGTCAGAGCGTGGATCTCAGGCAGGTTGTGTGCCTCAGTTGATGTTTGACACTGTGGAGCCGCTCTCTGAACTGCGTGGGCTCTGGAGGGACGGGGGCACGTGCAGGAGCCACTGCGGGACAGGCACGGACAGGGGCTCCTGCAAGTCACTTGCTGTGCTGGGTGACCCTGTGCTCTTGTCACATTGGCCAAAAGTGGCCCAGAGCAATCCCAGTGCAGTTGGCATTGCAGGGTGAGAGCTGCGTGAACCCTGTTCTGCAGAGCCTTCCTGTCCCACTCACACAGGGTGGTGTCTGTCCTCGGAGCTGTGTGGCTGCTGCACAGGGACCCTGCCTGCTGCTTCTTGTTCAATCAAGCATATTCATAATTACCATAATTTGGATTATTTTATATCCCATTCCTGGTTTTTGTTTTATTTGGAGATTAAGCTCTTAAACTTGTGCATAATTGTGTTTTCATGGTTTCTGTTGCTGCAGCTGAGGTGAGGCTCATGTTAGCTTTTTTCTTTTCTTTTAAAGCTAATACTCTCAACAGCCCTCTTGTCCTGCCATTTAACTTTTGCTAGTCATTGGGGTGCTTTTCAGGTATTCTTTCAGCAGTGATTTTAAACAGAAATCAAATTTGTTTTTTCAAGTAATTGAGAAACAAATCTTACATATTTTTTCAATGTGAATGTTGGTTTTGTGGCGTTTGTTGGTGATTTTTTTTAATCACATTGTTTCCCCTCGTTCTATAATGTCCCAATGACATTTCACTACTGGTACAGATTCCTTCTGAGAGCTCTCAGGTATTGTTTTACTTATTCATTTCAACCAATTGCATTCCATTGCTTTATTTCCTCTTCTCATTTTCCTGTAACTTACTCACTTTTCTCCTTTACCTTCTATTAGTTCCTTCCTTTTTCTTTCTTTCTCTTTCCTTCCTTCTTTCCATCTTTCATCCAGCTCATGTTTTTATTTTGTCCTTTAATTCTCTCCTCACATTTGTATGTTTTTCTTCCGAAATCTCCTGTGCACATCCCTGCTAAGCAGTCACATGACATACAGCCAAAAATTCTACTTCTGTTTCAATGCTTTATGTGTTAGTGCAAACCTAGATGTGGATTTCGCACGTCTCTGTGTTCAAAGTAGCCTTTCCTGCGATAATTGCTCAGAAGTGGGCATGCTGAAAAAAACCTTATTTCTTGCTTAGAATTTCCTGATCTACATTTCATTTCCTCATTACATTTATGTTGTGATTGTGGCTTGATTGTAGGTTTTATTCCCCAGTTCACCATGGATCTTTGTTTTGTAGCAGTGTCACTAGATGCTGCTTTATGAACCGTAATCTGAAAATACTGAAGTTAAAGATGTATAAAACCACTGCCTTAAATCATCTTTTCTTATGACAGTGGGTAGTGGTTTATGTCAAAAGCATCAGTGGATGATAAGATGTGACTGTAGCTGTAATTGCTTTCTGCATCAGTAGAATTATACAGAATTTTTCACAGAAAGATAAAGTGATGTTGTTTTGCAGATGCTTATAAATAGAATATTAGATCAGCCATTTATAAGAAGGCTATTATTTTATTCAGGGCATTCCTCCTGTTTTATGGTAGTGGAGTCAGATAGAAAGACAACAATTCGTTTTATTGTGCATTCTTGCCTTTGTTAAACAGCCTAAACAATCTTTATTTTTTTTGCCCTTTGAAGGCTTTGGCCTGGTGGGCAGTGTGTGATGGGAGCGAGGCTGGGCTAAAATCTCTGTCCTAGGAACATCTGCACTGAACAGCACAATTGGACCTTATTCTTCCTGTATCTCTCCCCAAACTGATTGTCAGTTTGACATTGATTTAACGTCATGTAATATCCAGTAACTGAAATAATAGGGCCTTGTATTAGATAAACAAAAGATCGAAGATTAAAGCATCAAAGTTGGATGTAATCCTAATGTAAATGTCCAAGTCCACCAAGTGTTTTATTCTGAAGAACATGGCACACCCACTGGTGGCTGTTACTGTCTGGTGTTGAGCTGGTGTAACAGGCTGAGAAGCGAGTTCTTGCAGTGTTGGTTGTCTGGATCATTTCTAGGCATATTGACAATTAAATTAGTGGAAGTCTTCTACACTTCTTATTAAATCTTACTTAAATTTGGTCATAATACTCCTATTCTAGTAAATTAACTAGCATCAAATTTTACAAGCTAGTATTGACCTAAAAATGTACTACTGATAAATAACCGCTGGCTGCTTGGGATTTCTAAGATTTATTGATTTTTTTTAAAAAAAAATCTGACTGCTGTTCAAGCATTCTTCATAATACCAATTAATATCAATAGCAATAGCTGAGTAACATTTTTTTGTATGTGTGTTCCATTATGGCTCATTATGCAGGTAGTAAGACACCAGCGTTTTGTGTTCAGCCACTGGTAAAAGCCAGAGTATTTATGTGCAGCAGCATTGCTGCCCAGAGCCCACAGCTCCTGGCACTGAGCAGTCCTTGGGGCTGGGCTGGTGCTCCTTGGCACATTCCCTTTGGGTTCACTCCAGGCTCATTCACAGATTTCTGCAGTAAGAAACACGTTTCAGGTGTTACCTTTAAACATAACCTCCATTGCCTACTCTGCTTCCTCAGAGAGGTTTAGCTTGGATATTAGGGAAAATTCTTCATGGAAGGGCTGTCCAGCCCCGGCACAGCTGCCCAGGACAGGGGTGGACTCCCCATCCCTGGAGGGATTTAAGAGCCATGTGGATGTGACACTTTGGGGGCATGGGTCGGGGTGGCCTTGTGCGGGGGGAACAGCTGGGCTCTGTGGTCTCAGAGGGCTTTTTTCCGACCTAAACCGTTTTGTGGTTCTGTACTGCATCTCTGCTACCTGCATAACATGATAAATGAGTGCTTAATATTTCTGTTAAAATAATGTTGATTCAGTATCCTCATTTTTGTCCTTTTATTTTCCAGACTGGTTAACTTTTTCCTTTCTTTGTAGGAGCATTGCTGTGCCTCCTTTGCCTTTCCTTACAACACCATAATTTGTCTGTACAGTTCAGCTGACTTTCTAGGAATTGAAGTTAGCTTAAGAGTCAAATATTTAGATAGTAGTTTACTAACTAAAATAAAGCATATAGAAATTTGCAGCAAATGCTGTTCATAGTACACAAGCAGGGATGAAATTCAGCTCAACCTTTTACAACTGGAGGTGTTAATTACAGGCTTTTAAGACAAGGGTAACTGCCCACTGGGCACTGCATCACAGTTGCATAGTGTTTCTGTTCTTCAGAGTATACTAGGTAATAAATTAATTTTTCATTCAAATAGTTTGGAATATATATTTGAAAAATTAGAATTGTAGAATTACATCAAAACTTTCAGGTAACGAAATTCTGAGATGTGTATTAACATTCTGTTCATTGCGTTTGGGAGATGATACCTGTCTGCCAGTAAGCTGATTCTGTTTGGTGTAAGTCCTTCATTAGTATGTATGAGAAAATTATCATTATTGAGTTTGCAGAAAACTTGCATATGAAACACTGGATTTATCGAAATAATTTATTCTTTCAGATCCTCCGCCCACCAGTGTAAGCAAACCCCAGGTGTCAGAGGGTGTTCACACCAATGCCTATGATATTAGGACAGAAGCAGAGCAAGGGACTCTCTACTCACCAGAGCAGACATCTCTCCATGAAAGTGAGGGTCTGTTGTGTGCATTTTAAATATTAGAATATATTTCTGTGTTGGCAGTATAAAAACGTAATACAGTTATGAATGCAACAAATAACAGTTATGCAATACTTGGTGAACTTGTTCAGTGATTTTGTTCTTACACTGGCTTCATATCTACAGGGTCTGTAGGTAACTCAAGAAGTTCAACACAAATGAACTCTTACTCTGACAGTGGTTACCAGGAAATAAGCAGTTTCCATAACAGCCAAAACTTGAACAAGTCAGAGATCAGACAGCAGCATTCCCTTGGTGGACCTCCCAACAACCATGTGGTGAGGAGCTCGCGCGCCGAAGGGCAGACGTCAGTCCAGGTACTCTGAGCAGTGCACTGCACCTCTGGCTGTGCACGGGCCCCAGCAGGCTTTAGACACAGTAGCTGCATAGCTGGGCCCCCCTTGTATGGGCTAGAGTTAATGTTATGAAATTACAGTTTTTGTTTAACACTTTGACTGGTTACAAAGCCAGAATGGCTTGCAGCAGAGACTCGTTTGCTGGGATCAGCACTCATGTGATCTGGGTCATTCACAGCAGCTGAACTGAAGCAGCACTCCTGACTGCACAGTCACTGCTATTATCATATCAAGAAAGTATCACTCACTCAAAATTCATTGTGAAATGGAGGAAAACCTCCTAGAAGTTAGCCTATATATAAGCATAGTTCTTAAAGGAGAAGAACTATTTGTGTTCCTGTGCATTCTGCTGTTTCTAGCTTTTCCCTCCTTTCTGGTAAATGGAACGATAGTAAGACAGTAATTGTCAGAATATTTCTGGAGTATACCAGAGCTCTTTGTGTTACTGTTCCTGAGTTTCCAGAGTGGTTGAGTAGTGAGGAAGGAAAACACAGGTGAAGATTAACATACCAAGCCAAATGAGAATGAGAAACAGGTAGTTTTTTAATTAAATTGTCATTTTATATACTAAGAAACACTGGTTAGAAAAAAGTTACAGGGAAACTTGAAGGAATTAGGTTTAGGGTAAAAGCTACATTCCGGCTGCCTCTATGTGCTATTAAGTTGCGTGCATTTCCTGCTGACTTCTCTGTCTTACAAAATGATATCCACTGTGTGACCTAAATGATAAAACTCATAAATGTTTTGATTTTCAACAGCCTTCAGCAAACACCGCTCCCAACCGAGTGATGAGACGGGTCAGTTCGGTGCCATCCCGAGCCCAGTCTCCCTCCTACATGGTCAGCACGGGCATGTCCCCGTCGCGGGGGTCACTGCGGACGTCCCTGGGGAGCGGCTACGGCTCTCCCAGCGTTGCTGAGCAGAGGTCCCTGGCTTCCCACGCCTACTCCTCCACCACGCTGCCCGTGCAGCGCGCGGGGTCCCCGTACGCCGTGCACAGACCGGGCTCCCCCTCGGCCGTGCGGCGCGTCGGCTCACTCACCTCCCGGCAGCCAAACCCCGGCAGCGGCGCTGCTCCCTACCAGACAGCAGCCAGAGTTGGCTCTCCTCTCGCCCTCACTGATGTGCAAACCAGAGTGGGCTCTCCATCCCAGCCTCAGCTGGGATCCTCTTCCCCGAAGCGTTCTGGCATGACGGCAGTTCCGCAGCACCTGGGAACGACGCTGCAGAGGACAATCCATGACATGGAACAGTATGGGCAGCAGTACGATATCTACGAGAGGATGGTTCCCCCGCGGCCAGATAGCCTCACAGGTGAGTGAGTAACGGGCACAGACACGGAGAAAATGCTGCACAAACCAAAGTTGTAGAAAACCCAGGATGCAGTCATGGTGTTGTGGATGCAACGTTGTAGCATTGGGATGTAATAGCGGTGGAAGTGTCAGGTCAGTTGTAAATACTGATGTCAAACACTGTCATTGCGAGTTCCTCGTGAATATTGGCTTTCTCTATGATTACTAATTGCTGGCCATGCATTGAATTAAATCCTATGATTTAAGTTGCTAAATGAAATTCCAAGTCTTACAAAGGCATGTCAACATTTTCAAAGATAAAGTACATTTAAATGTGTGCACAGGCTAAGCACAAAGTGAAACATACTAGCCTAGAACTAATTTTATGTCTAGTTCTTTCTTAAAATATATAACTTATTACTGCTGGATATTAGGGTTTTTTTCTATTAATATTTCTAGACTATCTCATTCTTCAAGTTAAATATAGGGTAACCATTTTAATACTAACTTAAAATAGAGCCCTAAAAGGTAGAATCTGTTCACCTGAGAGGCAATTCTTGTTAACATACTGTTACTTTACATTTAAGTTTTGTGTCCTACTGATTTTGTTCTGACCTTCATCTGAATGAGCACAGACAAGATGTTTTTCCAATTAGATCATGTGCCCTTTCAAACAGATGGCAATTCCTGGTTTTTCTTTTGAACCATTACAGTGCTGGAAACTCCAAAATGCTCTCGTTCCTCAGTAAAAGATACAATGTGTCTTCTCCCTCACCTCTGTTTGCAAGACTTAATAATATGCCAGTTTGATAAGAGGTTGGGAATTAGTTTGATGGGAAAAGCCCTGCTGTCCTCTTTGCCTACTCAGGGCCTTCTGTTCTGACCACCTGTAGATGTGTTTTCTTAGTGACAGCCCAAAGCTTTCCTTGCAGGCACTGTGGCAGAGTAGGTCTGGGATTCTGGGGGGGGAGGATACTCAGATGTAGGATACATTTGCTTGCGCATCACTACTCCGTTGTACTTCTGAAGCTGTTCTGTCATCTCCATCATTTTGTCATTCTTGCATAGCTCATTTCACGCATTGTGTTGCTTTGGTAAATGCCAAAGCTTTAATGCCTGCAGTGGTAATGCCAAGTCAACAAAGGTGTATACATTTTATATGAAATAGTAATGTATAGCAAGGTGAAAAAAAAACTCATCTGGCTGCAGCATAGCTATTTATATATACTCACATCAAGGCTATTTAAACCTTTATAAAGATTTTTCTCTGTGTGGTTA
This sequence comes from Petroica traversi, assembly GCA_025920805.1. Lineage (NCBI taxonomy): Eukaryota > Metazoa > Chordata > Aves > Passeriformes > Petroicidae > Petroica > Petroica traversi. The sequence continues at coordinate 549,313 of JAHLSL010000065.1, forward strand.
CATTTCTGCTGCCACTGTCAAGCAGATGTTTGCTCTTACTGCTGCAGACTGTTTCAGTTTCAGGATTACAACCTCCTTTAGGCTGAGCCCTCTGTCATGATGGGATTTCTGTCAGGTCCACACTTACCGTGTCATTGCTGAATCTGTGCACTGCACATGCTGACTCAGCTTTTATTCTCTGTGGTTTAGACTATAAATGATACCAAAAAAATTAAGTCGGAAAACTTCAAGTTGTCAGTGTATGGACAAAACTTTTGGTCTAGGAAATGCTGCTTTGTCAGCGAGCCTTTCAGTATGGGCCATTTAATAATGGAAAAAATGTAATGCATAAGACTTTGTAACTGTAAGTTTAACCAACACCTTTTCTTGTCTAAAGTAAGAAAGACTCAATGCTGCCAGCTCTGTAGCCTTGCTGAAGATGGGCCACGCAGACATGTGCCTGTGCTTGGTTGCAGGCCTGAGGAGCTCGTACGCGAGCCAGCACAGCCAGCTGGGGCAGGAGCTGCGCTCGGCCGTGTCCCCGGACATGCACATCACCCCCATCTACGAGGGCAGGACGTTCTACAGCCCCGTGTACCGCAGCCCCAACCACGGCGCCGTCGAGCTGCACCACGGCTCCCAGGCCGCCCTGTTCCGCACCGGCTCCGGTGGGTGACGGCCCTTCCGGGGCACGCAGAGCGCGGGACACACGGAGAGCCAGTGCAGAAGGAACAGCTAGGGGGTGTCAATTCATGGAGACAGAAGCTAGGTTTGAAGGACTTAAAATAACCTGCAGGAATTAAAAGGCTCTTGTGATGTTTGCGGGGAATGCTTGGGGCTATACATCACTGTCAGCCTGGGGTCAGAGTGTTTTTTGTTTGATAGCACACACACGGGTACATCCCAGATAAGTGTATTCATGGCACACAGAATTTATTGCTTCCTCTCTTGCATTCTCTGTGCATCACTCTCTTATGAATTGAGTTGGTTCATGGGGTTTTTTTATTCATCAATACAGTAAAACAGGAGCTTGCCAGTAAAATTACCTACCACATCTTTCACAGTAAAAATACTCCAACTTCTCAACAAAGCATAACGGTGAATGCTACAGCTGAGGATGGTCTCTTGAAACCAAAATATTCCTCTAGTCTCTCATAGAAGTGCCACTCATGTATTAGGAAGAGCATAGGAAAGAGATTAGTATTAGGATTTATTTTATGAAGAGAGAAATGTAATGCATGTTGCAATGCAGTTTGTTCTTAAAAGTTGATTAATATTAGTATAGTGGTTTTCAAAAACTCTTAAAATATTAGAATGATTTAGTTAAGTAACTCTCCAGAAGTATTTATAGAGAACTGTCCTATTCATATGTCTGTTTTCACATACTTGAAAATGCCTTTTTAATGCTTGCTAATGTAACTGCAATACCAAGAGAAGAGAGTGATGAAGAAGGTGCCAGTTTTTCCAATTCTCCTGCCTTCCAGAACCTAGAATAAATGGAGTTTGTCAGGATGTGCCAATGAAGAAATATAACTAAAAACTGGAACTCTTTGTTTACTTGTCTACTTAATACCACTTACCTTGGAAGAACAAGAGCCACCACAAGAGCTCTGTTCAGACAAGGAGATGCACGTTCTTATTCCTGAACCACTCAGCTTCATCTTTGCAATGATCTGTATGTTACCCTTTGTCAGGGAAAGTGTACATGTGGTTAGGAAAAGCAAAATATCATTTAAACAATATGAATTTTTGTTTGCTTGTTTTTCCTTTTTGGTACAGTTGGTGAATTGATATTATGAATTTGAAAACACTTTGCACCCAGATTTCAGCTTGTTGGCGTGGGATGCATTTCCTAATTTAAATAGCTGTTGAGGGAAGATGAGGCGCAAGTCTGCTCCCACCAAACCTTTCATTCTGTACCTAACCCCTCCATCTTCCATGGGACACTGAGGAATTGATCCCTGAAATCTGACATCAGCTTCCATTGTGGGGCACAAGTACGCATTTTTAAGCCTGATGGATTTTTTGCTTGCGCTGTTGAGTAGGTGTCGACCCTTCTCTTCAGCAGACACTCGTTACCTGGTTGGTTTTGACGCTGTTTTATCCTAGGCATGGGTAACCTGCAGCGATCCTCCAGCCAGCGTAGCACCCTCACATACCAAAGAAACACCTACGGGCTGCCCACGGCGGCCGCGCTGGCGGAGCCGCTGCGGGCGCTGCCGTTCCGGCTGCCCGA
>JAHLSL010000065.1:551927-573424 GCA_025920805.1 Petroica traversi
ACCGCTGCCGTTCCGGCTGCCCGAGCCCAGCTACGGCCGCCTGCACCCCGCACCCGACGGCGGCACCACGCGCTCGCCCTCCATCGACAGCATCCACAAGGACCCCAGGCAAGTCCTGCCAGGCTCCTGCCTGCCCTGCGAGCCAGCCTGGCCTGCTCCGTCTGACTCATCTGAGTATTCAGATCTCTATTGCCAAAACAGGAAACGCAGGCTGCTTCTTGCAGTAAGAGAAAGCAGCTGTTGTGCATTTTATTATTTCATTTTTCTTTCATGTTTGTTTTTATGGGGAACTTACTACAGGAGACAGAACTTTGATGAGATTTGACTGGATTATTGCAAATATGTAGTGAGATTTCTCTTTATATGAATGGGAACCCGGGCTTGAAAATTCAAAAGCATGGACCTAATTTATATGAATGAATTTTTTATGAACAGCCTGCTTAAATTTCAAAACAAAGTAAGTGTTAAAACTATTTATAAATGTGTCACTTTGAAAGTGAACACACATATTTCTGCAATAATTACTGGTTTGATGTTGTAGATGTCTGTGCACAGTGTGGGCCTGTGACAAGCATAGTATTGTCATCTACTATAGACACTGTGCACTAAAACCTTGTATTTAACCTGGGAGTATCAAAGCCCAGGCCTTGCACAGCTTGGAGGTATTTATGTGTATGTTCAGTGTGGATTAGGAATGGGGAAGAATTCCAGGCCCTCCTCAGATTGCTGGTTCACTGAGGAACCAGCTCATCCTGGAGGAGCTGGGCTCAGCTGTGCCTCAAGGGCTGCCCTAGGGACAGCAGAGAGAGGAGCCTCATTTAGCATTCCCCTGCTCCTCTCTACAGCAGGCTCGCAGCACCAGGCAGTTACTCTGGTCTGGGGCTGTCCTGTCATTTCTGCAATGAAAATGCTGCTTTGATGGCTTTTGTTATTCTATGTATTAGTGAGAAGTTATATATTCAAATTTTTTAATAGATATGGAGAGACTGATTCATTTCATTTAACTGAATGGTACATTCATCCAAATTATGTTAATAGGATAATCTTAGCTCTAGGTAGTAAAGCTTGGAGGCTGCCTACTCTGGTATGGTGGCAAGAAGAGTTACTTATAGCAGGGATGCTTCCCATTCATAGCAAAGAACTTGAAAGAAACTCTGACTCAGTTGCCACTGCTGATGCACCTTCCTAGCTTGTAATCCCACAGAGGAATAGTTTTTACCTTACATTAATCTGTTCCAGTTTCTGATGTGTGTATCGTGCTGTGGCAGGGATCAGGGTAGCATGTTACACAGCCTCAGAGTGGGAGGAAGCACTACCCTGAAATGAGAGTGAAAGCAACTAGTTTTACTAGAAAGGCAGTTTTCCATAGGGTTTTCATATCATTAGTATGGACAAATAAACCTCTGAGTTGTTGAGCAGTTCAAAGTGGGCACATTCCTGAGCTTTCCTGCATGTGACTGTGGATCCTAGGGAGACCTGACTGTCCAGGCCAGCATTAGTCTTGGAACAGCTCCCTAGCTACTCTTCTTAGAACACACTTTGCTCTTTTTTTGGTTTATTTTGGTTTTGGATTTTGGTTTTTTGGGATTTTTGGTGGGTTTGTGTGTTTGTTGGGTTTGGGATTGTTTTGGGTTTTTTGTTTACTTGGATTTTTGAGCCTGGGAAAATTTAAGATACTGGTTTATCCCCCCAGTCCTCCTTTATAGAAGGCAGATAGCCCAGCAAATATTAATTACTATGTTTCTGAATCTGCAAAGTGGGCATGTTTCGTGATTTTTCCAGGATTGGTCTGCACAAAATCATTGTGGTTTAATGAAGGAGATATTGTTTAATGATTTTAAATTTACAATCCCTGAATAAATCAAGCAAACATCCTGAATCTGATCCTGACAATAACGCTTCAGGATGTGCAGGTTTTGTTGAGGTGTAATTGGCTTCTGCCTAGGGAGAACATTAAACACTGAGAGATAAATGTTCTGTGGAAATTATGCCCCTGAGCAGCACTGTTGAGGGGGTATCTTTTGCATTATCTATTTAACTTATGTGAGATTTTTTGTGGGCTGAAGTGTTTGAGTCTGTGTAACTCTAGTGTTTGTTGGTATTTGTGTGGTCCATAAGCCAACTGAAGCACACTGATACAGTGTCCCGTCCCTGTCAGAAGACTAGAAGGTGATGTGACCCGTTGTCCTATTTTACCTGGTTTTCCTTCTAGCCCTCTTACTCCAGAACAAAACTGAAATTGTTGGAAAGTCCTTAATATCTCTTGTACTTAGTGAATACCCTACGTTGGGAGTAATGCCTTCTCTGTGTGTTCCATGAAGGGAGTTTGCGTGGCGGGACCCGGAGCTGCCCGAGGTCATTCACATGCTGCAGCACCAGTTCCCGTCCGTGCAGGCCAACGCAGCTGCCTATCTGCAGCACCTCTGCTTCGGGGATAACAAAGTGAAAACAGAGGTAGGTGCTGCTTGCACTGCTCTTCCAGGCCAACACTACTAGCAAAACCAGGCCTCTTGCCTCTCCCCATTTTTTTCATCATGACACAGAATTTGTGACCTTTTGTGTTCCTCTGTACCAGATGGAGGCTAATATTGGAGTGCCTGGGGGTGTGTAATTACACACACACTCAGATTCTTCCTGTTGTAAGAGCTGCATGGAAATTCTATGGAATCTTTTTCCTTGAAGTTGTGTCATCCAGCAGAACTTTAAAGTAGGCTTGCCAGAGCCTGGCTTTGTGTTAGCTGTTGGTGACTGGAGACTGGAACAACCAGGAGCTCTGGAGCATTTTGAGTGGTTTTAATCAAGGTGTTTTAGGGCATGGTAGGGAATGAGTGAGCTGTCAGGCACAGAAAAGGAGCCCAACCCCAAACACGGAAAACACCTTTTATGTCACTGTGGTGTGGGGGCAGGATACACCTGATTGAACATTCAGATTATTGCTGAAGTTTCTTGAAACTTTACATTCGAGCTGCTCTTTTTGCAAAGCAGCTGTTTTGTTTGCCTCTTACGTGTGTATGATATGTTATTTTCACTATAAATTTTATTTATGTTAATAAAATGTTGGTGCAACTTTTGTAAGAAGATAGTCCAACATAATTTACTGTTGCTGGGAGATGAAAAGGTGGTGGTGGTTTTGATGATCTGGTGACAATCACAGTGATAATCAGCTTTTATTTCCAATATTCCCTACAAAGATATTCTGGGGTATAGGAAATGACTTTTAAAACTGGAAACAAAACTGTTGCAGTAACAATTCTCTGAACACAGCAAATGTCTGAAAATGATCCTCAGCCATTGGAGTGGGGTGAGGGCCAGGTTCAGTCCCATGTAGCAGTCAAGTCAATAAGGTTCAGCAGCTGTTTCTTCTGGGAGTAGAATGGGAAGTACTGTTCTCATAAAAACAAAAGCCTCTTACTTCTGTGGAGTGAGGTGGGTGAGAGCACTGGGTGCTGATGGGCCTGACATTCCACTTTCCAGGTCTGTAGGCTGGGAGGTATCAAGCACCTGGTGGATCTCCTGGATCACAGAGTCCTGGAGGTTCAGAAGAATGCCTGTGGTGCGCTGAGGAACCTCGTGTATGGGAAGTCCACAGATGAGAACAAAATAGCCATGAAGAACGTGGGGGGGATTCCTGCCCTTCTGCGGCTGCTGAGGAAGTCTGTCGATGCCGAGGTCAAAGAGCTGGTGACAGGTAAGCTTGGAAGGGAAACTAATAGAGAGCTAAAATGCAAGTTACTTTTCTGGACGCTTATCTTGACCCTCTCCGCTCTCTTGGCCTTGGTTCGTAGTATCTTGCAGACAAACGGCGAGTGTTTTTTTTTCCTCCACCTTCACTTTCACTGTCTTCCTTGGACCAACTTAAAGCTGCAGAACTTAATGTCCAGCATAAGCAAGGGGACGATTGGGGATACAAACAGGTCATATAGCTAACCCAGGACAGTTAAAACAGCACAGGGTGTAGAGTCACTGGGAGAAGTGAATGCTGAAGTAGTTGGACTAAAGCTCCACTTTGGGTGGATTTTCCCTGATGTGAGTCCTCTGCACACACAGCAGGTCTTGGATGGTATTTCTTCATTGATTCTGAACATCTTTTATTGTGGGATTTTTTTTATCTTTTCTTGGCAATAGTTTGAAATTAGATCTTGCAGAATTCATAAGATGGATCCAAACTATGTAAGTGTGTATGGTATTTAATCTGAATTATAATCAAGGATGACTACTTCAGAAAAAGTATTAAATTGTGTTATTTGTATATGCAGTTCTGCTAGTAATTTATGTCAGATTTCATACTTCTGTATCTGAATGTCATGTATGGAGATTTTGCAGGGAGGGGATTAGAGATTTCTGCCCAAATATGAAAGATGGAGAGCAGTTCCATGTGGCTGATGGATGGATGGATGGGACATACTCTAGACTTGTTGCTGTTGTTTCCAGGAAGAAAGTTCCTGTAGAATTTTTACATCCCTTCTTGTGTGTTCAGCTCTGCTCCTCAGTACCTCGTGAGAGGTAGCAGGAATGTCAGGGCAGGCCATCCTTATAATTGGGAAGAAAACCAAACCAAAGCCGTGCCCTCCTCCACTGTCCACCTTGTTCATCTTGCTTTCCTCCTTTTGGATGCTGCCTCTCCACGTTCTGCCTGCCCTAGAATCACATCACATAATTAATGTCTTTTAAGTTGTCAGTGTTGCTCCATGTTTGTTTGCCAAGTCTCTGCTGACTTTACTGCATTGGAAATGTCTTCTAAGGGGTACTCTGGAACTTGTCCTCATGTGATGCTGTGAAGATGACAATCATTAGAGATGCTCTGTCCACGCTGACCAACACTGTGATAGTGCCCCACTCGGGATGGAACAGCTCCTCCTTTGATGACGATCATAAAATTAAATTCCAGACTTCCCTCGTTCTGCGCAATACAACCGGATGCCTGAGGTATTTGCTCTCTAGAGCGCTCCCTTTTAAAGGGCTATCATGTTATCCAGCAGGTCTTTCTTATTTTGTAATTTTAAAAACAAAGGAATTGTTTTAGTCTATAAATTACAGAGTTTCATTATGTAGGCAGCTTTTTCAATTGTCCTTTTTTCCCAGTAGAAATATATGAAAATTGCAAGTTAGTCATTAGGAATTGTTAACCATTTACTAATCAGCTGCATAAAAACCTTCTGCAAACTGTCTAATAAGTGTTTATCTGTCTCTTCTTGCATACACCATTTTCCTTTGTCATTCCAAACTTCAGGAACCTGAGCTCCGCTGGGGAAGAGGCGCGAAAGCAGATGAGGTCCTGCGAAGGACTGGTTGATTCTCTGCTCTATGTGATCCACACTTGTGTGAACACCTCAGATTATGACAGCAAGGTGTGTGCATGTCTCATCTATAGATACCTCAGTGCTGTCAGATCCTGGGGCTTTGCGCAGCTCAGCTGAGCATGGTGATGTCCTCAGCTCAGCTGGCATTGCTCCCAACCTCAGGTGACTGAGGCACAGCCAAACACAACTGCACAACACAGGGTCACCTCTTGTTTCCAGCAGGGCTGCAGTAGCCATTTCTTAATAAAACAGTAATAAGCTCTTACGCTTTTCATTTTCTGAATACTAAAGAATAAGCCACTATAGCAGAGACCACTCTTACAAATATTGTCAGATTTGAGAGAGATTGCATTTTCCTAGAGAAGCAGCCAAAGGACAGCTTAAGGCCCAGCCTTAGAGTTTAGCATTTGTGCTCCCAGTGCCTTTTTGCCTCTACGGTGATGCCAAAATGATTTTTGCATTTTCTTTTATACACCTTTTACGCAGTTCTATGTATCCACAAGTGTTGGCTACATACTTGTAATCATTTAAGCCTGATAACTTTGCCTAGTTCTCAGTGTCCTGTAGGTGTCCTGCAGGCCATAAGTCTAAACACCCCAGAATTGTAGAGCCAGGAAGACAAAATGTTCTATTATTTTGAGAAGCCAAGGTCCCATAGTAGGACAGATTCTGTAAACTGAAGGTGGGCTAACCTCCCCAGCCCCCTTATTGGGCCCCCTTGTTAGATATGCTGATGTGTAAGGTTTATAACTTGTGTATGTGATTGATGGGTGTGTGCAGTGTGTCACCTGGGTGAAGTGGATGCATCAAACAGGATCCTAATTAAAATACTGAGGTAACAACCCCCTAACCCTCTAGCTGTGTCTAGCTTCGTTTTTCCTAACACAGGGAAAAAGGCATCAATGGAACTGGCTTGGTTTCGTTTCTTTTGGCTTGATTTGTCTCTGTGTGAGGAAGAACTGGTGACATGGTATCTCTCTGGTTTGGTCCAGACAGTGGAGAATTGTGTGTGCACCTTGAGGAACCTTTCCTACCGCTTGGAACTGGAGGTGCCTCAGGCACGGCTGCTGGGAATCAATGAACTGGATGACTTGTTGGGAAAAGAGTCACCCAGCAAAGACTCAGAACCAAGCTGCTGGGGGAAAAAAAAGAAGAAGAAAAAAAAAACTTCCCAAGAGGATCAGGTTTGTATTTTCCATGTACTGCAAATACCTCAGATGGGTTTGGCTCATGCTGGGGGAGGATGTAGCTTGACAAAAGCAATCCTGCGCTGAATGAAAATACAGAGGTTTTGTCTTGTTACAAATCTGTTCCTTTCTCAGTGGGATGGAGTTGGCCCTATCCCAGGATTTTCCAAGTCTCCTAAAGGGGTGGAGATGCTCTGGCACCCATCGGTGGTGAAGCCATACCTGACACTCCTGGCAGAGAGTTCCAACCCAGCCACTCTGGAGGGCTCTGCGGGATCACTCCAGAACCTTTCTGCAGGCAACTGGAAGGTATGGGAATTCCTGCTCCTCCTCCTCTCATTGTACTCCAGCTGATTTTTCTAGCAAAACCCTGGAATGTGTTTGGGAGGGATGTGCCATTTTCTTGTGTGCATCTGAGTGTTCCCCCCTTGTCTGTGCATTAGTGCTCATGTGCTGCAGTCATGTTTCCACAGTGAAAAGCTCTGGCAAAGAGCAGGGGCAACAAGACCCATGTGGAAATTGGCCTTTATTTTAAATAATCAGAAAAAGCTTCTTCTAGAGCATATCAGATCAAAACAATCTTCTGGCATCTTCTACCCGTGAATTCTGGTGGGAAGGTGCTGTTGAAATAAGACCAGGACACATACATCTACCATAGTTCCATATTCCATTATTTATTTCCATACATTCTGGCCATTGCCTATAATGTGCTACAAAAGCAGCACATGAGAACACTGTATTGTGTCATGTATTTGTCATGGAGAATTTAAAAAACATGGCAAACATTAATTGCCTCCTTTGCTTGCAGCAAACCAGTTAAGCCTTTTTCATTTGACCATTATGAGATTGGTATTTAAAAAATAAAATCCAACAAATAAAACCCAAAGCCCCTGCTCCCTTTTCAATGATCATCATCTATTCATATGCTTTCTCTCTTTGTAAGAGGAATGAGTGAAAAATGGTAAAGATCCAACCCTTTATAATATTAGAAAAAGCACACATCAAACATGTCAGCTTTTACTGGAAATGAACCAAACATGCTTGAGAATCCCAGTCCATCCCAGTCTGCTCCAGCCGCAGTGCTGTGGTGGATTGGAGGGTAACTGAGGTTCTGCACCAGTTTGCAGCCTACATCCGTGCTGCTGTGAGGAAGGAGAAGGGGCTGCCCATCCTCGTGGAGCTGCTGAGGATGGACAACGACAGAGTGGTGTCATCTGTGGCAACTGCCTTAAGGAACATGGCCTTGGACGTGCGGAACAAGGAGCTGATCGGTACGTACAGAGCAGCACCAGGAGATTCCACTGATGGGAACAGCACACTTGATCTTTCTGTGTCACATGAACGAGTCCCCCTGACAGCAGTAGCTCTCCTGAGCAGTATTGCCACGTTAGTTTGCTGCTGGCCGCCTTTCACGGACGGGAGTCACCTTGGCATGGGAGTCAGTCAAAGCAGACAGGAAACCCTCACTGTCAAATGGGATGGAAACACAGCTCTGCTTCCTTGGAGCTCAGTGCTCACCTGCTTGGGGGGTGCAGATCTCTCATGTGTTCTCAGAGGATAGAACAGCTCTGCTGCCACTACAGCAGTGCTTTTTTAACAATTTTAGACAGGAAGAGAGGGAAGAAATCTTCTCCTGGTAAACTGTTTCCAGGAAAACACAGAAACAGAGTAGCATCTATGTCTTTGCTGAACTAAGTCATCAACCCAGGGATGCTTACTAGAAAAACTTACTGTCTTGTCAATTCTAACATTTAGCTCTAAGCATTCGTCTGTGCCTTTCTCATCTACCATTAAAAAACCCCCAACAAAACAACAAGTTTTCTGCTTTTCCTGCCCAGAGGTTTCTCAGTCTCTTTATGTTGAACATGCCTCCACCTCAGGCTGCTGTGGCTTTAGTGAACCCTGCTAACAAATGGCATGATGTAAAAAAAGTCTCATTTTTGTTACAAAAGCATTCTCTGTGTGGGTTAAGGATATAACAACTGTTCATAGAGATAGGAGGATCATTATTCTCATAAAGAAAATTTCAGGTAAACAGAACTGTGTTACCTGTTTCTGAAGCTTCTCCATCTGGACATTCAGAGTGTGTCTTCCTGCAGTGCAGGTGTTACACACGTGAGAAATGTGTAAGGAGAGAATGCTATTCCATAGCACCAGCCCTGTGCAGGTCAGACTCAAGTGATAATCTCTTGTCAGGATGTTTTTTCCATTCCTGGCAAAACTTTTCAGTTCAGGAATGGTTCTTAATCTGCAGTCTCTCCATGTCAAGGCTGTACCTCTGAAAGAATTTCTGGCCTCAGACACACTCTGAAACAGATCATTGTATAAAGCACTGAAAGATGTGAAGCAAGTCGTGCACTACCCCATGCTAGAAATCCTCTTGAGGAGTTCTCTGCCAGTGTGGGAAAGGAGAAATGGGCTCATGGGGTCCCACTGAAGGAAATGAGGGCTGAGGACTCCAACAAATGGCAATAGACGTTGGAACATGCAGCATGTGGCTGAGCTTGCTAAGATTGGCTGTGGCAGGGTCTTGCTGCCGACAGCATTGTGGGGATAGTTTTCCAGTGTGTTTCCTTTCACCTGCAGAATTCCTTTTGGTTTATTTTTTTCCTCTCAGGCACACTTATAAATCGATAACGAATGACTTTGTGCAAACCTCCTTCATTATTCACTGTTATGTACAAATGCACCTGCTATAAAATCATTTAATCATTCAATTACTAGTACAGCCGAAACAGGAAAAAACCTCAACCTTGTCTTAATTACTGTTCCTTGTGTGCAGCTTACCTCTGGCATCAGTCAGTGACTGGAGCCTGACAGAGCTGAGCGCTGACAGGTAGCAAACAAGGTGAACAGATCATCCAGAAGAAAGAATTCCCAGTTACTGTAAGGATTTCTTTCATCCACCCATAGATGAAGCCCAGCACTGTGCACTGTTCTGTCAATCATAATAAGTAGTGTAACATTTTTCCTTGGACAATTCTGCTTTCTCCAAATAATTCTGGTTTTAAATTGTTCCTCTTTTAGTCCAAAATTCAGTTTCTCACACTTCTAAGCTAAAAAAAAAAAAAAATCAAAAATTGACATGTAGTCTCAACTCTGTGTAAAATGTGAATTCTTGGCAGGTTTTGATACTGTGCTGCTTCTCGTTGCCTTCAGCTGCAGTTTTGTTCTGAGTCCTGCAATTTCCAGGCTGAAGGACCAAAGTGTGGTTTTGCCCTGGGTAATGGGTGTGTGTTTCCAGGTAAATACGCGATGCGAGACCTGGTCAATCGGCTGCCTGGGGGCAACGGGCCCAGCATCCTGTCGGACGAGACAGTGGCCGCCATCTGCTGCGCCCTGCACGAGGTCACCAGCAAGAACATGGAGAATGCCAAGGCTCTCGCCGACACCGGGGGCATAGAGAAGCTGGTCAACATAACAAAGGGAAGAGGTGACAGGCAAGTAGGCAGCAAACATCGTACCTGAGCTGCTTGTGTCCATTTAAAATGCTTAAGAATGCAGGATGTGGTTTTTTGAGTGAAAAAAAAGGTGTGCCTTTGCAGTCTGGATCTGAGGAGCTGGCAGCTGGAGTCTTACTGGGAGGGAGGAGGCCACCAGTACCACTGTCCTGGGCAGTGTTCTCTGTCCCATGCTTCTGGAGGCTTGTACAACTCCTCACAGTATCCACGGTCATAAGACCTGTTCAGGTTGATGAGTTAAACAGTCAGCTCTTCAACACTTACAAGATTAAGAGAATATTTGGAGCTTTTTAAGGTCAAACTCTGTGGCACCTTTGTCAGGATGTATCTGGCATCTGTGAATTGTACCGAGGGCAGCCTTTTGGTCAGTGGAAGGAGAACAATGTGGCCAGGGAGATGCCCTTGAACAGTATTGCCAAGCAAGTGCTGGCTGAGGGGAGCTGGTCCTGCCCACTGAGCCAGGGCTCCAGGGAGGCTGCCAGCCGAGTTCTCTGCTGGGACCGTGGTTGTCGAGTGGGAATGAAACCTGTGAGTGTATGGTGGGTCAGCAGCAGGAGGCCCTGTGGCCGTGGGATGGGCCAGCAGGAGTCCAGCCCAGGGATCCCGTGGCCGTGCTCAGCATTGCTGCTGTCCTCCACAGCAGGGCTGACTCAAACCATCTCAGCAAGGCCTCCCGAACACACCAGGCTGTCACTGACCTTCCCACGGACATTACAGTCAGCCCTGCGTGCTGTGCCCAGGTTGGATTTGATGGTAAGGAGAGGAAGGGATCTCTTCTCAGAGATGTGGGTCAGTGTGAATTAACCACACCACATTTTTAGCACAGTCTGTGGCTCACAAGGAGCTGTGCTTTGACTATCCATAGTTTATATCACTTTCTGTGTCCTAGAGACACAGGCTCATCCCAGCTGCAAGTGAGGATGCAGTGATCTGTTCTACAGCCTCATTGCTCTGTGGAGACATCATGTGAAGTTGCATCTGCACTTGCATTTATGAGTACTTTGTTCAGAGTACACTGAACCAATTTTAAATCTTGTGAGCATACTAAGAGTGTTTACTCACTGAATAACTCTATCAGTTGCATTTTTTCAGTGTTTTCATTCAAAAACTATTTGGATGAATCCTCACACTGACAGAAAAGGCCTGTTTAACACAGATGTCCATGCTGTGGCATTTGACATCCAGTCACTGCTGCAGTACTACTCCCAGCTTATTCCATTTCTCTATTAAAAGATGCCATGATTTAATTTTTAATAATGTTTGGAGCAACTTTCATTGTCTTACTCTTGAGAGTAGAAAAGTATTTTCCCAACCAAAGTTTTCAGTACTGCGGCACAGAACTGAGAACAAGGACTCACTATGAGACATCTGGAGGCTTTTGATAGCAGCTTCCTTTTATTTCTTATCATTTTTCTGCAGTTACAGATTTTGTACAGTGATTTAAAGTCTGAAGTCTCCATCTTTAGGAAATGCACCGAATAGAAAGTTTCTTTAAATTATTTTTAATTTTTGCAGACACTGACAAGTAGCTATTTCAACTATTCTCTCTGAATTCCTCATGTGGGTGACCTGAAGAGAGCATTCCAGACTGGGAAGGGCAGTGACTGTCAGGTTGATCAGCTTGTGCCCCATCTCGTGGTGAGGCTGCAGGCTTGGCTGTGCTCACGCTGGCGATGCAGGGCCTGGTTTGCCTCACAGCAGCAGGTTCAGAGTGTTATGAAGCTCAGGAGCACCATTCTTTTGAAGAGGAATTCAGTGACTTTCTAATACTGCCATATTCTTCACCTCCTCAGGTCCTCACTGAAGGTGGTCAAGGCGGCAGCCCAGGTACTGAACACGCTGTGGCAGTACCGCGACCTCCGGAGCATTTATAAAAAGGTAAACTATAAAATTAACTTACACTGGAAAACAGTGCCACAAAAAGTCCTCATTTATTTATAACTTGCAATTTATTCTGATGTGTTTTTCTTTTTGCCACTCTACAGGATGGATGGAATCAAAGTCACTTTATTACACCAGTATCAACACTGGAACGAGAGAGATTCAAGTCCCATCCTTCTCTATCCACAGCCAATCAGCAGATGTCACCTGTCATGCAGTCAGGTCAGTCAGAGAGGGTGAATGGGACCTGCTGTCCCACGTTTTTAACTCAAACAGCCTCTCAATTTGGTACTAATCCCATTTAAAACACAGAGGTCAGGCTGTTGCTCCTTGGTGTTTGAGATAAATATTTCACGTTGTCTAAGTGCTCCCCAAGCTGTTCCAGCAAAGTGAAATCCTCAGAGAATAGAGCTGGACACTGTTACCAACCATTGCCCTCTTCAAATCCTCCTCCTGTGCTGTGTGCAAATTGTGGAGTGGCCTGTCCTGGGTTTGCTCATAGAACACGGGGATCAGGCAGCATAAACAGCAACATACCCACAGTGAGGGGCCCATTTTCATTCCCAGCTATGTCATGTTCCCTAAGAATGAGCAAGCAAACCCAAAAATCTTACTTTTCTGACTCCCCCTTGTTTATTTCTCACCTTTGTTCCTTCAGTGTCTAGGATTTAGATCTTCAAGAGAGCTACTACAAAATCTACCTGAAGGCTTCTATTTTGTCTTCATCTGACATTTTACTTTACCCAATGTAGTCTTTTAGAGACTATCTAGAGCAGATCTCTGTTAATACTGAGAAAAATACCTACCATGACTGCAAAAATTAGTGACCAGTTCCTACAACACTCTTGTTTAATTACTTCTTTATATAAAAGTAACACATTCCTTTATGACATGGTTGACTTGAAAAGGGATTTATTTTCCTACAAGAAGTAAACTTGTTGTTGCTTTTGTGCCAGAGTTCCTCTCACCCACCAAGGAAGCAAGTACAGCTTAGGCTCAGGGAATGAAGTGTAAAAGGATATTCTGACACCAACTGTCAAATTTCTGTCTCGGGGCTTTCTCTCCCAGGACACACCAGAACAGCTATGTTACTCCAGTTCTTTGCATGATGAGTAGGAAGTAGATGAGCAGCACTAATTTAATATTCAGAGGATGTTGTATTTCAAAGAAGGTTTAGTAAAAATTCCTAGTAGGAAGTGTCTGCTTTCCTACTCCAGAGCACGACCAAACCCAAAGGAGCTCGTGGAAGTTGGTACAAGGCCCACATCCCCAGAGGGGCTGTGCAGCACCGTGCTGGGCACAGCAGATGCCTGTTGCAACAAATATGCTTGCCTGAAACAGTTGTTCTTGTTTCAGTCACTTCTTTATTAAAACACACATTAATATGTTGCGGGCAGGCAGGCTGGACAAGTGACAGGGTGGATTTCAGCATTGTATTTAAGTGTAACTTAGATAAACCATCTCCATTAGCAGAGTATCCTCTTCTACCTCCACACAGGTGATGTCTTAGGCACAGTAAGGTTCCATATCTAGGCTTTGAGCATCACAAAAGGCCTGTCTGAGCACCACAGAGCAGTGACTGCCCCTTGCAATCTCTGGTACTTTGCTGGCAGCTCTGGGGTGTTCACCCAGGAACAGCTCCAGCTGTTCTGTCGTTACCCACCCCCTGGTTGTGAGCCCTTGGAGCAGGAAGTGGTGAGATAGGCTGGGTGTGCAAAAGGCTTTTGTTGTCAATCTTGAGAACCTCTCTTTTCCCATCAGTTGGCAGCACGTCCTCATCCCCGGCTTTGTTGGGAATCAGAGAGCCTCGCTCCGAGTACGACAGGACGCACCCTTCTATGCAGTATTACAGTAGCCAGGGCGATGTCATTGCACATAAAGACATCTACACTGGTAAGAGACCAGCTGTGGATCTTCTGGAACAGGGAAAGATTCTTTGTGGGAAGAGTTCACAGTCGTACACAAACCACTGCATTTGTAGGCTGGTCACTGCCAACTGTTGCTTTCCATCTCCATTCCTTGTATTTCCAGCCTGTGGCACAGGGCAGGGTGTCCCCTGGCTCTGCTGTTCTCTGTAAAACTGCCCAGCACCAGAGTAAACACAGATCCCTTTCTATACTGGGAGGGGAGAGCCAGTTGGAATTTTTACTTTAAAATATTAGTACGGAAAATCATATTATTATGTACATTATATGGTGATGATAATGATGTTAAAAGCTTTAATGTGCAGTTGCATGTTACTAAATTATACCAAGGTTTCATCTTTTCTCTGATATCTCTTTTCCTTCTCACTGTGTCACACAAGTAGCAAACCAATAGATGACAGTGACTAAAGAAAAGGAAACTCCTTGTTTTAAAGATTTTGAATCTGTAAAATGAGAAACAGCAACATAAACCTCTTGGCTTCACTGTAACTGCTGCTGACAGACAACATTTGCCTTCATTCTGTTATTACATTATTATATTATTACATCAGTAGGTACTGAAATCCGCAGATTTAATAGTATGGGTGCAACATAAAAGGCAAGATAAAAACCTTACAGATAAAAAGACTTACAGCTGAATGAATAAAGACTGAAGTTTATGCATTAAACTTTTTTCTCCCAGGTTCCAGCAAAGCTTCACCAATTTACATCAGCTCCTATTCCTCACCAGCGAGAGAACAGAACCGGCGGCTGCAGGTGAGCCCAGAGCTGTGTTTGGGTAGCGCTGCTGCCCAGGCTCAGCAGGAGGGGCTAAGGGAGCCAGGGGCTCTGGGCACGTGCCCTGAACAGCTCACGGGCACAGGGCCTTGGGGCTGCTGGAGCCTGCTGGTTCGGTATGAGTCACGTGTTTTAGCACCTTCTTACAGTGGGATCTGAGACCTCTTTTCTGACTTAAGTTGGTTTTGAGCTGGTTTTGGTAGGCATGGCCAGATTCTGTACTTACTGTACTTGAGCTCTGAAGTTGTGCACTTTTGGAGAGTTTCTCCCTTTGCAGTGGTGACACACAGCACACTCGGGGGCGTTTCCTCCCTTTCCCTGAGTACATTTCACGGAGGTTTGAAACCTGCATTACTGTCCTGGGTAGAGCTGCACTTGGGAAAAGTATTTTCTCAGCTAATTATATTTTTGAAAGTTTATTTTGCTATCATTTTGCCAGCAGCATCAGCAATTGTACTACAGCCAAGAGGATACCACCAGGAAAAACTACGATGCCTACCGGTTGTACCTGCAGTCCCCACACAGCTACGAGGACCCTTACTTTGATGACCGAGTTCACTTTCCTGCTACTTCAGATTACACAACACAGTACGGACTGAAATCAACCACCAATTATGTAGACTTTTATTCCACCAGACGATCTTCTTACAGAGCAGAACAGTACCCAGGCTCTCCTGACTCCTGGGTGTAGCACCAGAGAGAATAACCCAGCGTGCTTCTTGTCTGGCTTGAGAAGGACTGGAATGGCCCCATGTTGTTTTGGTTAAGAAATGTGAAAGTGAAAGAAAAGAAGGAAAAAGGACAATTTTTTTTTTTTTTTGAGTGAGGAATTGTCAGGAGAAAAAGCTGGCAGGGATGGTTTTGCTCTGCTTAGGTGTTAGGTATCATTACTTGTAGCTCCTGTAGTCTGGTGAGGGTGTGGGCGATGTGATGAAAGGTTTGAGAATTGAGTATGATGAATTTGGAAAGTGTGTAGGTCAGAGCAAATTAAAGCTGATTTTTTTTATGTGAATAAAAGTCTTGTTCTGATAGTTTGTACAGAAAAAAAACCCAATGGCTGCCCTTGTTTTATTGCTATTACTGAATGTCAGGATTGTATGCTACTGCGTCATGTAAATTTCTTTGTTGGTGTAAATATGGAAATGCCACGTTGGTCTCAAGTGCCATCCATTTGTAATGCAGTGTGTCATTGGAAAAGGAATTCAAAATATCATGCACAAAAAACCCCCAAACCCAAGAAAATGTTATTAATTCTAAGAGGAAAAGAGCCCAAACTTTAAAAAATTTGTAGTGTAATTTTGAAGCACAAAGTCCAGTATATCCACACCTCTCCCATTCCCTGCCTATTTCATAAGGAACTTCACTGCCATTTTCTATGCACATGGAAAAAAGAATAAATATGGAAGTCTCATCCATGGAAAGCTGTTCCCTGTTCATTTTTTTTTTCTCACTATTTTCTGTGTGTGATATTCAGAAACAAATACCATGAAAACTAAGTCTAATTACATGTTTTTAAGCAGGTTAAATATATCAAAACATTTGGGCCATTTTCCCAGCTCTCTCCAGTGGAAATGTCCTGAATGTGTCAGGCTGGCAGCCCAAAGTGCTAAATACAGCACCTTCCTACCAGGATTCCTCAGACTTGTGTTTTTACTTTTGGTATGGGCAATCCAAGATATTTCAGAACTCTAGCTGGTTTTCTTTCTATCACTCCTCTACCCTTCCCCTTGCTCTCTCATGGAAATTGAGGTCACCTTGCTGTCCTAGAAATGATAGTCTCCATTCTGACTACATTCTGCTTGGATTTCTGTCCAATAAAAATGTTTGATTATTTTAAATAACTAAATCACAAACTCTACTGTGCTGTAGAGTCTATTACCTCTTCACTGTCTGTAGCCAGCATTATTGCCGCGCATCACTGCATTTTCCTTGGGTTTTAAGGGTTTCCAGTATCCTGAAGGATCAAGAACACTGGAAAAGTTTTTCCATCAGAGTGAACAGACTGAAAAGAACCCATCTCAGCCAAGAACAGTACTCAAGTATGCATTCTGTGTTTGAGTTATTCTGTCAAAGGCTAACACTCACAAAAGGTAACACAAACATGAAAAAAAAACTGAAAAACAAGGCAAACATGACTTTATAGTTAGAAGTAGATTCTTGCAGCTGTCAACAACAGCAGACCCTTGAGGAAAGCTGTCACTGAGATATGCTGGAAAGCTGGTCATTTCCCATAAGAGAGTGCAGGGATTCGTGAGGGAAGGACTCATTGCTGACTGCCCCACTTGGAAACCTCTCCAAACACTGCCATGGAGGAGGGAGAAGGCACAGTCTGCAGCAAGGTTCTTCATTTGCTCACAATTAGCATCAGGGATATTTTGTGGTGTCCTGCAGGCAGTTGGGCAGGCAGCTGTCCTGGCCTTGCTGCTCATTCTCCTGCCACACCTACTGCATTCTTTATATCCACTTTGTAGACTAACCACAAAAGTAAGAACTTTCTATTTTTGCCATTTACTAGCACACCTGCCCAGGGAACACTGCTGTGCTGGGTCCTGGGCTGTGTTTGGAAGGGCTACGAGCAACATTCAGCTGCCTACATTAACTTGCCTGCCCTCATTCTGTGGCAGCACTTCCCGTATCTTTAAATAACATGTAAGAGTTGAATTGAGTTTTCATGTGGTTTGAACAGAAAGAAGTGCTTTGAAAGAGAACCAAAACCTCAGTATGACATATGTTCAACAATGGAACGGGAGGTATGTGTGATGGTATCTCTGAAGAAACTGTTGCATTCTCCTTCTAAAACTCTGGTAAGTATTCCTGTTCCAATTCTTGTCCTCACATTCGCATGTAGAGCTTGGCTCAATGTGATTAATTCCTCAATTTTCTTTTTCAGTGTGACTCTTTTTTTTCAAACTATATTCCACAGACAAAGGATAACTGTTGTCTTAATTGTTTGTATGAGCCACATCACTGAAGGTTTAGTGTGCAGAGTCATAGTACACTCATTGACAGACCAGTAGAAAGTGATAGTGCTGTATGAAACAAAGCAGGCGTCCCTTTGGGACCCTGCAGCAGTAGCATCTCTCAGACAGTCAAAGGGCTGGATCAGCTTGTCAGGGTCTGCTGGTTCACTGATCAGTGCTAGTCCTAGAGCAGGCCAGTGATGTCAGACACCACATCTCCTTACTGCTTACTGCCAAATATTAGTAAATATCTTTGTACACACCGTTGTCTTGTACGAAACATCACCTTCTAGTCTGCTCAATGTCATATAAATTATGTGTAAAAGAATAAGACAAGTAGCAGGATATGTAAAGCGCTAATTTTCAGCCAGCTCTCAAAGTCAGGAAGATTGTGAAATGAACTATCTGCCTATTCACTGGCAGAAAGCAATCAAACACTGAGAAGAAACTGATCTCCATTAGGACAAAATTCCGAAGGCCTCTGTCTCACTGTGCTGCAACCTATTCTTTTAGAATTCACTCACTTATTCCACTGCCCAGCAAAACTTTTTTTAACATGGGCACTTAGGTAGATAAAACATGTGATAACAAAGGTATATCTTTTTAGTCCTTCTGTAAAAAAAAAAAAAAAAAATCTATAATTAAAATTAGCCAGTAAGGTTCCTCTGCTTAATTATGTTACTCTTTATCTTCCAGCATCATCATAAAGTGCTGGAACACTTCTTTTTCTCTTGTGGTCTGATAAAAATCTGGCATCCAGATCAGAACCAGGACTTGAACTTGTCAGGTTTCCTACAAGAAACAGAGAAGCTTTACAGACGTGAAGCCAGACTTATCCTCCAAATTTTGTCAGATACATATATGCACTAGTGAACAATTATATCAATACAAACCTCACTGAAAACATGGCTGCCTTCAATTCTCCTTGCTTTAGACACTTAACACAAATGATCTCTCCAACATTATTAACTTTGTGGTGAACTACTATAAAACAGAAAATAAAATGAAGGGTGGGGGAAATTAAAGCATGTATTAATAAAAAATAAGCCATATACTTGCACCAGAATATTTGTTGCTTCTGTTGGGTTCCCAGAGTATCTAAAACCAGTTATATTGACTCATCTGAAAAGGGTATTGCCCACCTATCACTGAGCTTAAGGAAACAGCAATAGTATTTCACCATTCAATTCCCAGACATAAAATCAGTATCAGTTTATATCAGTAGCCACAATTTAGTAATTCTGACATTTGAAAACAAGCAATACTGTAAATAAACTAAAGAAGGGAAAGTTCTGCAGAGTCATGAGCAATAGATTTTAACAACAGAGAGATCTGATTTAAAACATGACACATGAGGAAGGTATTCCACATGTCTGCATGCTAAGTGCTTGTTTTAGATGTAGACTGTGTCTGGTGTATAATTATGATAATAACTGTTAGCTACATTAGAACAGACTGCTTGGGAACACGGTGATTTTTGTTACTGCCAGGTGACTTTTCAAACTTTGCAATCAGCTAATAACCTGCCTGTAGAATGTAGATTCTAAAGGAGAAATTTTTAGGAAATAGGAAGAGTTCCAGAATTTTGAGAGCACCACTCAGGAAAATGTTCTATTACTATTGTCCCTTTATCACAATTAAAATTCTGTGTCTGCCCCAGGCTTTTCCACATCTCCCTCCATTTTGGAAAAAAAAACACATTCTGCAAATACATAGAACCATTACAATATAAATTCATTTTTCAGTCATTCACAGATTACTATCATTAAAATAAGTCTATCCCCAGCAGATACATCCTGAACATCCTGAAGTTTGACATTTGTGTGATTGAGAAATGGGACTGAGGTTGGCAGGAAAAGCAAGAGATTTCAACTGCACTATCCCATGGCCACAGAGGAATTATTCTCTTGTTCATTCTTCTCACCCAGACAAACCAGTCCAATAATTTCCAACAGGTAAAAAGTCTAAACAAAACCAAACAAACATAAAAGTATAAATAAATAAAATCATTCAATAAAATCAGGTTTGCAAATCTAAGCTGGTGTTGTGGCATTGATGTAGCACCAAGGGCTGCCTGTCAAGAGTAAGGTGCTCCAACAAGTACTATGTAAATATGGTTTCAATTCGCAACAGCTTCTGGTTTAAAGATACAACAAGCAACAGAGGTAATGAAGTAAAGAGGGCAGAAGAAAAATTAGAAAATAAATGGTATATTATATTTAACATGGTAAGAAGACAACATAAACTTAAAATTTCTTATTTAAACCAAGTTCCCATGCTTTTCCCTAGAATTTCTAAAACATAAGTACAAGGGCAGTAAACCTTGTCATTATTAATGCTTTAGGTAGCACACCAAAGCTATACTACATGACTGCCTCATGTGGTAAGTAATGAAACTTCTCCAATCTGTGCAGTAACAGGCAGCTCAGGTAAATAAGCTGAAAAACCAGTATTTCTCTGCTGAGGCAGAGTAACACAAATATCAAAACCCCTTACTACTGACCAAGTACTTCAGAGCAGGATTCTTCTGTTATCTCTCATGCAGATCATTTTACCTGAAAGAATTTATTTCCTCAATCAAAACTGCCATCATCCACTTCAGGCTAAATGCTTATGGGCAAAGACATGCAGCACCCCCGACTTTAATATTTTCAGAGTAAGTTGCTTTTCTAGGGAGGAAATTGCTGCATTTCAAAACTATTTCCTGCTTCATACATACAGAATTAAATATCTGAGTGATCTAGTTTAGACTGGATGTCCTTTCATTTTTTCTGCTTTAGAGATCCAAGCCAACAGTAGTCACCCACAAGGTGGCTGTTGTGCTGTAAATCTCTACTGGTTTCTTAGTCTGGTTTTTTTACTTCATTTCCCCTTTCTTCAGATTCCACTTAATCACATCTTATTTTTACATTCCCTCTCTCTCCCTCTTTTAAAATTTTATTAAGATCCAATAATAAGACAATTCCAAAAAAAAAAAAGATGAGACTAACATTTTTTTTTATCCTTTCAGAATCCCTAAAAGAGCTACATTTAGTGATGAAATGCTTTAGTACAGCAAAGCAGAACGTTTGCAGCAATCTACGAAAATTTTTTTGACATTGTACTTTATGGTTCCAGCAGCTGCCTGCAGATCAGACCAACCCAGCCCACGGCAGTGCAAGCAGGGCCACCCTCGCTGAGGCAGGGACCGCGAGCAGTGTGTCCGTGCCCGTGTCCTGCAGCCACCGAGCCCTGCACACAGCAAAGGAGCAAGTGCGGGCAGTGCTCTGGCGCTGCTCTCCAGCCTCACTCCCCAGAGCACACACACATCCCTTCGGAACGCTCTAAGAACGCCTTAGGATCCATCTTCTGCCCCTCACCTTCCACATCTTCTAGAGACCCGGGGGCACAGTAATAAAAAATACTGGTATAGTAATACAAAAATACAGCCACCGACAGGATCAAGAAACTGACAACATTTGTCATAAGGGTTTCTTCACCCACAGCATAGTTTACAACTTAGATGGTAAACATTAAAAGATAATTCCTTAATATTTTTTGGTCATTTTAAATACTGAAAATGACAATATTAAGGAGCTTTTACAGTAAATCATTCCAGATTAGCTGTACTACTTTCAGTTGCTGTGTTTCTACTTTGTTGTGTAAAAGGGCAATGTTTGTTAAGGTCTTGGATTTTTTTAAAGAGGGCACGTGAATGACAATGTTTTGCTTGTCTCAAGCAGATACTATTGATTGAAGACGGTAAAATTTACCTCACCAAATCAAAATCTTTGAATCTTTAGCAACGTTTTAAAAAGTCCCTTCCCCTCATACCACTCCCCGCCCCTCACGTCGCTTCCCACCTTCACATCGCCTTCACACCGCCCCTCACACGGCCCCCCGTTCCTCATACCGCCCTCACACCGCCCTCACACCGCCCCTCACGTCGCTTCCCACCTTCACATCGCCTCTCACACCGCCCCTCACACCGCCCTCACACCGCCCCCCGTTCCTCACACCGCCCCTC
>JAHLSL010000065.1:573434-590471 GCA_025920805.1 Petroica traversi
CACACCGCCCCTCACACGGCTCCCCGTTCCTCACACCGCCCTCACACGGCTCCCCGCCTCTCACACCGCCCCTCACACCGCCCTCACATCGCCCCTCACACCGCCCTCACACCGCTCCCCGTTCCTCACACCGCCCTCACATCGCCCCTCACACCGCCTCCCGCCTTCACGCCGCCCCTCACATCTCTCCCCGCCTCTCACACCGCCCCTCACACCGCTCCCCGCCCCTCACTATCGACTTCGTACCGCCCCTCACGCCTTTCACGCCGCTCCCCACACAGCTCCCCGCTTCCCGCAACGCTTCTCGCAACGCCCCTACACCGCTCCCTGCCTCTGACACCGCCCTCACACCGCTCCCCGCCCCTCACTACCGACTCGGTACCTCCTCTCACACCGCTACCCGCCCTTACGACTCCGCCCTGCCTCACCCCGACAGCTCCGAACCGCAGAAGGCGCTGCCCCTCGGGTCGGTTCCGTGGCCCTGGCCTAGCCCACCTGGTTCCCGGCGCTCCGGTCCCGCCATGGCGCTGACGAGGGGTGTCCCGCCGGGCCGGCACCGTCCCGCAGGTAGGGGCCGGGGCCGCTCCGGGGGCGGTATGAGAGGCTCTTCCTCTGTCCCACACAGATGCGGCTCCTCCGCGGAATGGGGCGGCCATGTGAGACCGGGAATGGTGGAGGCGGGTTTGTGGTGCGCGGCCCGCTCTCCCCGGCAGGTCCCGCACCCGCCCCATCAAGGGCGCACTCGGTCGGCGGGTGCGGGGCTGGCGCTGCTCAGTGATCGGGAACGCGTTATTGAGGGATAGCGAGAGAAATGGGTGTCCATGTTCAGTAAAATGCCCGTGTTTAATGTTATAGCCGTATCCCTTGCCTCCTGTAGTAACGTGAAGAATTTACTTCCCCTCCACCAAGCTCCCCCCATAAAGCTCTCTCTGAGGAAGCCTTCGAGCCTGCTGGTCCTGCCGCCACTCTGCCTGTGTGGCGGCTGTAAGGATGTAGTATCGGGATTTTAAGGATGTAGTAGCGAGTGTAGTAGCGCCTGTATTTGCTGGCGGAGCGTGTAAATGCATACTGTATGAGCAGCTCCTGGCCCATCCCGGGAGCTGTGCGGCGCCGTCTCAAACACATCAGTGCGTGGGCTGTGTCCCGCCTGTTCTGAGGCGCACGCAGAGGTGCTGCAGGCTCAGCCTTCTGAGCAGGGGGACAGGCACTCCAAGGACAGTCACTGCAGCCTTTGAAACTGATGAACCGTCACTACAAGGCTTTAAACCAGCTGGGGCTTCCCCGCGGTTTATTAAGAGCCGTTAGTGCCTGAGGAGCACATACTTGTGTGTCTCTATGTACCCCTTAGAACTGTTTTGTTTTCTTGAAAATATTTTTTTTGTTGTTTGGAGGTTTTTTTAGCATGCCTTTACATGAATTTGAGAATGTAAATAGTTTTTTTTCAGCTTGTCTCTAGTCCATTCCTTGATTTTTGTGCGTGTGGCAGGCACAGTTGAGCTGTACATGAAAGGGCCTTTAAATCACTGCAGTCAGTGACCTGGAGAAGGTTTTGGTCTTTCGGAATTTGCATGATAGTAAACTGCAACTTGCAGACTTGCAAGTCTGCAAGTAAGTCTTGGTGAAACCTACCTGTGACTGCAGTGGGGGACCAGTTTGGCTGAGGGGTGGAGGTGGCAGAGTAAGTGGATTCAACCATGCGCTTAGTGACCGGAGTTCAGGTGGGTGACTAGTATTCAGCCGAGCTGTCTTTGGTTTTGTTTTTGTGTTATTTCCTTGTTTGGGGTTTATTTTGTTGTTGGGGTTTTTTTGGAGAGGGGAGTATAAAAGGGAATGTGCCTCCTTACTTTATTTTTTAATTTTAAAAACACATGGTGTTTAAAAATGGAAAAAGCAAAGATTTTGTCGCTTAACTGTTAGATTACATGGCTAACAGGTCATTTACAAAAATCAAAAAATTGAAGTCTGTATTAAAAGTTTGATATACCTCTCTATTGCTTTGGAAAGCTGATTACAAAACAGCTCTGTGGTGTATCCCAGCCACATCTATGTTTAACTGTTGCCCCACCATGGATGTGTGTGAGCAGGTGGGACAGCTGTTCCTAGTAGCTAGTTTAAAGTCAGCGCAGAGATGGAAAGGGAGACGGGTTATTTCTAATCACTATAGACAGTGTTGTTTTGTGGGCCTATTGGTAGTAGACACAATTCCAGATTGTCCACGTGTCAGTATCTCTTCCCATGTTGGGTAACTCTCTTCCTTGCCTAGCTCCCCTTGAGCTTTGTGTAAAGCCTCATGGTACTAAAAAGCCTGCCTCTGTCTGGATCTCCTTGCCCTACTAAATTAAAACTAAAAACAATGCTTGTATCTAGAAATTGCCTTGCATGTGAGGGAAGATCCCAAGCCAAAAATTGTGGATATAGGTTCAGTTACCTTTTTTATATTCTAATTAAAAAAAATTAGTATTTTTCCTGTTTGTGATTTGACTGGTTCCTAAAAAGAAAAGAGCCTAATAATCTCTGGGAGAATACTTGGCATAACTTATATTGGTGTTCTGGGTGAACTTACATAAAGAGAAATTATGTAAAGAAGATCTCTGAAATCTTGAAAGATGCCAGGGAAATTTTTTGTGTGTGGTCTGGTTTGTTGGTGGTGGTGTTTGGTTGGGTTTTTTTGGTTTAATTTGGGACATTTTACATGCTTTGTCATTCTAGTTTGAAGATGCCTTGAAACAAGGAAGAGTTTCACACACATTGTGAGCTGAGGGTATTTAGAATCTCAGTTATCTTTACTGTAGATACTTGGAAACAAACAGTTGAAACCTCCTGTCCTGGGTTGGCCATATGACCTGTTTGTATCCCCAATCGTCCTCTTGCTTATGCTGGACCTTAAGTTCTGCAGCTTTAAGTTGTCCCAGAAAGAGTGAAGGTGGAGGAAAAAAAAAAAAACAAACACTCGCCGTTTGTCTGCAGGATACCTTTACTCCTACGAAGCAAGGCTACATTCCAGCGGACAGCGTTATCTCTTTGCTTTTTTTTTTTTTTACTCGCTCTCTCTGGTGTGGGTGCTGGAAGAGCTCACAGCGGAGGGTTTTTCCTCGGATTTTTCCCGGCTTTTTGCAGGGAGAGACTTTGTTTCTTTTGCTGGGTATTTTTTCCTTTTTTCCTCTTCCTGGGACTGGCTGGCATCGCATGGGCCCAGGACACCAGAGAACCCCCGGGGGTTCCCTCCCCTCTCCGACTTCTACAGCCGGGCCCGGCAATCGGGCCCCCACTGGAGAACTGAACCGGACTCAGACGGACTCTGAATCTTCCATCTCTTCAGAGGAAGGAGAGGTTTCATTGTTTTCATATTATCCAAATTTTTCCTATACTTGTGAATATTCCATTTGTTAAATAAGTAGTTTTTTCCACTTTTCTCTAAGGAAATTCTTCCCGGACCCGTAGGGGGAGGGGTGATTGGAATCGGCTCTTCCTAGAGGAGACCCCGCAGAGGTTCCCTCCTAAATATTTGCCCTAAACCAGGACACTTCCATTTCAGATACTTTTAATTTTGCAGTTAGGCTGCCAGACGGATTAGGTACTGTCCATGTCTCAGGTATATTTGCAGCCATAAGATGGCTAGGCAAAGAATTTGCTACTTATGCAGCAGTATAATTAACTGTATATATGTAATTTTAAAAAGAGGAGAAAAGCAAGTCTAGCTATAGCATAACTCTGATATTGTAGTGCTGCTTTGGACATGACTGAGGGAGAACTTTTGTTTTAAAATTAAACCTGCAACCAGGAAATGCAAGGTCAGGAGTCAGATTTGGTAGAAAATGGGTGTTAGTTACAGATGGATACAAATGCATTTCTCATGCTAGGTAGTTAAGTAATTCTGGAAACCCTTCTCCATTCCCTAGTCTCTCCCGCCCCCAAATTTAAGCTCTAGCCTTGATTGTTCACAATCAGAACGGGAATCTTGCTGCAAGATGAAGCAACTTGTTCAATAGAATGAGAAAAGAACTGTAAGCTTGTTCTTTCTTACTTACTCACAGTTTTAACACTTAAAATGCTCTCCTGAAGAGGGAGAAAGTGTTTCTTTCAAGAGAATGTTTTAGGTAACTTTACGTGTTCTGTGTTCAGAATTAATTTTCAGACATGCCTCAGAACTTAAATTGTTATTGTTAGGTCGCCTGTAACTTAGTGCTAATTGGTTTTGTGATTGACAGATATGTTAATAAAATATAATTAAGCATGTTGGAATACAGCTACAGGATGAGTATACATCTGGTTCTTATCTGCATTATTAGGCTTATTCTGGAATACCCTGAACTAATCATGAAACCCTTATTGCTGTTAGGCATATTGTTCAAAAACCCGAAAGTGTTCAGGTGGTTTGGTTTTCTTTTTTATTTTTAAAATACAAATCTGAGATATAATAGTTTCTGGGGAAGAATGCATATTAATATAGTAAGGTGTCAAGACTCAATATAGTCAGCAGTGACTGAAACCACCCTGACTTCTTGATTTATGGTTTCTGGAAGTTGATTTGTAAGCCTTTGCTGCACCTCTTTGGCTACTCCTGTGTATGCATGGGTACAAGTAAAGCATGGAGCTAAATGCTGAATGATTTCTGGTTAATGGTTATCTCGGGTAAAAGTTTTCTCTTCTTCTCTAAGTGTATGTAATCTGGCATGTAATTATGTGGGTATTTTTATTTACATTTCACTTTCTTCTTGCAGTTAAAGCTGGACGTATGAGAGTGTCTAAAAAGCAAGAAAATGGAGCTGTTGAGAAAAATGCCAAACCTTCAGGAAAAGAAAAGTCAAGGTATTACACTGCAGGGCCTGTTCACCCCTGCCCTGTAGGTGAAAGTTCATAGGTATTGGGCTTTGAAAACAAAGAAAATTCTTGTTCTACAAGAGTTTAATTCTTAAATTAATTTGTTCAATTTATAGATAAAATAATATTGATATTGAAATAATTATCAACTTAAAAACCTCCCAAACTAAACAACTTCAAAGCCCAAGAATAGTGCCTTGCAATGAAAGGCAAAGGCTGAATCTCGTCTCTATTATCATGTTTTATGGGACAGAAATGAAAACAATGTGTTACATAGCTATGCTTAATAAAGGAATGGTGAAACAGCTTCTAGTGAAGTAGGAATGAACTTTAGGCTGTCCACATTGTGAAGGAAATTCAACTCATCAGCTACCCTTAAGGAAGAGCCTTATCCCCTGTATAGGCTATATCCCCTATTTCAATCTAAAATCTAATTTGTCTTTTGCTGTTTGCTACTTTAAAAGGTTAATCAAACTGTTTTGCCCGCAAAATGAAGACATGCCTCTATTTTGAATAAAGTAACAGTGACCAGGTGATGTGGTCATTAAAACAAGTGTTTTCTTGCAGCATTTTTGAAGATGGAACATTTTTCTTAAATGCCACTTAACAAAAAGTTAAGTTGAGCAATATAAGGATATGACAGTAAAATTTAAATGACTTCTGATGTTACTGAGGTTTTTGATTTTTCGCTGTTTTCTTCAGGAATTAGAAGCTTTTTATTTTTATTTACTCCCACTTGTCTGTGTGTAATTTTGCAGCTGTCTTTTCCAGTCATAGTTACCTTATAGTATAAACAGATCTTTTATATTTGTCAGTGTTGCAATCTGTCAATTGCTAAATTGAAATGTCAGTAGGAAATGTCTTACCTGATCCACGGAATCATTAACTCAACTTAAGCAGTATCTGCATTTTCAAGAGTCACATTTATGGTATTTGGGATTCATCATGATTTTTCCCTACTCCATTTTAAGCTACAGATGTGTCAGTGGATAAAATGGTATCATCAGAAGAATGTGCAATCTGAAGTTCTTCCTGTTGTTGAACTAAATTATTTCATATCCACAGATTTGTTTATTTGTGGAACATTGGTAACATGGTGTTCTTCCTTGGAATATGGAAAAGTTAATGGGATAATCTTGTGAAAAAACGTTATTGTTTGACAAATAGTTGCTGTGAAAGGAAACACTCTCAAGTAGCAGAGGGTGAATTTTTTTTCATGGGTCTAAATTGAAATCAAGAAAATTTTTTCTCCTTCAGGGTATCAGTGCCCAGTTTCTGTGAAGTTATTTCACAGTGTACAAAAAAAATCCTTTTTGAGATATTAAAGGATATTTCATATACAGATTTTTGTACATCCAAATAAAACAGCCTGTCACACAGATTTTGTGTTGTTCCATTCTGAAACAGCATGCCTCTTTTGATATTATACAGTTTTTAATGCAATGAAAGGATTTAGATCCAAACCCTAAATTTATATTGCAAAATGTTTTGTATCAAGCCTGGAAAATGAAAGTGACAAGTGCTCAAGTGTTTCTGTGAGATGGAAATGCTAAATACTTTTTTCTTCTGCTTTACAGTGCTATTGTCAGTTTTTCAAAACCTCAGAATATGGGTGTCTTGGTAGCAGAAGCACTGAACAAAGTAAGTCTGGAAGAAAAAGTCATGGTTTCTTCATCAATCTAAACATGAAAAAAAGTTAAAAAGTGAATTTTTCTTAAACTGATGTCTGGCAGTTGCAGGCTTTTCATCTGCCACTAAATGTTCTTGGGATAACTTATATCTATAGTGTTTGTGTGGCTAAAAAGTGCATGGCCTTCTCTCCCGGTTACTGTGATGTGCCCTGGGCAGTTGTGCACAACTGTGCACAGAAGCACAGCCAGACAGTGAGGCATTGTCCTGCCTGCTAAGTGTGTGGTGCATTAGCTTCAGTGAAATACAGGGGAGAATTACCAGTGGCATGTCAGTGTCTGGTGGAGTTGGGATTACAGTGCAGAAAACACCTTGTCTTCAGGTCTTTATCCCACTATGGAAATCTGTAATCCCACTGATTTCTCTAAGGGTCCAGCAAAAACACAGAGCTGCTTGAGGGAGGTGGGTGGCATTGCTGGCAGGTGCAGGGGACACCAGGATGGTGATCCAGTGTCCTGCTCTGTAATTGTTC
Organism: Petroica traversi; assembly: GCA_025920805.1. NCBI lineage: Eukaryota > Metazoa > Chordata > Aves > Passeriformes > Petroicidae > Petroica > Petroica traversi. Next base: position 580,417 of record JAHLSL010000065.1, read on the forward strand.
TCCAAGACAACAGGCACAGCATGTCCTACTGCTGCCCCATATTTGGCTGTTTCATCTGAGGCCTGATATCAGGCAAGCACTTTTTTACTTCTCCCTTAGGAATACTACAGGATTCTGTAAAATCCTGTATTCCACAGCTGCTAATGAACCCTTCTGTTTTTCATATGCTTGCAGCTCTTGCCCTGTGTCTCATTAGGCTAAGGTGCAGGCTTACACCTGCCCTTTGGAAAAGCTGATTTCACAAGCAGCTCTGTGGTCTGCATGGTAATCCAAAGATCTGTCAGTTACCATCTCTTTGTTATACATTTGCAGTCTTCGGACTCTGAAGCATATGAGAGTTCCTTGACCATAGAGCTCGGTAAAACATCTGTTGCACAATTTCAACACAAGCCTTTTATCAACAGTTGTGTTTATAGCTTTAGCCTGTAGATCTTGAATTTTTGTGTAGACTTTTTTAAGGAGAACAGATACAACTCATCTTCTTTCTCTGGCACCTGTCCTCATCTCCTCTGTTCTGACCTACCATTTCTTTCTGCTGTTTTCCAGAATCTTGTTTATGAAGCTTCCTCACTAGTTTAGAATCTGATAATTAACTACTGTAATAATAATGATTTTGAATCTGGGAAATTTGAATCAACTTACTGTTAACTGTTGCATACTGATTATTTGCTGTGTTTTCCTTATCTTGGAAGCTCATTCTGTGAACTACTAAACAAGGGGAAAAAAAAAATTCCCTAAAGGTAGCCAGATTAATATCACTTTGAAAACAGAAATTATAACTAAATATGCTGAGTTACCATGAGTTCTGTGAATTGATCACTTGAACTTTTTGCTGGTTTAGGTTTTACTGCTCCTTTTTAACTACTTTAATATGATGAAATTTAGAGAGAGAGTAGCTGAAAAGCTGTGTTCTGTCACAACTTTTTTTTCTCCCCCTTTTAATGTTACAGATGAGCCACAAAATCCATGCAGCAACATTACAAGTGGCTCACCAAAAGCCACAGCCTACCTTGGAGAAGTTCATACTGCCTAAAAGAATATACATTATTCAACAGCCACGGAAATGTTAAGATACCCCTTAAAATAACTATGTTTACTTAAAAGTGAGTTTCTATTCTATATAGCACTTAGTACACTGTGGTGAATGGCTCAAAAGATGTGTGCCTTGTATCTTAATGTGTTTCTGTTACTGACAATAAAATATAAGAAGAGTTACTAAATGTACTCAGGATTTATTAGAATATCATGGCTTTTGTCTAACCTGGTTACTAGTATGTTACTAATTACTCAATGCCAAAGTCTAAGAGTTTCATTTACTGTGGGAGTTCTGACTGAAGGAATGGAAACTGTCAGCCCTGTTGTTTTGTTTGTTTTTTTTCTTTAGTTTAATGGTAGCAAAGCTGATGCGAACATGATTCTAGGAAAGCACGTCATGACTGAAAGACATGGGGCTTCTTTCAATTGAGCCTGAGGTTTACCATGCTGAAGGCATGCCTGAGGCTTATTGCATTATAAGTAATTCACAAAATCCTGGGAAGGATTTCAGTGCAATGGAAAGAAGTATTTTTTACTTGCATTTCTTTTTGTAAGGTAATCCAGCTCCTCTGCGGGGCTCCAGCAAGCAGGAAGAACTGAGTGAAAACAGTCTGTTTGAACCTCTTTGGGGCTGGGGTGGATAAATGAAGCAAATACCTGACTTTGAGCTGAACCCTTGGGACAGGTGGGCATGTAGCAGGGAGGAGCCAAGGTGCAGAGAATGCCATGACTGGAGTTTGGAGTTAGAGTTGGTAGAATGGAGTATGAGACCTAGCACTGACAGGTAGTAGTAGGGTCATGGGGGATCAAGCTTAAAAATGGGGAGGAACAAGTGTAAATCCCAGTCCAGGCAGTGTGCTTGAGCCATGTCCTATTTGCAGTGACTGCAGGAACTATGGAGAGAGCCGGAGGACAATGCTGTCCTGCTATTGGGAGTTGGTTGTGGAACTGCACTGACTCAGAGTTTAATTCTGCTGGGATTATTTTTTTTTTTAGGTAGTGATTACAGAGAAGTATTGTCCCAAAGCTGGTTCTTTCACCATTTTGGTGTGCAAAAAATTGATCAGAGTGGAGGTATTTGATTAATTTACAGTCGTGTGCAGGAAGGGGTGCTGGGTGATGAATCGTGAGCTAGCACAGAGACAGACTAGGGCAGGCACACCTATAGGCTACAGTCCCAGGCCAGGCAGATCTTACTTCACTCCAGGGCTAAGCTGCTATTCTCTTCTCCTCTCTGTTTCCATATCAAAGTATAGTGTCTCAAGAAGTCGTGGTATGTCCTCAGTGAGCAGTGGGCTCTCGGTGAGCAGAGGGGCCTGAGCTGGGGATGTGGCTTTTTTTATTATAATTAGGATATAATGAGGAAAGTTCATGGCAAGGGCAAGTTCTCACCACAGAAAGTCAAACCTGGGGGGTTGTTGGCCCAATATATAAGGTCCTGAATAAGAAAAGTGTGATCTTTTTATTCCCTCCCCTTCCAGGTTCTAGGACATAAATTTTCTGTTTTCTACATTCCTGTGTCTGTTGCTCCCATTGCTTAACTGCTTTGTTCTGTCTTACTATTTGGAACTTTGCACCTATTATTCATCAATCCACCACTTTCATATTTATGATTCTTCTTATACATATCGTAAGTCCCACTTTGAACTTCACATATTTTCCTGAAAGGAATCACAGGGCTGACAGGTAAGTCAATTGCTTCATGATTTCCTGAATGCAAATATATAGTGCTACAATTAGGACAAAACTTTATAGGGTTAGTATTAGGAGAACAACAACATAAAACTTCTCATTGAAATTCCCTGTAAGATGGTAAGAGACCCTCTGAAAAGTGTCCTACTATCCATGTGCTGTCTCAATTCACTTGTTCCAACACTTGTGTGCTTTCCACATCATGACAAACAGTAATCAGAGTATTTTGTCCATTTTTCTGAGCTTGTTTCAGCAGTTGTTGCAGATCATTGTGCTATAGTAATTTTCTTACTGAAGTGAGAACATCCCAATAGGGATGGGCAGCAGATCTTGAATCAGCATATGATTATACTGCAACAGCTGATATAATGTGACAGAAGCTGATTAATTAAAATTCAGGTATGGGATGTGGAAAATAGTCTGCTTTTGTATCTTGTATAGCACACTTCTGTTCCCTAGGCTGGCTCTAAGGCAGAGAATATTGATATTAATGTCAGTGAACAAATAGGACTTGAGTCAAAACTGACCGTGTGTCAAATCCGTGCTCTCAAAGCCAAAAATAGCACAGTGCACTCTAATGTATCGATGGCCAATACATGCTGCCTATACAAAGAATAGGGTGGTGTGGGAGTGCCCACTGGCCTGGCAGAAAGGCTGGAATGGAAAGCATCTTCCTGGGTAAAACTTTCATGTGTAAAAACAGGTCCAAACAAGAATTTAGGAGTTCTAGTTTAATAAACTCTGTTTTGTGGGTTTGCTAAATGTAAAGCAGGTACAATCTCCTCTTCTGCTATAAGGTGAATCTTGCAGAGCAGGAAATCCTGGCAAGTGTTCTGATCTATGTCTGTTCCACTCTGTCAGGTAGAATCCCCTGGGGGGGGCATTACAAGAAGCATTTTGTACTTGCTTTTTATGTCAGTAGCACTTATTAGTCTTTGGAGGGCTCCTGAAAGATTTGTATAGAGAACAAATTAAATTGTTCTGTTTAAATTTTTTTTATCATTAAGAACTTTATATACTTAAGAGCACTTCCTTTTCAACCAAGACAGTCTCTTATTCTTCTGTTGTATTTTGACAGGTGCAGTGTCAGAGGCATTATTTTCTCTAACTTATTTCTGTTTATTAAAGTTTCCTTCTTATAATAGTATGATTAGTAACAAGAGCTAAGCAAGAAACAAAAACTGTATTTTGAACTTCTAAATACAGTTTAGTTTTTCATCCTGTTTGTGCCATCCATTCTGTATAATTTCAGTTTGTGTTTGCACTTATTGATGATACTGTGATAAGGCTGTTGTGCCTTCTTTTGCAGGGAATTTGTTTTATTTACTTTACAACTTAATACTTTGCTTTCATTATTTAAGTATGAATTGCCACCAAATTCAGAACATAAAGAACAAATACAGTAGGTTTGCTAGAAAAATTAAACCCCTGCAGGAAGACAGTTTTCCAGCTTCTCACAGACTATTTCAAACAATGCAGGCATTCAGTGAGAAGGACATGATTTCAGGAAAGTGTTTCTGCTGCTGATCTTCATTTCACCATGTTGGAGGACACAATGTTGGTTAATACGCAGTTGTTTTTAGCTGTAGCCCTCAAAACACCTTACAGAAATAGGAAGCCAAGGGATAATGAAAGCTGTGAAAAGAGATTTCAGTTCATGTTGGTTGGTTCAATGTCTTTGTCAGCTTCGTAATGTCTCATGTGCTGTTTGATGGCCTGAGACACACACGTTCTGTTGGACTTCTCTGCCAGGCGGAGTTTCCTCTGGGGCAAGGAAGAGTCTGTACCCTTAAGCACTTGGTGCTCCTAGGTTGGATGGTGCTGGACAGAACTGCTTGGGAATCTGGGACTCTGCAGCTTGTCAGTGGGCTAGCAGGAGTTAGTTTATGCTGTTCAGTGCACAGACCAAGGCCTGAACTGAGATGATGGGACTCCTGACTCGTGTGTAAAACTGCAGCAGATGAAATTGCAAAGAAATTACACATGGCAAAACTGGGAAGTTGCAATAAAAGACTATAGCACAAGACTTAATTTTAATAAACAAATATTAGCCGTTGTTCAAAGCCTTTGTGCCTTCTAGGAGATACTTGTTCAGCCTGTTCCTCTCTAAGTGGTATGCATAAATCTGCAAATAATTTCCAGCACAGTAACCTCTGCCTGGCATATAAGCCCCAGAAGTCCTGGTAAGTGCATACTTAAGCCAGATAAGTTCACCTTTAATGCCAGCAGTAGAAGACTACATTCCTACAGTGTAGAAAAAAAATTAATTCAGTGGTCTAATCAGTGTCATCTGCCATACTCATATTGTTCCTGTTGTGTACAACTCCTACACCATGTTCCCAGGAAGGAACCTCTTGATTTGGAAAATCTTGCTGTTGTTGAGAACCCTTGTTTCCACATGTTGATATTCCTCCTCTTCCCTCCCTGCACCTTCTTGCTGCCCTTTCCTCCTCAGCCTGTGCAGGACAGGTATCTGCAGATGGTCAGGTGGCTGGAGGAATGTGTACTTTTATAGTACATTTATGGTTCTTGTCATACATGGCCACAGATTCTACTCCTGGCCATTATGCCACTCTTGCTCAACTTTAATGAAAACATTCTAGATTATATTACTAACAGAAATGTCAGTCTGGCACTTCATTTATAATGGGCTACCAATGTTTAATTAATTCTGGAATTGAAGAGAAGGATTATTACAGCTCTGAAGTCTTGAGTATTGCTCTGTCCAGCTAATGGAGATTCTCCAACTCTCCACTTGTTTGTTAAAGCTATTTTATAACTCGTATCAAGAATATCTTATGCAGTTTCAAAGGTTATTAATTATTCCATATGTACTGGATTTGCCACAAGAGGTTGCTGTATGCCTACAGCTTTGTTCCAGCTCTGCCAGCTGAGCTGCCCTCAGAAACACAGCTGTTTTCTGCCAAGGAGATACATTTTTATCTGCTGGGAAAGTTTCAAAGAAAAAGAATAGATAAGTTTATGAAAATATCATTTGGTATTTCATGGGGGATGTGACTACCTAGAAGCTGTGAAGATAGAAAAGGCATAATTCCATGGTACCAAAAAGTGGTATCAGACTCCCTGACCTTCCTCCAGTCTCTGGGTTCCCAGCTTGATTCAGGTGATGCAGCACAAGGAACACAAAAGATTGCAGATTGTTGTGTTGGGATTGGGTACATTCAGTATGATTTTCTCAGTTCGTAGATGCTTACATAGTATGTTTCTGAATATGATCACTTCAGAACAAATTTATTGCTTCATGAGCCAGGCAACTTGAAAAAGTTGGATATAGCATCCCACGGACAACAGTTACGTATCAAGGGATGGGGTTTCTCAACCTGACTCCATATGTAGTGTTTTTCTTTTATATTTGGGCCTGACTTCTGGAGAGCAATTCAGAAATTATGCTTATGTTAAGGAATTATTAAGACTTTGCTTAAGTTATGATGAAAAATGTTTTATATAATAGGTATCATTTTAGTTGCAAATATGCATTTACCATATACTGAAATAGAAGAGTCACTAAAATTAGGATTTTAGTGGAGCAAACTGAGATGTGTTCATGCTACATGAGCCTGATATATTTGTTGTTACAATCAAGAAATATTAAATAATGAAAAGTAAGGTTATCTATTAAAAAAATAGCTGAAATTGAAAGCTTAATTTGGTTTGGTCTATGGATCTCAGCCTTAAAAAGTAAAACAAGTCAAAAGGACAAGTTTAGACTGATTTTGCTGAAGCTGTTCACAGGTGCCAGTCAAAGGTGACAGGCGTCCATGGTGCGTGTGCATTTGAACTCTTCTCTGGTGAAGTCTGCTGAGGTTTCTGTACGCAGTACTTGTAAATATGTCACAAAGAGCCCTCCAATTATGTTGCAAGCTCTAGCTGCTGGTTCTAAAATTGGTCTTGATGCCTTGAATTGTAATGAATAAAAAGGACAATAAAGGGGATGGCGGAGAGGTGGCAGAATGTCCCAACACTTTGCAGACCTGGTCTGTAAGGAACTCAGGAATTTGGCTGGCAGAAGTGGCTGCACTGCACGCATCTGCTGGTTGAAATGCATATAGTGTTCTAATAAGCTTTCAGCTCACAAATAGGACCATTTTTTTCTTGTCTCATGCTCTACCAGTGAGGGGGTTCACAAAGGAAATTAGGAGGGAGCAAAGCTGGGGCAGGTGACCTGAACCAAAGGGATATTCCATGCCATAGAATGTCATTCCCAGTTATAAACTGGGAGCGGTACCCAAAAGGGCCTATCTAGGTTTGGGAAGGAGGGGGGTTGGCATCATGCAGCCAATGGTGAGCAATTGCATTGTGCATCACTTGTTTTTTCCCTTTTTATTATTTACTATTATTACTGTATTTTACTTTATTTTCAATTATTAAACTGTTATTATCTCAACATACAAATTTACGTTGATTGTCCTCCCCATTCCACTGGGGTGGGGGAGAAGGAAGGGGGTTGAGGGAGCAGCTGCATGGTGTTTCATCTCCAGGTGGGTTTAAAGTCACAACAATCTACTACCTTAAAATCAGTAAATTGAGGATTTTCTACAAAATTATTATGTTGCATGAGAATTAATCTGGCGGGATAAAAGCAGCTACACTGAATGGAAATCTCTAAAATGTACAGATTTCCTTCCTTGAAGGCACCTTCTGGCACCTTCCAAAACCGATAATTGGAACAGTAGGTTAAGATGAGAAGCCTGAACTAATGTAAACAACACTGAAGCTGAGCTGAAAAAGGGAGAAGTCTGATTTCTAATTTCTCTAGCCCCCAGCATATATATTAATACAATGAACACTGTAGCAATTATATTTCAGTGTGGTCTGATTTCTGTTTTACTAAAATGAAAAAGCTACTAGAAGCTTGCATGGTAAGTGTGAGACTGAGGAGAGCCATAGCCTTTGTGAGAAGGAAAAGCTGAAGAATTTCAGTGGCTAGGAATAGACAGATCATATGAACAAATGAATGGAAGGAGCAGAGGGCAGAACAGTTAAAGTTGGAGAACAGCTGTGAGTTAAATTCTTCCCAAAAGGAAGCTACTGATGAGAGCAAAAGTCTTTACGTTCCTGGTATCAAAAGCATTGCTCTTCTGAGACAAATAGGGAAGCACTAGAATCAATTGTGAGCTTTCCTGTGAAGCAGCAGGACCTAAATCCAGTTGACTGTAAATACTATTTCAAAACTTTTGGGTTCATATCTAGAGGAAGAGAGTACGAGCCCTGGACCTGCCAAGCAATAGATCCCACAACAGTGGAGTCATAGCTCAGTTTCTTGTCTCAGATTTCACAGACAAAGACAAAATCATAAAATGCTGCCAAAACTTTGACATTTCTTCTGAGAAGGAAATTGCCTTTATTTCCAGATATAGGCCTCATCACACTGGCAAAATCTAGGGAAGAGAATGTGATTAAGAGGATTCTCCATTGGAGAAAAGACTCTGTGTGCTCCTGGCTGAGGTGCACGCAGCATCCTCCCCTTGTTTTGGAACCAATCTTCAGCTACGAAGCTGTTGAAGTGATGGTGAAAGAAGAGTAATTGCTGTTGCTCTTGTCACCCTGAGGGCTTTGTCTCCAGTTCCTCTGCTCTTCTGACACCAAACAAGGCAATTATGGCCAATGTTCTGCAGAGACTGTGCTACATGTTTATCAGCCTGTCACTTCTTGCTGAACCCATACATGGATTGTCTTGTGCCCCTTACAGACACATTGGAAGATGTTGTGTGAAATGCTCGCACAATGTAGAAAATGTTCTAGAATACTCTGGCACTGTAAATTCAGATTTAATTTTTCATTATGAATTGCATATGAAAATCAATCAGAGTTTGCACAGAAAACAGCAAAATCTTATTTATCCATTTATAAATGTATTTTGGATTGTCCCTATGTTTTCCTTTTTAGGTGTGAGGAGGATTCATTTTTGTATTTAATTATGTGAAATTGTAGAGGTTGTGTGTAGCAAAGCTAGACACTTTGGCCTCTATGCAGGGAATAACTGCAGTATTGGACACGGGGTGGAAGAAGCAAGCAGCTTCAGGTTGGGAGAGAAAAACATGTCAGCTGAGTGTTTTTGCTGATATTTTTGACTGATGTGCTTATAACAATGGCATGCAGATCACCACTGCTAAACCTATGTTATACTTAACATAATTAATACTTTAAACCAGCAGGCACTTCAGTGCTAACCCCACTGACAGAGGACAGTTATCTACATGTGACATTTCCAGCCAGAGATAATGCTCTTTGGTGGTTACTTTGGTACAGCTCATTGGGGGTTCCTGTGGGTTTTTTCTCATAAGCTGCCATCTAAGCTGTCTTTTTGGGCAGCTAAATATTTAAACACTCTTGCTGCCTGGCATCATCTTCAGCCTTCAGATCAGTTTTGTGGATTTCTTCTGCACTCTCTCATTCTTCAGTAGTTTGGAAAATATGGGTGGATAGACTGGGAACAGTATTCAGAGGTAATGCCATCTCCACACATGCTTGCTGATGCCTCGTTTGTACAGGTAAAGAACACACCGACTTCTTTTGGAGCAGCAAGCATTGATGTCGTGTGGCTTTGCCATGGCAGCCTCAAACCCTTTCAAAGGTGCTGCTTTCCAGAACACAGTTTGTCTTTTTCTGTGTTGTGGGCAGAGCCACACTGCTTGTTCCTGCACCTCGCACTTCTAATCTGCCTGTCTGAAATGCCTTGCATGGTCCAGTTCAGAAGGTAACTTGGCTCAGTCTGCGATCTTCACAGAATCACAGAATGAGTTTGAAATCACAAAATCAGTTTGAAAGCGACCACTGTGGGTCATCTGGTCCAGCCTCACTGCTCAAGCAGGGTCATGCCGGAGGACATGGCACAGGATTGTGTCCAGACGGTTCTTGAATACAACCACCTGTGGAGGGAGGCTCCTCAACGTCTCTGGGCAATCTGTTCCAGATCTGTCGTTATTATTTATAGTATTTATATTATTAAATTCCACTCATCTTTTGCCATGTGCAGCTTTTGTAAGCTCCGATGCAATTACTGTCATGTTCCTGATGGAAGGTGGAAGTGGGGGGCCTCCGATGCGGGGCTAGGGACAGAAGCCCCCAGCCCCAAGCTGTGCCTGAGAGCTCTCAGGAGCGGAGCTCAGCCGGGCAGAGCGCACGGATGGTGGGGCGCTCCGAGGAACACACGGTCCGCGGGCACAGGCCAGGCTCCGCGGAGCTCTGCGCTCGGTGTTTAGGGAGCGAGACCTCGGCTCGCTGAGGGGCGGCCCGGCCGAGCAGGCACTGCCCTGCTCTCTCTCTCGGCGCTCCAGCCCGGCCCGCTCCGCCCCAGCCCGGCCTCC
>JAHLSL010000065.1:590871-614338 GCA_025920805.1 Petroica traversi
GCCCGGGCAGAGCCGGGGGCGGGTTCGGCCGGGCGCGGGCACAGGCGGGGATGGGGTGCGCGACACGTGCGTGTCTGTGGGCAGCGACCTTGCTTTGACGGCTGGAACAGAGGGTCCTGCCCTAGAGGTCATCAGTGGTCCTGCTGGGATCTCAGGCATAAAACGATAAAGCGATAACTTGATTCGTTTTTAATATGTGACTTACTGATAGTGTATAGTAATAGCGTATTTTAAAACAGAATTTCTGAAGATTTCTGATTTCTCAGTACATTCAGGACTGGGTCGAAAATAGAATGTTACTGGAGACAGGTTTGTGTGAGGGTGAGCCTGGGGGAAGAAGGAGGTCTGGACCTGCCTCGATGTGATGCGGATGTGTACCCTGCCCGTGGTCCCTGCTTTGCAGCCCCGTGGGGCACGGTGGCAATGGCACTTGCCTGCTTTGACTCACATGGCGGTTTCTGATGAAGCCAGTGCTGCTGCATCATTTGGAAAGCGAACAGCAGAGGATGTGGGAGGTTTACTTTGGGCTTCTGTGACTGCTGGGTGTAAAGACTGTTGGCAAGAGATTCGTTCACTGGTCTGGAGTATTTTAAATGTTTTACTCATCCAGCCTACTTCAGAGTTTTGCGGGATTAATCAGTACTTGCAGAAGTCCTATGTTGCCTCATATTTTTTGACAGCAGTTGCTTAAAATTAGCCTGGTAAATAAAAATTTAAAATACCAGGGAATAAGGGAAATAACTGTGACACCTTAGACTCTTGAAAATTTCCTCCCACTGTTGTTTAATATACACAGTGGCCAAAAATGAACCTTTCCCATTTGTTCTGATATGCTGTTTAGGTGCTGTTCAAGTGTAAAATGGTAATATGCTATTAAATAGTGCTAGTGAGCAAGGTAGACACAAGTACTGGGGTTTTTGCCCCTGCTCAGGGAGTGTATTCAGAGCTTCATTTATGTGAATGCTCTAAAGTGCTGGTTGCCTTGCTTTCTCAGTGTAGCTAACCATTGGAATGTCCAAATGGTGATGAATTATATCTGCTTTGGAGCCAAAACATATTTGGTTCATGGCCAGAGTTGCTCAGCTTCCCATAAGAGTCTGTAGGAAAAAGACATTTTGTGTGTATGACCACAGTCCTGAAGTTGATGCCATGGCAACTTTGTGGCCTGAATTATATGTTGGAAGGCAGCTGAGCAGTCTTAGTAGAGGTGTTTGTTTTTCTTTAGCTGAACTTCTTCCTCTCATCAAGATTAAATCTTTCTTTGAAGGTGAAAGATTATTTAGCAAGCTTTCAAACTCTTATTCATATAAGAACATTAGCCTGATCTGATAGTTATTTCTAATGACACCCATAAATATCTGTAAATTATAATTTATATCCATGATTTTAAAATAAGAGTTTATCTGTAGAGATGCTGTTTTGACTAAAAAGTGGTATTTCAAGCTCTGTCAGGAGCTAGATCTTTGTGTTTTCCAGAAAAATAGAGAAAGGTCAGCTTTAGGTTTTGTGTGTGGGAAGGTCTGAGAAAACTGGGTTAGTTGATGTCTTTTGGTTGCTTTCAGCTCCCAAGACTTGATGTGGAGGTTGGAGAGTTTTTTTATCACAAAGCTGTGGCAATGAAAAAAAAAAAATCTCAGCATATGGCCTAAGAAATGTGTAAGGTCTTATTTCTTAACAATATGTTTGTGTATAGGAAGCCCCACTGTTAGAAAACTGACTTTTGAATACTGAATGCATAGTGTAACACCAGACTGAAGGAACCCCAGAATCAAACTTGAAACATTACGTGATACTCACTGTGTTTGGTTTTGTGTTTAACTTTAGTTAGATAAGTGCCTTTTTTTTTTAAATAAGTTTTTTTTTGTGGAATCTTAACCTCTCTGATCTTATCCTGAATGGAAGTAAATAAAGGGATCAGTTGCTCATTAATGCAGAATATCTACTGTGTGGTCTAATGTTAATGTGTCTGCTTGCTCTGCTGTCTCCTGCTATCCTTTCCTTTTAAAATTACTTGTTTAGCATGACTGAATTAATCCTTCAGTATTCATTGTACTTGAGAAGTTCTGCAAAGCTATTTCAGCATGCTTAATTGACTAGATTATTTATCTAAGTATAAAACTCTAGAGCTCATGGGATGATCTCTGTGCTGCGTTTGTACTCTCCACAGACATGTCGAAATCTCCTGCTCACTGGGATGTAGGAGAGTCTGAACTGGAGCACAGGTTTTCTTTCACTCAGTTTTGTGCTTCAGTCCTAAAGGGTGCTTTTGGTCTCCTTTCATAGCTAAAATGTCCTCTTGCTCCCCCTCCCCATCTTTCAACTCCATAAACCTTCAGAGGTTTATCCAGCATAGTGATTGCAGATTTCTGTGCTGTGTAGGTGATACATCACTGTGCAGGCTTTTTTCATCTATCATTGTCACTCCTACTTCTTGAAGTATATGCATTCTAGTTCATGTTCATGGAATTACTTCAACTTCTTAAAGTCCTGTTTCTCTTGCTGTGCTTCTGATTTTGCACCCCCCAATACACAGAGGAGGCCTGCTAAGCCATGGGCTTAATCTGTAAAGGTACTTTGTTACTAGAATATTCAACTTTGCAATATCTTAGCTTCAGTGCTTCCTTGTATAAAGTATGGAGATAGTCCTGTGCCTGTTCATTAGAGTGTGGTAGCAAAGGGCCAGGCAGCTGTGCCTGTGAGAGTTATTTCTCCACTGTGTGAATGGGAGTATTGCTGGGACATGGGCTTTGTTTCCTGAGGCCATATCACTGATTTAGTACTTCCCGTGTTTTCTCCTCTCAATCTGGAATACTAATTCCTGTTGAGGATGCCAGTTTGAAAGCAGAAGTCTCGTTGACTTTTGGAGCGAACAGCTGTGCAGATCAGCCAGCTTGCCGTATGTGAGGTGTCTCCTTGGAGTCTTGTCCCACAGGGTGTCAGTCCTTGGGTGCTGGCAGAGAGGTTTGCTCTTGGCCATATGGGATGTAGCGCCCCAGCCTGAGGTTCTTGCTGGGCCACGAAGGTGCTGTTCAGTGATGGCAGAGGTGAAATTTAAATGTGGTCAGATCAAGAGCTGTCTTTACAGTCTTGATGCTGTTGAAGTTCATGGCAATGCTCATTGAATTATGCCTGGCTGACCTTTTTCTGTAAATACTCTGTGTCAACAGGTGCAGAGGTTATGGTTTGCAGTGTTTGTGAGGTGACTGACTTGGTGAGGCACTCTTTGTGAAGCACTTCTCAGGCACTTTTGCAATCTAAATGGCCAAAATAATTTTGGGAATGCAGCTAGTCTTTTGGGAAGTCATCTGGTTCTCCTCATGCGCATTAGGGAATTCACCTGTATCTAGATGTGTATGAAGTTGAAAAACTACAGGCAGCTTCGAGTTCTCGTGATCTTAAGTATTGTAACTAGATAATAAATATATACAATATATAAAATATATACAAAGTTATAGATCTGTATTTTGAATTTCGGAGTGGTTTTTATCAACTATCTTATTCACAGTGATGCTTTCAAGTTAGAACTTGTGGATTATCATTAAATACATATTTCCTCCATGTTTTAGATTTCTATAATACAGGGTGGTGTTGAAAGAGAAAAAACTCCACAGCCTGCAGTAGAATTGTTTGCAGTCTCATTTTGCTCTGCAGCAGAATTTCCCCCTGATTAATGATCCAAATGTAAGTGGAATTTATCACCTTTTTATTTTTAAGAAAAAATGCCTGGTGGCCCAGCTGTCAAGATTACCCCGTGTAGGGGGTATTTCAGGTGTGCGTACCCTGCCTGGCACAGAGTTGTGGCAGCTCTTTGTGGCCCAGGGGTGTTCCTGAGGGAGCTACAGGGGATGTGGGGCAGTGATGGATGTGGGGCAGGGGTCTGAATGCTGGAGCTCCTTGTCTCTGAGTTGTTTCTTGCCCTTCTACCTGCATGTGCCCCTATCTAACTCAGACAAATCTGTAATTAAAATATTCAAGAATTAGCATGTTTGAAGCAAAGACTGAAGAGTTTGTAAGGAACCCTTTTGGCTTGATGTGGGCTGTGGTGACTGCTCTCATTCTGATGGCCGGGCACCCTTTGCTGTGGTGGAACCTCTGCCCTGTGGAGGTCGGTAGCTGTCATCTGCCCCTGCTGAACAGCAGGAGCTGGGGTCACCTGTGCCTCGGAGCCCTTAGAGTGCAGTGTCAGAAGTGTGTAGGATGAGAGGGTGAGGGGCTGCTGCTTGTTGCTGCATATTTCTTATATTTGATAATTAACTGCTTTAAGACCAAAGGGTTCTGTAAAATGCTTGCTGCACTATGCTGAAGTTCTGTGTATGGTGAAGGTTGGGTATTTTGGGGTTGTTTCTGTTTGTTAATGGGGGTTTCTTGGTTTATAGTTTGGGGATTTTTTGCTTTCATTTTTTTTTTTAAAGACTCAGTCTCAGTCTTGGTTAAATTTAGCTGCAGCAGGAGAGAAGCTGGAACTTGTTAGCATACAGGAAACGCCCTAACAGGAGGTTTTTGATGTGTGTGTTTGTGTGTAAATGTGAACACTGCAGCTTCAGGATGGAGCCAGGCCTGGGGTCCTTTGGGTACGTCATGATAGTTTTACATCTTTAAATGTTGTCTTAGGTTCTGGTGGAACTTTGCTACATTAAGTATCAAATATATCTCGTCAAAAGCTGGTAGTTTTAAATTAAATCCAAAGCTATCCCTCTTAAAACAGCAGAGGTGTTTAATTGCTGAAAAGACAGTTCAGATTGAACTGCTTCAGCTTTGTTTTGTCTGAAAAATTCTAGAATTTGTGTAGTCTAAAGACTGTGCATTTCTCTTTTCAGTCATTTACAATTTAACTAATCAATTTCTATCCTAGCAGATGTCCCTTCCTTAGGATCTATATTTCTGACCATACTTTAACAATTAAGTATTTGAACAATATCCAAGTAAGAGTAAACAGAAGCACAATATGACCTTTGCTTTCTGAAATTTAAATGAGATGGAAGCTGGTAAATACTTTAATGTGTAGGTTGGGTTTGATTCTTTTTCCTGGGTTGTGTGGAGTATTTTTTCTTCATCTGTGTTGTGTGGGGGTTTTTGTTGCTTGGGTTTTATTGTTGTTGCTTTTGAACAAGTATGACAAAACAGAAAATATTCTTAGCGTGAGTTTTAGAGGGAAACTGGTTTTGTTTTACACCAGAAATGCCTTCGAGTTCAGTTGATTATTTGGTTAATATACTTCAAGGTCTGCTTTACGCTGGGCTAAATACCATTGAGGTCACAAAGGGGGTTTTTTTTGTGTTAGTAAGACTGAGTTCCTGGATTTTTTCTACAAAATTTTCCAGCAACTGAAAGCTGAAGAGGAATATTATTACCACAAAGTGTAGGCATGGTAAAGTTTTCAGCACTTCCCAGCTGCTGGTACAGAATGTTTGTGTTCATGCAAGAATTACTTTGAAATGTTACGAGACAATGTGACAAGACATAAAGGGAAAACTTTGCCTTGCCCTCAGATAAATTATACTTGGCAAAAGTGGAATGGAGTACAGGAACATTGTGCCTTCTAGCATCGTGTACTAATCCATTGTGCAGTTTCAGAATTCACTGGTATATTCAAAACTCTAGGAATACAGAGCTGGTGTGTGTTTTTGTTTATTTATTCTCTGTCTAAAGCATTCTTTGTGCCACTGTGGTATGTCGCCAGATATTTTCAGCAAGTTTGCAATAAGTACACAGTGATTGATGGGAGCAGCTTATGGAGTATTTTACACTCATTTTGAGGTACTGGGCATAGTTTGAAGGTCTGAGGGTTCTTTCCCTGACCAAAAATGTTGCGCTTTTGTCCTTAAGAGACAATAAGGGAAGGAGAACAAAGGTGACATAAAATTATTTTGTTCTGTCTGGAGTTCAAAGCTTTGTAAAAGTCTGCACCAGAGGAATATGCTGAATGGTTTGTCAGAGAGGACTTTCTTCTCTTTTTGCTCCTCCCATGCCTGTGCAGAAGGTTCCTCCAAGGCTCTTGCACCCTGTGTGCAGTGTGTGCCACCAGAAGTACCTTGGGTCACACTGGGCATCTGGGCTTCTCCAGAAAGCTTCTTTTGTGCGTCCCAGGCATCTGCCTGACTGGCTCTGAGGAATCTCACACTGGCCCTCAATCTGGTAGAAACAAGTTTATTTTCTACCTGTTTTCATCATCTCTGCTAATAGGAAAACCAGGTGCTTTTCTTCTCAGTGAGCCTTACTTGAGCCTCCTTTCTTCAATTCTCAGCCTTCCCCAGGAGAAAAACTGAATTTTGTTTCTTTGCAGTTTTTCTTCTGTTGGCAGGATCTTGAGCTGTGTGAGTTCTTGTTGGTGTTGCATCTCTTCTCTTCTGTGTCAGTGAACCCGACTCATGTGGTGCACAGTAGGCTTGTAAGCATCTCAGGAGCAGGTTAAGAAGAGGCAGCATATACTGTCTTGGCAAACTTGTAAAGATTTACACAGACTTAAGATTTTAATGAATTTTTTTTTAAAGTATAAAAGTTTGTATTCCACTAGTAGTCAAATTCTGGTTGTGAGGATTTAAATTTATTTATTTTGTATATTTGCCTATGAAAGGAAGGCTTTCTGGAATCTGAGTTAAAACCTTTAGTGGTGCTTGGCTGTTTAATTACTGAAAACAACAGGACATCTATAAAATTTTAATAAATATGGGCTTGTCAGGTATTTCATATTTTTGGTAAGGGCATGTAGGATCTTGTCTGCACCAGGGAGTTATTGCAAGATGAGTGAGGGTGTGAATGTGAAGCACTTTCCCCCTTGTATAGACAAGCCTTTAATTTTTCTTGAGTGAACTGTGGGATGTTCTGGGTATTCCATGTTCTTGTCCTTAATTTGAGCTCTGCAGTGGCTGACAAGACATTATACCTAAAGCGTGTGTCTGGTTCACGTGCATAATGTGCCTGGGTTGGGGTCTCTGTGTGAAAAGAGCCCGCATGAGCCTGGCTGTGGCAGGGGAGGCCTTGTGTGTCACCCCTGGCAGGAACGTGCAGACAGCTGATACCTGTGCTCTGACAAGGTCTCTCCGCGCGACTGCATGGTGCATTAAAATGGAAGGTGCTTCAAGGGAAAAGGAATTGGGAGAATATGGATGTTAGAGTGTTTTCCTATAGTTTACACTACAGAAGAATGCCTGAGTCTGGTCCATAAAATAACACAAGCAGGTAATTAAAAATGGAAGCTTTACATTTTACAAGAGACAGAAACAGGCAGCATCCCAGTGTCTGAGGTGGAAAGCAGAGGGAGTAATATTTTTGTTTTGCCTCATTCCAATGAGTGAGATTTCAGGAAATAGCCAAGCTAATCTAACCATTTGTTGTGATTCAGGGGAGTGACTTTCCTTCCTTCTGTACCTGCTGTGAGATCCTTCTTTTTTCCTGTGTAATCACCTCTGTAAGCACAGAGAAGATGAACTGCAGCTTGCACAATGCAGTAGGAGCACAGGGCTGACCCCACTGGTCATCTTGTAAAGGCTCCACCAGTATGACCTTGAGAAAACTGGGCTTTGCTCCTCCTAGGTGGGGTGGAAATAAGATTGTTCCCCTTCCTGCAGGCTGCTGTGAGCTGGGATATGTTCTGAAATGCTCTGAAGTTGAAGAGGCAGAATATATAGATATCCAACATGCTTCCTGGATTATGTGACTTAAATGTGTACTCTTTAGGCATCCTCAAAAATGGTAATGTTTAATTCCAAAGTTTGCAAATTTATTTTGTCCACAGAGATATATACATGTCTTTTGGTGTGTGTGTGTTTGTGTGTGTGTAGTTGTGCCGTTGTGCTGATGTGTCCTGGACAGTCCAGTTTGTTTGAGCTTTGTGTTCCTTGTGTTGTTCCTGCTCATTCCCACATTTTAGGGTAACTTAGCACTTGCTTTTTTTTTTTTTTTTCCTCTGAGGAGGAGGAGGTTGCAGGAGGTACTGTCATGTTATATTAACTTTATATTTACTGTCTCATCCAAAACCAGCACAGGGATCCATTTAGACAGTTACATTCTCTGAAGGAAATAATTTTCCTTGTATATTTGATAGAGGTTTCTAAGATTTTCTTGTGTGACCTGCCCTGACCAGGGGGCTGGACCAGATGACCTCTAGAGGTCTTTTCCAACCTCAGCCTTTCTGTGACTCTGCCCTAATCAAAGGAGTCCTGATGAGTCCTAATGTTTCCTTTCTGTCACATTGAATAGTTCAAGCTGTTGTTGCACACATACCACTCCACCTCTAGTAACTAAAGCTGAGGATAGTATCCTAAAGTAGAAAACGTCGACTTCAGTTAGACATTGGAGTAGTATATTTTAAAAGCCACTTTAAACCTTCAGAAGTGTTTGCTTGGTAATAAATGTGTTCATCTCTGCCTGTGAAGCAGGAAGTAACGTGTCATTTGTGTAGAGATTTTGGATGGAGCTCTGTGTATGATTTCTAGAAAAAGTGAATGCCTGTGATTCCCAGCCATTTTAAGATCAGGTATTTTAGGATTAGGGTTTATAGAAAATATACTGTCTCAGAATTTCTACGGGTAGCTGACATGGAGGAGAAAAGATTGACACCAAATACAGGTGTGCGTTCTGGTCTATGTTTAAATAGTGATCTGTAGTGTTAGGAGAAAACTGTTAATAAAACAGGAGGAAAATTCCATGAAAAAGCAGAGAATAAAATCCTGAAAATACCTGATAAGAAGAAAGAAGAATATAGGAGATCTCAACCTATATATGATAAGGAACTAAAATAGAAATAAGCTTTGACTTTTATCAGCACCATCTTATATTATCATTCAAGGAAATACAGCTGTCTGTATTAGTGTGGTGTTTCTTTAAAAAATTTAAAAAGGCATACTAGATTGATTGAAAACCTGGAAAAAAGCTGTGATGATGAAGAAAGTCACCTCTTCTATGTTCTGGACATAATACTGACCTGATTTGGGGTTTTGTTGGTTTGTTTTCATTTTGTTTTGTAAGTCATAACTGAAGAAAGGGAAAACTGTAGAAAAGGGTAGATGGCTGTGGTCTTGGCATTTTCTCTGGAGGGTCACAGCTAAATGGGAACAAAAAGGCTAAAACACATCTGCAGTGGTCAGGTTTCACACAAAAAAAGCTGTGAAAAGGTAAGATTTTCAGGTTATGTGGACAGCTGCTGCTCTTCTTCCCCAGTGTAGTCAGACAGGTGATTCCACTTGTAATTCTCCATCTGTGTGACTGCTGAATCCTTCGGGTTGGTCTAGACAGGTGCGTAATGACCTTCAAAGTGAATAGTTCTGGCTTGTGAGTGCTCTCCATCTGCTTCAGTGAGGATCAGTTTCCTCAGTGCTTCAGGGGAGTAACAAGTAGCTGGGGAACAGTAACCTCTGAAATGGTGATAAAGAGTCATTTTTGCAGTGTCTGGCACCTGCCCAAGATTTTTGGACAGCAGTCAAGTGAAGCAACCAGCTTTTCCCCTGTGTTGGCAGCCCTCAGGGACACTGGCGAAAATAATCAGCAATTTGTTAAAAGAGTAACGTGGCAGAAAACTGGGTGATTGCAGGGCAGAACAGTTACATCTGTGGCATTTAGGAAATGAAATCAAGATCCAGACTGGTGGGAAAAAAGCTACTGCAAAAGCACATTCTAACAGCTAACATGATAATGAGGTTTTTCTCACACTTCCTCATCTTTCACCTCTTACTGTATTTTAATAGTGCTTCAGGGCATAATTCCACTTCAGAAGTGAATGGCAAACTGGAAACCTGGCTGTTCTTTTGCAGTTTTCTTTTAAGCTGCTGCCTAGCTTTCAGTGGGTCAGATGAGAGGGAGAAAATGTGGATTATCTCATAGGTAAGTTAATAATAATTAGACGATTGAGTGAAGAGCAAATGACACAAATGCTCTACAGCTTGTCAGTTTTGTATCTATATTGCATCTGTTTTATACCTGTATTGATCTTTCTGGATGATAAACACCTACCAAGGGTAAAGACCATAATTGCTTAGGGTACTGTATAAAAATATTTCAATAATAACTATTTAGTGGGTCTGGCTAAATATAGCCTATTGAAACATTATATATGCCACTTTGTGTTGCCTGTAGGGACAAAGTATCAGGGACAGATCACTTCCAGTATATGCTTTATCTCTCTTATTCATGCATTTGAATCATCAGACACAAATATGTCTCACTGGAAGTTGTATCTTAAAAAAAAAAAAAAAGTAAAAGCACTATTCTCTTCAAATGTCTGTTCATTCATGAATTAGTAGTTCCATATCTGGAGATATGCCCTCTGACTATTACAAAATGCTAGATATTGATGGCCCAAAATGTAGTACTTTTTAAGGATTTTTTTTGCTTACTATCTTGATTTCTTATATCAATAATACCTTCCTCCTTTAAATATTGTTTTTGCTATGTATTCCTCTTGTTTGAAATCTACAGTTCAGCTGCAGCACTTTGAATTTGCCATAAAAGGGAAATGTTGGAGCTTTTCTTTGTGACACATAGAATGACACTGAATGTGTTTGAAGGCAGTGAAAGGCAGTTCTGACTAAATGAAATTTTCTTTCAAAGCTTAGGATTTTGGGATTCAAAAATGCAAAATGCCCTTTAAAAAATACAGATTATTTGAAGTAAGTGTCTAATAAATCCCACACTGAAAGGCAGCAAATCCTTAAGTGCTTCCACGCAGACAGCAGACTAAGATGTTCTATCCTTTATTTCTTTGCAAATAAATGCTAACTGGCTTTCAGGATCTAAATATGGAAGCTTGAACACAGCTGTGGGTAGTAGTGTAAGGAGTGTAAACGTCAGGAGTTCATGGACATTAGCTGAGGTGCTTACCTGCCATGCGGGATTGGTTTATTGGACCTCTGCAGTAATGCTGAACTCCTGGGGCAGATCTTTAAAAATAACCCTCTCCGAAATGTGAGGGAGGTGGAACTAGAGCTGTGAATCTTGTTCATGATGCTGGTGTCTTCAGTAGTAGCTTTACATGGAAAACATTCCCATGGAAGGAAGTTGCTGAATTTTAAGGAGAGGCCTGCAGGCTGAGTGAAAATCTGGAGGGATTTTTCCATCTCTCCTTTTCAGAGGGGATTCCTCAGGTAATGAAGTACTTAACCTGTAAGGGTTGAGAAATGAACTGTTTCATGTGCCTGTGCTGCCGACCCTTTCAATGACCCAAGATTTGTGTTTTATAAAGCTGACAATGTTTCAGAGTTCTTCATAAAGAACCTGATCATTATAAATTCTTGAATCAAGGGACTTTCTGCCCTTTCCCTTCATGCTCTGAGCAGGAAGCAGTTGAATGGAATGTCTAATGCGTCCGAAGACAAACAGCTGAACTGGCAGGAGGACAGCATCCGTTTGAAAGTGCTTTTGGTGTGAGCTGGGAATCCACCTTTGTCAGCAGCTGACAGGGTCTTCAATTCAACAAGCAGAAGAGTTCTGTTGCAACATTACTATTAGCACTCTGGGATAAAGTCCACATCTAATATCCATTTTAAAATGGAAATGATAGTTTTTAAATCTTTAAAAAACCTGACAAACACCAAACAAGTTGTTTCATAGCAGAATTTAAAAATTGGAATTAAGAAAATGTGAACTGGAGTTGTTTACCAAAGTGAAGCTGATGGAATAGCTGAAAGGGTTCCTGAAGTCTGAGTAGGGAGTGATTCTGCCTAAGCTTAGCTGTGAGGAGAGAGAAAGTGCAGTGTGCTTAGAAAGGCAATTTGCCAGCATTACTGGAAAATATGCTGTAAGTACAAGTAGCTTTAAAACAAAACAAGACCTAATATCTTGTGCCTGGTTCAAGTGATTAGAAATTATAAATGCACACTGTTGCTGTTCACTTTAATTGGTGTTCCCGAGTTGTGAACGATGGGCATGAAGAAACATGTTACCTGAAGCTGAAATGCTTTTGAATGGATGTCAGTAAGCATCACAAAAGATGCAAATAACTTTGGTGTATCTTTTGGGTTTGTTTTTTAATTTTTAAAGTAACATTGTAGTATTTCTAAGTTGTAGTATTTGGCTCATTCCTTCAGCGTTCACCTGTGTGCGCTGGAATGCGAATGATGTTACACTGGACTCAAGGTGGTGCTTTTAACATTACTTCAGAAGACAGTTTATTTCTTGTACCTTTCATCTGGCAAACAAAGAACACTGCTAGTGCTTTGGTGTTGCAGCCCTTAGGGTTAGCTCTCTCTGTGTGCATAACTCAGATAGCAAAAGGTGACTTGGTTTGGAAGTGCTTATCTTTCATTTTTGCATTTCATTTTATAGGGGAAAAGGAAGGAAGTAGACTTCATTTCCAGGTAGTTGGCACTTTTTATATCTACACTGAATTTGGTCTGAATAAACAGCCATCTTGCATGCCCATTCTTTCTGTTTTGGAATAGATCTTTGAAGACCTCTTTGCACAGTTGGAAAATTGGCCTCAATTCCAAGAAGAGATAATCTAGGATGGAATTGTCCTTGATTCATTTTATTTGATCTCTCATTAACCCTTATATGTATTCTAAGAATAGGAATGACATATACTGTAGAGTTTCAGTTCTATATCAGGCATATCTGTTCTGGTTAGCAGAAAATTCATACTTGTTGTATTTGCAAAATGAGAAAGTCAAATATAATATGTGACTTTTCAGGTCTTCGCTTTTTTTTTTCTTCCCCCGCTATTCTGTCTATGTAAGTAAAATACCTTTCTTAGATTCTGAAATTCATTAACAGCTTCAGATCTTACCGTAGCAAAACACAGGCTTTTAACATGGCGGATGGTTTTTGTATGCTTATTTAGATGAATTTATTTTGCTTTGTATCCAATAAGTAATCATAAATTGCTTCCTTTTAGCGTATTTCATTTTTCAGTTAGATGATCCAGTTTTGGGGGGGGGTGGTGTTTGTGTGCTTTTTAAATTTCCTTGATGCTGAAATTGAAGAGGGCTGATTGATTTCCATCCTTTGGGAAACAGCCTTTGGTGTGCCTGGCTGTCACCTGCGTGGGGACAGCCCTTGGGGTGCCTACTGACACCTGTGTGAAGCTCTTAGAGAGCTGCCTGTGGAGTATGAGCCAGGCTCTGGAAACCTTCCAGTCTTCTAGTTACTGTTGGTTGTATGTGCTTCAGGTTATTCATAGGAGGTGAAAAATTCTGTTGCACTGAGTTCTCTTTCTCTAATATTTCATCAAATGAAGAAAACTTTCTGAGGAATCCATCATTTTTTCGTGGAAGACTTTCCCTGTTGATTTTGTGTAGGATTTATAGCAGTCTTTTGCATAAGTTGGCATAGTTAAATTACTTTTTCCCCCCATCTTGTTGCATATTCTGTACTGCAAGTTTTTAAAATAAGATACCATTTGAATTTTTCAATAGAGAAATTAAATTACGATTCAGAGATCCTCCTAGAAAGCTTTTTGAGAAAGAAGTGCTCTTCATAATTCCCTTCATTCTGTTTTCCTTGCACTGTAACTGAAGTAACTTATGTGAAACAACTGTATTTCAGGTTTATCAGCCGAAATATTTTTTTCTTATACTTCACACTGCTCTGAAATGTGCAGCTGGTGCTGCCTTGACTGTTAAATGTGCCATGTGGCAGGTAGGAGGCATTGCAGGGACAGAGGAGTTTGTGTGCAGGGGCAGAACAGGGTGGTACCATGTCCTGCTGTTATCCCTGCTGTACAGTCTTGCATTGGCATTCTCAGCTGACACCAGGCTGCTCCCGTTGCTGCCAGGCTGCTGAACTCCAGTCAGGACTTAGAGCTTGATTTTAGTTTATTTTTGCCAGAGTGTTTTACAACAACATGCTCAGGTTTAGCCCTGTAACTGTAATTGGATGTGGAATGTGGAGAATACGGCATTATTTTTCTGTATCAGAAGACAGCAAACTCTTAGTTGCTTAGTTCAAGTATTAAAACATTCCTTGTGCTTCAGTACTTTGTTTAACCAAGTGACGCTGTCAGTAATAAATATGACTCCCAAAAAAAGTAATAAATATGATGCCCAAAAAACCGTTTTATTTGTGTTGATCCTGTCTGTATTTTGTTTTGACTTTTGTGAATGGACATTGCATTTATTTTTGTTTCTCTCCATTATTCTCTAGGATCAACATTTAAAATGTTAAAGGCCGTTCTAAAAAAGAGCCGAGAGGGTGGCAAAGGAACCAAGAAAGACCCAGGTAGGAGTATTAATGTGATGTTTTATGCCCCGGATGAGTAGAGCACTGCAAACCCAGGACTGTCCATCCTGTGGTGCAGCAGTGCCTGTCCCTGGGGCAGCTCCCTGCCCATCTTCCCAGCTGCTGCTGGGGAAGCAGAGCTGTGGGTCTGGCCCTGCCTGGCAGGCAGCTCCAGTGCACCCATTCCTGCATCTGCACGGTGCAGGACGCTGAGAGAAGCTGATCATGGTGTTGCCCTAGAAATACTGAGAGCAGGCTGTGTGTGCTGTGCTGCCAGCTCCTACACAGCCTGGGGCTAGGCCTGCTGAACCCTCAGCTGCAGAAATGCACTTTAAACTGCTTATTCGTTATAAAAAACCTCAACACTGGTTATCTATTATGGGAAATAGAATTTTTATTATAATGTCTTCTGAGAAAAAAATTATTGAATTAATGAAAAGTTATTAAGCTGGTTATCAGGTTTCTATTATGTTCTAGTTTTTGCTTTAAGTACAGAGATTTTTTGAAGGTAAAAGTAATCATTATGAAGAAATCTTACTTAAAATAAAACTTATTTTACTATTAACCATAAATTTAGTAGGCTACTATTTACCTGCATTACCTTTCAGGAAGAAGGGTACTAAGAGCCTTCGTTGCCATTTTCAAGGGCAGAGAAGGTCCAGCAATGCTTGTTGAGGAGGAGCAGTAGCTGTAGATGTGCAGGTGTTGGTGACTGGTGACTGCCCAGTATGTGCAGTGGCTGGAAAGCTCATGGACCTGACTGAAAGTTACCTGGTTTTCAGAGTAACATTTTTAACATCAAACTATTAATGTAGACTAACATTTCTGATTTTCTGATGGGTTTGATCCTAAATTATCTTTAAGAGTGAATTTATGATCTTTGGCAACAAGAACTTCTTGCTCCCAGAGTAAAATACAAATAAATCCAAGTATTTCTTAAATGTATAAAGAACAGAGCATAATAAAGCTGCCATATCCTTGTTTATTGTAACGTTTAAAGCAACATAGTCCTATTTTCTTGGAAAGCAAGTTATAGATGTGTCTTGCATTGTAGCTTTTAAAACTATACACTTACACTGAGTCCTACACAGGGAGAGTATTTTCACTGTTCTTTTGCAAAAAACAGTTCTGATAATGCGTGTTCTTCAGGTAATGTGTTGTTCTTCAGGAAATTTCTGTGGTCGTGTGAAGTTTGCACTCTACCACAGTTGCTTTCTAAATAACTGTCAGACTATGCTGACTGGAAAAAACATTGACACTAGATCAGAAATCCACAGAAATGATTGCAGAGCAAGACGAAAGGCATCCTGTTACTTTTGTGTGTGCTGCCGACTTGAAGTTAGCAGCTGGGGTTGTTTAAACGGAGTGGACTAAAGATTCCTGTGGTGAGGCTTTCGCTGGTACATTTTTCCTTAAAGTACTAGATGGAAGTTGGTTTTGGCTCAAAAGGAAAATCGGGCTGTTTGGAATGGAGCTCTGACCAGGCTTTGATTAAAATCTGAAGCTTGGAAAAGCCTTTTTCCTGTAGGTCAGAAAGCACGGGTTTTTATTTTAGGATATCTGTCTGTCTGTCTTAATGTGTGCAAAAGAAGATTTTTCTCTCTGTTTCTGCATATACAGTGCTGCTGTATTTCTGAGCAGCAAGGGAAGAATTAGAGCGTGGGAATTTTATCAGTTTAATTTTTGGTTTGCTGGGTTTGTTTATTTGTTTGGGATTTTTTGTTTTTTAAGCAGAGCTCTAGAGGTTCATGTATTAATTAGATATTATGGAAACCAAGTATTGGGAAAAACTGGTGAATAATAAGTTCAGGAGCAGATTTTTAAAAGAAAATAAATAGTGTATACATTAGATTTCAGAGATTTTTGGCTTATTTTGTATTTGAAGATGATGTGAAAAGTTTGAAAAGAGATGTGTGCATTTTGTTCTGTTCTGTGTTACACCTGTAACACAGGGGTTTCCTGTAAAGTTTTGTCCAGTTTATTAGCTTTCTCTGTCATTCCAAAGGACATTCCATTTCTTTCAGTTGTAAAAGATTTCTTCACTTTTAGAAAAGAAGTGAAGCAAGACAAAGAACACTGGTCTTTGTAGAGCTTATTTTTGCTCACTCATCTCCCTGGTCTTTAAACTGAAAACAGGGAGAAACTGAAGTGTTTTTTTGATTGTAGTGTTTTCCCACTTCATGGCCCTTTCGATATGGAATAGGAACAGCAGTTTGAAATACCCTGCTCTGAAGCGTTTAGAAGTGCACCCCAGTGCTGGGAGTGACTAGAGAGACAAGTTAATTAACGTGGGCATGGCCATTTTTCCAACTGCTCTTGGGGAGAGGAATGCAGTAGTAAACTTAGATGCTTCTTTTAGCTCTGTGGGCACATGGGCTTGATCTTTTGCTTATGAAGTGTTGAAACAAGTTTTCAGGTTTTTCTGAGCTTCCGAATGTAGGAGGAGGGAGACCGCGCATCTCAGTAGGGCCACCCCGAACACAGCTGGGAAGGCTGCCATGGTCTTTTTTCAGTATATTCATGGTTTAGGAGTGATGCTGAGGAGGAGCTAGAAGGTAGTAGAATCTCCATAGGTCATAGTGGGCAGCCCAGCCGGCATAGGAGGGACCCCAGGGGGATGAGTTGCAGCTGCGCCTTGATCACATGTGACCATTTGGAGTAAAATTGGAAGGGGTTTAGGCTAAACTGCAACAGCTTATTCTTAAACTGAAGTAACCCCAGTTGTCCCATGGGTTGCATGAAAGGAACGTCTGGAAGTCTGCGTAATTTAGATCTGAGTGGGATGATTCCTGTTCGACTGAATAGAACTTCCTGTTTGTGTGTTAACTCTATTTTATGGGTTTTCCAGCTGGTAGGCTTGTGGAACTAGTGCAAATAGGAATGGTGGTGAATTTTTCTGGATTGAAGGCAGGCACAGCTGTAATATTAAAAAGTGTAAAAGGGTTAAAGGACAAAAAGAAATTAGGACTTTTTTTAACAGTAGCTTGTGTAGATTTTAAAGTTAGAATTTCTCATTTGCCTTGACATAAGGGCTTAAGAGCTGAAGCTGTGCTTAACATTTTTGCTGCAGAGAATGCTGATTGCAGTTTTTAATAGATTTTTAAATTCAGGGTTGTCTTGTAAAAGAGGGTGGAAACAAATAGTATTGGTACTTTGAGAGAGAGACTGAAGTCCTGTGCTGAAGAGTGGTAGAACGTCTTTGTAGAAATAACTTCTGCCTTGATCAGGAAGACTGTCACATGGGAATGTCACTTTTGGAAAAATGATACCTCAGGCAGCACTAGAAGCCGTAATTAGAGGTACGTGGTTGGGCTGTGTTGGCAGCAAGTTATGTGTAGAACAGCTTTTGAAAGCAAGACTTATGGAAGTTATTTCTAAATGTGGATTTGAAGACAAGGTGGTAGGTATCCTACTTAGGTAAACAGATGTGTCAAATGACCAAAATTTCAAACAAACCCATTTTTTTACCCAGACATACAACTTTTTCTGCATCCAGATTTTTTTTCTGGTTTTCTGCAGCATGAAGAAACCCATCTTTACAGCCCTTCAGACATAGTTATTTCCATACAACAGAGATAACTTTCTGTAAGTTGATTTTTCTTTTCTCTTGTCCTTCCTTGCATTAGTGATGTACATACTTGGTCAAGGACAGAACCTGAGCGGGGTAAAACCCAGTCTGTACCTGTAACCTTAAAGTAACAGAAAACTATTTGGGGAATGTTTGAAACCAAGCAGGAAGAGGGTAAACAGGAAGATTAATTTTCGTGTCCCAGAAAGTATTCGGTGGGTTTACGTGTCTCACATACATTGAGCTGGAAATTTACAGGAGTTACTCCGACAGATTCCCTTTATTTCTCAAAGTTTTTAGTCAGTATCAGAAACAAAGTAAAAAGTGTTGCTTTCTCTTCTTTATCAGTTTATTGTCATCAAATAAATATTACATCTTTGAACTCTGCCAAAGTTTCCAAGTCCTCTAGAGATTCCTGAGGAGGTGTCTCTCCAGTGAGATATGGCAGAGCTGTCTCGCCTTGTGGTCTTTGCTGAGGGCATACATTTTCTCTCCTTGCACTTTGCCTTTTGCTTTGCTTTGTTAATGGACTTTATTTTCTAGATTTAATGTAGTCTCAGCTCTCTGTCTGTTTATGCCCTGTGTTACTTTCTACCTACCATAGAATTGTGTGTTTCTGCTCTCTCCTGTGTTTTCATAGTTGAGGTTTAGTTGTTGTCCTGTTTATTTCTTTGAGGTTTTTAACTTGTCCTTTGTAACCACAAGGAGGCCATCTGCCTCTGGCCTCAGCTGAAAGGAGCTGGCTGTTTTTATTTTAATATGGCGTAGAAATTTTGTATGTTAGTGACACAGCTAAAGCAATCAGAGCCAGAAGACTGTTGTTGAAGTTCTACCAGGTTATATGTAAGTCCTGTCTGTGCCTGTGATGAGGTGAAAGTATAAAGAATATACATAAGCTTCAGAATGTAACAGAAAATACTTCTTTATTATGATTGGTTTAGAAATTCTACAGAGCTACTCATCCTTAAATGCTTAAAAATGCTTCAGAGATAAATTTGTATTATTTCCTGTTGGGTTTCTGTACTGCCAGCTGCTTTCCAGTATATAGTTACCTTTGTTTTCTTTAACTGTCCCAAAGTCAGTGGCTTGCCTACATTTGACGATCAGTTTGTTTTTTTAAATTTACTAATCAAAAGCTCATTCAGTATAAAATACATGTAATGTATTTTAATTTAAAAAGAAAAGAAAATCCTGTATATTAAGTTTCTAGAGAACATACTCAGTTATTTCAGATGGCTTTGTAGTAGATTGAGCATTGTTGTTCTGTTGACCCAATATCAGGCCTGAAGGAACACGAATAATGGCAGTATTGTGCTTAGTTTGCAATGTTCTTCCTGCACTAAATCTCATCAGAAGTTGAAATCAAATGTAGTACATGGTATGCCTGAAAACTTCATCGATGTCAGTAGAAATTCAATGTGGTAAGTAGTTGGGACTTTTAAGTTTTCCAGCTTCAACGCTTGTTAGATATTAATAGTAGTGGTCAAATAACAAGGAACAGATAATTATGTCATCAGAAAGATAATGTTTAGAATGTAGCAACATAGTGCTTTAAAGGCAGAGAATCTGGAGAAACAAGATGGGTGGTTTTGATTTCTGAAATAAAAATTATTGAAGTGCTTGTGAATTTGTATGCATCAGACTTTCAGTGATTGTCTGCATATTTAGATTTTAAAATTTGGTCTGCAAAAAGTGTCCATATTAATAAATCTTTCTTGTGTGTTCTTTGATTCAGATCTGGTAGATCAGACTTAAATATTTTCAATACTCTTTGAGACTTAGTTTGCATTTGCATTAGTTTCCTTCTTGCATTCAGGTATCTTCATGTAAATATCTTTGATTTAATTATGAGTGTACAGACTTTTGAATGTTTGTATAGAATACAGGATTTATTTGTAGATTGGCATATAATTAGTTACTCTTGTTTGTCTGCCTTACCATTTAGGTATATTGTGTACTGAACAAGTTGGATGAAATCTCTGGTTTTGGAATTTCCTCTCTTTTATTCACATCATCAGATACAATTAAGAAATTGAGATTATACTTAGTGTTCTTTTTCGTAAGTGAAATGTCTTTCAAAGGCATGAGCTGTGGTCACTCATGTGAGGTTCTACCATCCCTGTTTTACTTTCTCCCTTTCCTTTCAGCCAAGGCCTCTGTTACAAGCTTGACGTGCAGCACTGGGGCAGCACTTGGAATGATAAACAGAAATGTGCAGAAATTCACTGTCACTGAGTTTTGAGGTTCTTGGTTGGGTTTTGGTTGGTTGGTTGGTTGGTTGTTTTTGTTTTTTGGGGGGGATTTTTTATTATTTATTTATTGTTTTTATTGCTAGTGGCAACTAAATTGCTACTCTCAAAGAAAAGTGAAGTTGCTGTGCAGAAAAGCCTAATCTTTTCTTAAGACCCAGACCCACTATTTAATCTTTATTTTAAAACTGAGTGTTTTAAGAATTACTTGCCTGTAGCGGTAAAGGTTTGCTTCTCAGCTGACTGTGATCAGCTAAATGCAGGTTTTAACCCCCCTGTCTTTTACTGCATCTCAGCATTTCTGACTATACACTCTGAACCCCTCTGAGAGCATTAAGGCTTCAGGTACCATTCTGGAAACCTAAAAGACCATTAAATAAAGTAGGTTTGACTTTTAAAAAATCTAAATATGCAAATTCAGTTGTTTTTTTTCTGTCCAAACTCTCTGTGATATTAGGCTTTGAATTTTAAGTGCAAAAGGCATTTGTGGTGCATAAAGTGCACATCCACTGTCTGGAACACTGAACTGAAACTTTTAAGTTTCAATTTGGCTTTTTGTTGTTACTCTAAAAATATCTTGCAACAGAAGAAGCATTGTTTCATGCTTAAAATATGGATCTGTTTTTGATTATCTTGTGTTGCTTTGCCCACTTTCAGCTGCTCTTGTCAGTTATTTAAGAGCTTGAGCTTTTTTTTGCTGAGCACTGAGTATTTAATGTGGTGAATGTCTTTTCAGAAGCTAATTCCAGTGAAGTATCCCATGTACATGTAAGCACCTCCCTCAAAAAAAAGATCCTGCCCTTGAAACACGTACGCAAATAACTTTAGTGATCTGAATAACCTCTATTTTTCATTGTTTTCTTTAAAAATTTATTCTTTTTTTAAGAGCTACAGGAGAACATTAATATTTTGTGTACTGATAAAGTACACAAAATGCCAGAAATAAATGCCAGAAAATGAGCAAATAAGTTCAAGTACAAGCAAAGTTGGCAAAGGTTGGCCATTTAAACCATTTATTCTAATTTTGTCCGGTTGTTTCTCACTCAGTGCACTTCACTGCTTCCTTTACTAGGCTATGCTTTCTTCCCATTCCATGCTAGTTTCTCTCTTTTTCTGGTCTTCACAGAGTCTCAAGAGCAAAAGAATTAAATGCTGTTCCCCCCTCATGCGTGTATTTTCCATGCCAGCAGCCTGTGTTCTGTCCCAGAAGGCTGGCTATGGATGGCTCCACTTGGGAGGAATGGTTCTGCAGCTCCTGGTCAGTGTTGGAGTGGTGTGACTGGATTGCCTGTCCTGACTGGACAGACTGGGACGCTGGGCTGCCCAGGCCGCCCTCTCCAGAAGCTGGGCTGGCTGTGTGTGCACAGCCCTTCAAGGGCAATGCTCAGCGTTTTACAGTAAAAATGAAGCACCTTATACTCAGTCATTCAGCCATGTTACAGAGGTCTGTGTGCACTTGTTTGTTGGCTCTGTTGAAAGAATATCAAACTCACTGGGTTTTGTAATCCCTAGCAGTTTCTTACTGCTTAGACATAGAGATGCCTTGTTCTTGAAGGGGCTTTTCAGTTTGGATGGCTTTCCTTGTTCTTACAGCTGTTTTCTTTTTCCTACATGTAGTTTCCTTCTGAACTTGTCTGTAAGGTTGCATCTTTTCTTAATATTTGTTAGGGTAAAACACATCCTGTGAGCAGAATGGAGTACATTGGGGTGGTGCCTCATGCCGTGGGGCTCATAGGGAGCCTGGGTCAGCAACAGCATCCTACCGCCTTAGCACTTCTTTTTCTTAGTAAAATATCTTAAGCACAATTGCAGAATTTAAGATTTCTTCTGCTGTAGCACAATTTTATATCAGATTTTTTTTAGATGGGTTGAGAGTCTTGTTTCACTTTAGTAGAAAGGTTAAGGTAGATAAGGACAAAATAGGGCATCCCAGAAGGGCCTGTTGAGGGAATCCATGGAGCATAAGCTGCTCTGTGGCTTCTCTCAGTATCCAGGGAGGCTGTATGTTCATTGTTTTAGCTCTCACTGTTGCAAAGGTTGTGGTCCTATTCCTTCATGTTAAAATGATCTGAATTCCCACATCTGGATCAATCTCAGTTTATTCATATTTTGGTAACTTAGTTGGCATTCTTCTGGTTTCTAAGCAACTTATATTGAATGAAGAATTAGGTGCATTTTATTATGTTTTGTACTGATATAGACAGATGTGAAGGTTTCCATTTTAGTTATCCTCCCTATTCAATAGGATTAGTTCAATCTTAAAGTTCAAGTTCTCTTTTAGAATGTTAAACTCTACAAAATTATTACTGTGGTCAGCCATCCTTGTATCTTTTTGTATCTAAAGGAAAAAAAGTAGTTTGTTAAAAAGATTATGCCATTCAGTTGCATCCTTAGGTGCCACTAAACAGGCATTTGATTTTCATTCTCCAAGCTTTTCGTGTGTGGTTTTAAAAGCTTTAAAGTTGTTTCTGTGGTTACTTCGACCACTGAGTAAGAACTCCAGTGTTGATTGAGGCTTATGAAAGTTTTCTGTCCAGAGGTTCCTTGGCAATGGAAAATGTACAACTCAGAGGTTTTAAAAAAATGAAAATGGGGTTTCACAGGACCTTATTTTATGTGTTTGTGTGACACTAACCGTCTTGTGAGAGGTCACCTTTCTTCCACACCAGAACTGATGTAGCCAGTTTTATACTCAGGTAGATACCTGGCAATGTAATGTAATTTTAAAGTGTTGCTCTGGTAGCTAAAATATTTTAAATTACTAACCTTTAAGTTAGTAACAAGTAATTTTGTGGTTTTGTGTTTATCAATGTGTTGCATCTGCTAGTATCTGGACATTTTAACAAATTGTATTTGACAGGTATTTCTCATGCATTCTTCTAGTATTGTTTCCCTAATTTTAAATTGCTGTGTGAGAAGCATAATCTGTTACTGAGTGGATCCCACAAGTTTGGTAATTTTGGGTCTGTCTTGTCATGTGTAGATCCAGGTATGCTACAGGAATTTTCCTGTTCTTTGGAAGAAATGTAGAGATTGGTCATCAGTCCAATTTATACAAAATAGAAAGTGCAGGATTAGAATAAATAAAATCTACAGGATAGATTTAGAGGCTTAGGAAAGGATGATGTAAGCATGTAAAAAGCTTGGCACCCCTCATTATGCCACATGTAATTGAACTGGAGGCAGCCACAGGTGAGGCTCGCTGTGCGAGTGTGGATGCTGCAGTGCAGGGGCCTCGCGTCTGTGGCTCTGTCCGAGTGCCGCAGGCCCAGCTCACACTCCGGGGCCCCTCGCTGAGGCTGGGCAGGGCCACCACCATGTCCCCACGAGAGCCCTGGCAGCCTGCCCCGGCTTCGGAGCTGAACCAGAGCCCTGTCCCTGAGTACTGAGGGAAGGGAACCTCGGAGCCGAACCTGAGCCCTGTCCCTGAGCTCTGTCCCTGAGTGCTGAGGGAAGGGAGCCGGTCCTGCGCCCTGTCCCTGAGTGCTGAGGGAAGGGAGCC
>JAHLSL010000065.1:614348-660546 GCA_025920805.1 Petroica traversi
GGGAGCCGGTCCTGCGCCCTGTCCCTGAGTGCTGAGGGAAGGGAGCCTCAGCCAGCGAGTCATGCTCACTTGTTGCTGGCAAATGCTTTCCTGTGTTAAATACTTATATTTCAGTGCAACTCTAGGCTGTTTATTTTGGCACATCACCTAATAGATGACAAAGTTTTATTTTTAGCAGGTGACTGCTGCCCAGAGAATGCCTCGCAGGTTACAGCAACATCTGGCCACAATGCAGATTTCCCCACTGGCGAACAGCCAGGCTCCCAGGACACTTACAGAACGAACTTGGCCAAAGGAGTCTCAATGTCACTGCCTTCCTCGCCTCTGCTGCCACGCCAGTCCTATCTGATGCAGGCAAGAGCAAACAAGAAGTCTCCAGGTAAGATAAAAAATTAATAACTAAAATCTTCATAACATGTTAACTCAGTTATTGATAAATGTTGCACAGAATAACGTAGTAATATCTTATTAAACTTTTGCAACAAGAACAAGAACAATGCATGTTTCTAGGTTTGAAAAGTAATTGGTTGTTAAATAGAATGTATAATTTCATGTGGCAAAAAATTATTCTATTTGATGTTGCAGATACTTGTATTGAAATGTCTGAATATTATTAAACCTGGTTATTTATGGTTCATATAGCAGGTAGAGGATTGGTGCAAAAACCTTTTTTTGTGCATATGTTAGTGACTTTAAGTATCCTTTGTGGCTTTTACAGTTCATTTATTTTACTTGTATCTCCGTACATAAATGTATTAATAGATAAATTGCTGTGGAAGTGACAAGAAAGTTGTTAGTTTTCAGCGGTTGTGTCCTCAGTGGTGCCTACCCACTGGTGTGGGAGCCAGGCTAAATATGGGGCTCCATGGGGCTCCTTTTATCAGCATTCTGTGCATAGAAATCATTCCAGCACTCCAGCATCACTTGGGTTCACTCAGGCCAGGGCAGGAGAGACAAGTGAAACTGCCCCTGTTCCTATTGCCTGTGGAGACACTCAACAGGTTTGAGTTTATAAGGTCTGGGAGCAGAGTGTCAAAAGCTGGGCTTTGTCAGCACAGAAAATGCTGAACAGTTGATGAGTCGTGACTGAAAGGCCATATTCACTGCAAAGTCATTCCACTGTGACCCACAGCCAAGGGAAAAGATTTCCTAAGATTCTATAGTGCTGGGAATGCATTGGCATTTATGTGTCATTATTTTGTACAAAGACCGAACCAGATTATAGGAGGCTGACAGAAACATTGTGCTATTCCTTTGACTTTCACCAAACTTTAGCTAATGGAAGTTGATTTAATATAAATTAGCTGTCTGGTATCTGGGGCAGGGGTAGTAACATGATTATACTAATGTCCTGATTTCAAGCCTTTCTATTTCAGTAGCATGACAGAAAGTTACAGATCTTTCTGTACTGAGTGAAGGAAGAAAGGACTGCACAGGAGGCTGAAGAAGGGTTCTGAAGCTGGGTTGTAGTGAGGAAGTTGTCTAATGATGGTACAACAAATTTCTAATTTCAGTCCTCTCAGTTGAGTTTCTTCTACTGCAAAGCTAAAATGAACATTGTTTGGATTGGTTATCTTACAGGTGTGCAGCTAAACCAGTATTTGTTATCTTAAAGGGATAATAGTTGATTGTAGTGTGATTTAGGAGGCTCAACTAAAAGAACAAAAAAGGTGATTTTTAAAGGATATTCCAAAAAAAATGGATTGTGTAGTTTATATATGAATGAAAGGTGCTACTGCACTTGAAAAAAAATATATTTGTTACTTTCCTAAGTTAAGGATACAGTAATGCTTGAACAGAGAAAAGTTTCCTTTGAAATCAATGAATTTCCATCAGTGAATGCCAGAGGTGACTGCTGAGAGTCTGGTATAAATGTACAACAGAACTTCAGTAGGTTTTGGAGCTAAACTTCAATTAAAACTTCTAATTAATGAGCAAATTAATCCTTGTACCTGATTTTTGAGACTAGACTAGGTCAGAGAACTGGTTTCATCTCAGGCTGCAGTTCGTGCCCTACCCTCGGGAGCCCTGGGGGCTGTTCCTCCTGTGAGCACTAAGCTGTCCTAGCTCTAAGTTCCTGCATCAGGCAGTCCCTGGGATCAGTACACCTACAGATCCACTTAGTGCTCACAAGAGGGAAAGGATGGAACTGCATGAGTTACAGCAATCTTCTGAGAAATCAGTTCTTCTGCAGTCAAAAAAACATTCAGAATTACTAGCAAAGCAATAGATTACTTTAAAAAAAGAATTGTTATGGAATTGTATAAGTCTCTAGTTTGTCCTCCTTGGGAAGAGACCGGTGTAACTCTGGTGATACCAGCTTGAAAAATCTGCACTAGATTTGTGACAGAGCTAGAACAGGCCACAGGAATGACTGTCAGTGTGGAAAGGCACTGAAGGAGAAGTCATGGTAATAGACTGAAGTGGTGTTTGCCTGGAAGAAAGGCAATTGTAGTGAAAAGGAGACAGTGCTGTTACTGTGTCTGGCAGTGTTGTGTTCACCTGCTGATGTTGAAGGGTGTGAAAGAAAGTCTGAGGTTAGTTCTTGGAAGAAAAATCCATCTAGAACTCTTAAAGAGCAAGTGGCTGCTTCTGCCTCAGGACATGATAAGAGCAGTCACAAGAGCATAGCATGGAGTGTGTTTTCTCTTACTGAGATTCCTCTGTGATATGCTGCTGATAAAGCCCTGTCCCAGATGAACCTTCCATCAGACCTGATTCAGCCATCTTACACTTCTGGGAAAGAACTGCCATTCTGCACGTGCAGTTCACATTTAAATGGGTCCTTTTCATCCAAGGATTAATTCGTGTGTCCTGTTCTAGATTAGTACATGAAAATAAATTTACCATGAATTCTCTTACTTGTTGCAATGTTGTATATTGGTTTTGCAAGTACTATAGTCACTTCCACAGCAATTTGTGATGATCAAAATTCAGTAAAGGGTCTCTTCCACAGCTTAAAGCATGAGTGTTAAAAATACATCCTGAAGATCTTTCCATGCTAGTCTAATTTTATGACGGCTGCACTTTTTTTTGGTTCTTTTAAAATGAGTGCTTTTTATTGTCCAACTTTGATATGTTTGGTTATACTTCTGCTTACATATGACAAGTGTGAACTATTGTCTCCTTAAAGAGTATGATTTTGTTTCAAAGGAATGTATTTTTAGCTGCTTTCACCAGGGCCAATGCCCCTTATTTTTGTTAGGCAGTAGTATTGGAAGGGCCCCCTCTGGTGTTGGTGACGAGCCGTTGGTGTAAAAAGTGAAATCGACTCAAGAATCTCTACTAGCAATAAAAATATGTATTCATGTAGGACTGACACTTCCTGCTCAGTATTTCTTAGCTAAGAAATTAGGTTGGCACCATGTCCCAAATTGCTCTTCTAGGTTAATCTGAAAGAGCACATGGGTCCAGCCAGATCGTTCTGGGTCAATGATGTGCATTAGCTGTGATGGGGTGGCCAAGCCTTCACAGCTGTGTGGCAATGTGACCCTGGGAGCTTGAGGCTGCAGAGGAGAGATGAAGCTTTTCCTTAAAAGCAGTCATGAGTCTTAGAGCGCTCAGGAAAAAGAGCAAGACATCAATGTAGTTTTCAGAGACTTAATGTAGCATCTGAGGCTGCTGCCAAAAGGAAAGATGGGATACTTAATGTGGCTGAAGTGTCACAGCCTAAATGTAGGGTGGGGTTTTAATAAACAAAGTATGAGGGAGCTTTGGTGTGCACTTGAACTCTGAACCAAGGAGAAGGATGCTTTTTGAAGACCAAAACTGAGGAAGGGGAAAGCCCCTTTATCAAGGGCAATGTGGGACAGGCCCACAGCCTCTCTGCAATGCTCCCTGAAGGGGTTTTGCTTTGTTAGTATGGGAAGTGCAGAGCAGGAGGAGGCACAGCTGAGAGCCTGAGGTGTAGTCCTGAGTTACGCATCAGCACTGAGGAGAAAGGGACCAGCTGCTGGGGTTACATGCAGTATGCAGCTTACACACCACATACACTGGGTTTGTTTTCTAGCAGACTTCGTGTTCTGAAAAGCCCAGAGCACGTGTTTCTCACAAGAGTGAAAATGCAACAGCTTGGTGATCTTTGTGATAGTAGCTGTGTGTGTAAGAAGTAATTTGTCTGCTTTTTTTACATCGTAGAGAATAGACAGAGGGCATAGGAAACTTTTGTTCCATGTGGAAGGAGTTAGCTACACTCAGCTCGTTCCCATTGCAGGTCCGGTCAGGAAGCCCAAGTATGTGGAGAGCCCCAGGGTGCCAGGTGAGGCAGCCCCGGGCCTGCGGAAGGGGCCGGAGCCAGGAGAGCCCAGCGCCAGTGGTGAGTGCTCAGCCGGGCTGCCGCACCCGCCCCGCGGCTGCTGCACGGGGTGCTAACGAGCTGGGGGCTGAGAAATGCATTCTGTGCTGGGAACAGGCCTTTGCAAGAAGGAGCTGCTTGTCCTTATACCGCACTGTCTGACTCCGTTCCTGGGGCTGGAAATGCACTGCAGGCACAGTGATGTCCTGGTGTCGTTGACTGCCACATAGAGCAAAGGCCTTCTGGCGTTTTTCTGAACTTGTTTTTTTTCTAATAAATTCACTCAAATGTGTAGCTTTGCATTCCTTACAGTGCTTCATTTTAGAAATTTTGTAAAAGTTTGCTGACTAAGGTGGTAACACTTAACTCCTGTGCTGGGAAAGCTGAGAGAAGCCACCTCCCTGGAGTTAATTGGCATTCTTGGAAAGTTTTGTGTTGGTTAAATCTGATTAGTGCATGACAGTGTGTGGCTTTTACAGTGAATGTCATGACATATATATCAGTATATGTCATGTATT
This sequence comes from Petroica traversi, assembly GCA_025920805.1. Taxonomy (NCBI): domain Eukaryota; kingdom Metazoa; phylum Chordata; class Aves; order Passeriformes; family Petroicidae; genus Petroica; species Petroica traversi. The sequence goes on from JAHLSL010000065.1 coordinate 619,161, forward strand.
TTTAAAAGAATTTTTCAGTTTAACTAACCTCATTAAGGTCAGTGGATATAACTGATGATGCTCCAGGTGAAAATCCTTTTGTTTACCTTTTGTTTCAATTCTAAAGGAAACTACGGTTTAAAAAGTCAGTATTTTCTTTCTAAAACATAGATGCTTAATAGTAAAAATAGAACTATTTGAAATTGTTTTCACCATCTACTTGATATGGTATAGTTACCCAGATTGCTCTTGTGCCTTCATCTTCACAGCCATCTTGTAGTGCTGGCATTGAAGTTCTAGATCCAGCTGGGAGAGCATGTAGTCTTTGTCCCCTAATCTGAAGGTGACCGTGTTCTGATGTTCCTCTTCTCACAGAGCTGTGCTCCTAGATGGTAAAGCTGAGGCTGCTGGAGAACAGCGGCAGGTTCTGCCATTTAAGGATTGAACAGTAGATGCTGGGTTGAACACTTTGGGCTCTTAGCTTAGGTCTCTGTTACTGACTGAATTTGGTAGTATGCCTAAAGCAGACTTGTCAGATATTTTAATTTTTTTTGTTATAGTAGTAGTAGTAGTAATAATAATAATAATAATAATAATAATAATTTTTGTAATTTTGAGAGAAGAATGAAGATGTTGATTTCACAAACTGTGGTTTCCAGGATTGTGACTTAAAGATTAATTGTAATACTTAAAATTGCTTTTTTAAAGAAAAAATATTTTTTCCAGGCAAATATCTGAAGGCCTGTCAATTTGTGAAAATTCTGAGATAAAAACACTTTTGCTATCTACTTTCATAGACTTCCTTCTTTTGGGATTAAGTGAGAATCAATCTGGCAGTGTAAAACCTTAAGCTGTCCACAAAATTAAGAAATACATGCATTCAAGTAGGCATTGAGCTGGAGTGAAGACAGAGGGTTGGCTAGTAAACTACACATGTTTGCAAACATTGGGGTTTATGTCACTCATGAAATTGGGCCATTGTTGAAGTAGTGTTTATGGTCAGGCTGTTAAGTTACAGTTGTTATTTTGTGTTTTTCTTCCAGTCTGCAGCTTGGGGAAAAATGTGCTGTTTGCAGGTACCACTGAGTGTCAGTTGTGTCTTACATGGTTAGAGATGACATGCTCCTCATAGAGGGTAAAGGTTGTCCTGACACTGATTTGGCTCAGAGGTACCGTGAAGGGAAGGCCAGGGGACAGTTCAGCTGGGTCTTTGTGGGTTCCCCTCTCCCCCAGCTCCTCTAGGTAGTGGTGCAGAAGGCGCTGCAGCTGAGGACCTTGTCTCTCCTCTCCTAAAATTCAACCTTAAGTCTGGGCAGCTGCTGAGGCACTCTGTAGCAATTGGCAATTGTTGCATAACATCTCCAAAAGTTGAAGTGCTAAAGTTGTTGGGTGTCCTTGCTGGCTCCCAGAAGTGGGGGGTGGCACCAGCAGCCCTGGAGTGCTATCTGGGAAGTGGCTGTGCAACTGCTCCTTGGTGTCCCCCTTGGCAGTTTTGGGGATAAGAGTTCCTGGTGGGAGCAGCTTCTCCAAGTGATAGGATGCTGCTCCTTATTAGGACGGGACAGGCCTATATGTATATATATATATATATGTATGTATGTGTATATATAATCTTTTTAAAATCATGGACAAAAGAAATAAATGCCCTGTAAATGTTCCTGTAAGAGCAGATGGTCACAGGTTGGTGGGTGATGCCAGACTGCTTGCATCTAAAAAGGAAAATGGTTGGAAATGCTTGTTTGTGAGATTACATTAGCAAGAGTGTGTGCCAGGGCAGAACTGTGCTTGGCTGCTTTGTTGCAGGTTGCCTCATTTTGAATTTTGTCTTGTTATATCTGTTGGATACATTTCAAAGCACTGTACTGATAAAATTAAATATCTTTGCACCAGAAGAGCTGGGACATTTAGAACTGGTGTCACATCTTTTGTACAGTAAACAAGACAGAAATGTATGGTACTAGTTCTAGCACAAACTAGATTACAAAATATCTGTTTTATTAACCTCTACTCTTCTTGTTTTTATATGACAGAAATAGAATTTCCGCTTGCCATTAAGGTTTAATAACATTGAGCTTAATACTGCTGTTCAGAGAATCATTGTGTTATGTCGCTCATCAGTCCAGTGATTAACTGATTGCACTTAAACATTCCTGGTTTGACTGGCAGATTGATTTTTCCTCTGCTAGATTTGTGCAGTTATGCAGAGGATCCAAGACCCACCAGCCATTAAAAGTCTGATGGACAAATTTGGTTGTACTTTTTCTACCTCTTTTAAGAGTTTACAAATACAAGACTCTAACCTTCAACTTTTTTCCTCTGAATCCAAAGCAAAGCCTGACAAAGACTCAAGCTGTTCTCCTGCAGCTCAAGAATTGATGACAAGACTGGGGTTTTTACTGGGGGACGGGATCCCAACTTCCGCTCACATGGATGAGAAAAGCGAAGTTATGGTAGGATAATGGAATATAGTATATTTAATGTTCATTCTGTTTCAGAGAGGACTAGTGTTATTTCCTCTACCTGGTAGTTGCAGTTACTTAATATCTACCCAAATACTATGAATTTTAATAGAGATATAGTAATAGAATTGGACTTCAATTTTAACGAGTGTTTGTTTTCAAGAATTCAAGATCAATTCACAGTTTCAAAATACACAAACTGTATAGACTTCTTATCATTTCTGGAGGTTATATCTAATCTACTGTGAATGTGAATAGCTTCTAGAAGCTCTTCTCTCTAGAAGCTTTTAGTATTTAAGAGGAAATTTTTGCCTTCTTTTTTCAATGATTTCTAAGAAAGGGGAAGGCCAGCATTTTATTAAAATGGGAGCATACTTGGGGAAAGGGATATGTTTGTTTCTTCCTGAGAGGTTCACTTCAATCAGACAATCCTCTGTGTCATTTGGGGTGTAGGGGGGGTTGGAGAGAAGCCGGCAGCTACTATCCACATGAAACTCATCTGCTAACTAAAACTTCACAGTGACTACCAACCTCTGCTCCTCTCCCTTACTCTCTCCACTTTTAGTTCCAGCCCTCCTAAATCTTAGTGCATCAGATTGAGTTTTCACACTGAACGTGAAAAATTAATAAGACTACAGTTCTAGGTTTTTTCAACTCAAAGAATAAATACAAGAGGTGGAGGGGAGGGATATCCAGTAAAGTGTTAAATAGAGAAGAAATCTGCCTCACTTCAGCTTTTTCACTAAACTGTGAAATTCCCTTTTTAATTCAGCAATCCCTTTTTAAAGATTAATATGAAAGATTAAGATTCCCAGTCTAGACAAAGCTTTGACTTCTTGAAGTTTTGACTTGAAAAATGGGCTCTTTGCTTTGCTCTTATTCTACCTCAGCTTAAGGTCTCTAGTTTCCAGCCCAGCAGTGTCCTGCCTGATGTGCAGTGAGTGTTTCTTGCTCTTCCCCTGGCAGTGTGCAGTCGCCAGCCAAGGAGTGAGTCCCTGTTCCACCCTCACCAGCAGCACGACGTCGCCCAGCACCGACAGCCCCTGCTCGACCCTCAACAGCTGCGCTGGCAAAGTAGCAGCCAACAAGGGCAGTCCCTGCGGTACCATTAGCACCCCCAGCTCCACCCTGGAGAGCAAGGACAGTGGCATTATAGGTGAGCATTTTCATTAGCAGTGCAGGTAGTAGAAATTACTTTCCTTTTAACTGTGCTGTGCTGTTGGTAGGTGAGCATTTCCTGGTGCAGTTTTGTTTTCCTGGTGCAGTTCTGATTTCTGCACATTTTCCTTTGAAATAATTAATTTTCTCTGTTTTTCTCCATTTCTTGTTTTCTTATGCCTTTTTGATTTTCCATTCTAGAGATCTTAACAGTGCTTTTCATAGTGATTTAATTTCCAGCTGAGGAAACAATAATTGATGTGATTTCTTATGAGAATAGCCTAAATCAGACTGTTCTTAAAAAATGCAGACTTTTGAGTAATTGGTATGAAAATGAAGCTAAAATGGGGCATTGTGGAGGAGATGAAATTGTGTGATCCTCTGTTGAAAGATGGTTGAGCTGAGGATCTGTGCGCATCTTGTGTGCAGAGTCAATGACATTGGAGGCAGCCACCCTCACAGCGCAACTGTTAGAAGTTCCTTGTACCAACCACCTGAGTAGAAATAATTTTTACTGATCAGTTACCCTAAGAGACATTATTTGTCATGGGTCAAAAAACTGTTGTGTAAAACTTCAGTGTTTCAGTTGAAGAAAATGATTTTGTATACACATTCCATGTCAGATTGATATGTGAAAAACTTCGTATAAGATCTAGTTTTGAGATAGCATGAACATCTTGATGTAAAGAAAAGGAAATATCAGAATTGTTGCTCTTGGAAAAAGAGCACAAATGTACATACTGATATGAACATACTAGCCATGCTTGACAAGCTTGAAATAGTCCAAGAGTATGTTCTAAATAAGGTCAGGATGGCCTCATCTTCCTTTAAAATACTGTACTGGTATGACAACATCATTATTGTATAACCTTGTAAGTACCAGTATTTTAAAGAAACTATTTTAGAACAGTGATAAAAGTTGCTTATTGAATTACTGAAAAGGAAGTATGAGTGTACAAGTACAGGAGCAGAGGGAACTTCCTGGTGGCTTGTCCAGTCAAGTACGTGTGGTTCATGGCTGCGGGACCACGTGGAAATCATCTGCCACTCCTCTGCAGAGCTGCTGTTTGTGTCTCAAATTCCAGGAGAATTTGAACACCCCCTGTCTCTTGGCTACCTATGGCAGCACCCCTTACATCTGTAAAGGCATGAAACCAAGAAGGGAAAGAAGAGGCGCCTTTCTAATAAGTGACCTGTGCTTTTGGTTTCTATACACAAGTATGTCTGTGCATTCAAATTTGTTGTTAGCACATGTGCGTTTTAAATTACATTTAGCAAGTGTACGTTTTCTAATGTCTTTGGCAGACTTCATCCAGCCATATCTTCCTCTTTCATGCTACTTATGGGCCTACTTTGTATTTCTACTCCCACTATGTTTTCCAAACTAGCAGACTGCTGGGAAATTGGTCTTTTCTCCCTTTTCCTCTTTTTTACTTTAAGTTCAGGTTTCCTTTAGTTTTCCAGTGTTTTACTGCTGTAGCTGAATTCTTTGCTTCTCTTGCGTTTGACATAATAGTAGTAAAGGCAGGTTTTAACCTTCAGCAAGGAGCTAAGTAGGAGAAAAGTTTGGGCTGCTGGGCAAAATAAAAGCTTTGCTGGATCCTTGCTGCTGTGTCAGGACAGAAATCTTGAGCACCCGGGTTTCCTGGCACTGCATATTGCTCCAAGAGGAATCAAAGTTCTAAAGATTTCATACTTCATGAGGAGCCAGATTTTTTTGACATAACAATAAAAAAGAAATAAATTCATCATATGGAAGTACAATCTACGTGTGTGCAAAGATTAATAGAGGGCCTTGAAAGTTGGGGGTTTTCTTCTGCTGCCTCTAAATTGTCTGTTATATAATTGGTATTTCATAGAATATGAGTTGTTGAATTGAAGCATCCAATCTTCTATTCCTTACTAATGTGAACCTAAGCTGGAGAAACGCAGAGTTGTACAAGTACCTCACCATCCTACATGACTGAAGCGGCAGTGCAGCTGGCGTGGACCAGGCTCAGCATTGCGTGGTTGCGTTTTATTAACAGTCCAGGATGCCGAAATGTTTTCCGTAAGGAATGGGCCAGTTGAGTGTAGAATAGCCATAAATATGGCTTTGACTTTTAAACTGGTAGCCTGGGAAGGACCCAGAGTTCACATGGATATTATAGTTTGAACTAGTATTGATTTTTATTTGATTTGATTTTATGGCTTTTTTAATCCTGAAGCCATTTTGTCCTATTTTGTATTTTCCTCTTGCATTCGTGTTCAAAATGCATTGAGTGTTGGCTTAACCTTTAATAAATATTTGTTGTTCAGTTATTTTGTGAGTGTTTAATGTAAGTAATTGAAAAACTTTTAAATTAAACAGAGTAGTTTCAGTATTAGTTATACAAAAAAGTATATATGTGCAAACTTTTCCTAATCGGGCAAGGAGGTTACCATAGTTTTATCAAACATTACTCGAGTAGGTCTTTAGGAATATAAAGTCTTTACATGATTGCAGGAGACCTTGATTAAATGCAATCTCAGACAAGTACAGAGACACTGATAACCCTCAGCGACCAAACTGGAGCATTTGGATCCCTCTGGGTAGTGCAGTTGGTGTTGTCTCTCATCAACGGAGTCAGCAGCAACAGAAATCGTTGTTCTGTACCACCACATCCAAAAGCACCTCGGTGGTCTTAGCTGCGTTTTTCCTGAGGGTCTCTCTAGATCTGTATTGTATATTGCCTAGCATATGAAATGGTCATAGCAGAAAAAGCCCCCCTGTCCACCCAAGCCTTTATTTGAGCCTCTGATTTATCCTGCAGCACTCTTTAAAAATATAAATCAGTACGTTTAATATAATCTGAAATTTTCTTAATATACTCTACTGGTTCTGATCCATAGCACATCTACTCCTGTTTGCTCTTTCTGACAATGAAATGTAGTAGATACTTAAGAAAGGAACAGTATAGAGCATATTCAATGGAAGGTTTCTATCAAGATTAGTTTGCCAGGTATATCGGTACAGGCTGATTGCCATCCTGATGTGATTATGTGTTTTAGGTGAGGCAATGTTTTTGTCATTTATGTTTCACAATGTCATTTGAGAATGAAAATTCTAATGTGTGTGCCATATTCCTCTGACTTTACTGTTTTCTTCCCCTCTTTTTCAGCCACTATAACAAGTTCATCAGAAAATGATGATCGTAGTGGATCCAGTTTAGAATGGACTAAGGATGGGAGTCTCAGAGCTGGAAAACATCAAGGCATCAGTCGTGATCGAAGAACAGATAATTGTTCACCAGTTGCAGAAGAGGAAGCCATCGGATCTTCTGAGAATTTGCCAAAAGTACCAACAGGAGATGGCCCCCTTCCTTACACTCAGAGTTCTGGCTCTTTAGTAATGCCTCGTCCAAACTCTGTTGCAGGTAAAATCCTGAGGTCAAAACCAAAGGTGTTCTTAATGATGGGACATTTCTTTTGAATCTTTCTGTTGTTAGTACGAAAGTATCTCTATAGGATAAAAAGAAAAAAGCCTATGTTCTGAACTGAATAGATGAGCATTACCTAAGTTGTTTAAAACTGTCATCCAGAGGGCTGTTACCATGCTTTCTGGTAGGTATTGATTAGGTCAGGACTTTTGAAGCACTTCAGAAGTCCATCAGTTATTCCAGGACTCTGCCTAGTGACAGGTAGTGTATTAGCAGGTAATACCTGAACCTGTTCTAGCACTTTCGACCTCACTAATGTGGTCGTTCTCACAGTAAAAAAGGAAACTGTCTCAATGGGGGAACTGAGGGCCATTTAAATAGAGAAAAACCCAATTAAATAATTAGTGAAGTTGATTGAAATGCATTTTGTAAATGTTTCAACATGAATGACTTTGTTGCCATTATCTAGAAGAACTTCTCTGTAAGTAACATGTGGAGGAAGAACTATAATAAATAATAGCATTCTTTGTAACTTACCTTGAGAGAAAAATAAGTTTCAGTTCTTTAATACTCTAGCAACAAGTTCAACCAAATTGGAAGATTTGAGTTATTTGGATGGACAAAGAAATACTCCTTTACGAACTTCAATTCGCTTACCTTGGCACAATACCGCTGGTGGAAGAGTGCAGCAGGAAGGTAAAGGCAGAGATAATTACACCTACATCTGTCTGGTACAGTGACACAGACCTTCAGCAGTTTGGAGTGTGGGTGGACTGCGAGCTTAGTGAACAGCCTGTCCCACAGTGTTACTGTGGAGTGCTCCTGACAGGTCACTTAGCATGTCTGCCAGTAAGAGGCTTGCTTACACTTTTTCCTGCACAATGCTATGGTTTAGGGATGGAATGTGTGTGCTTCTGTTGCAACCAATAACAATTAAAGGCAGAAAAATTTAAGTAAACTCCTAGTAAAACTGATCTTGAGGATCGTCTGTAGATGCTGTGCTGCCCTCTTTCATTTATGGCTTTTCACAGTCATAGATTAATGCTGAAACAGAAGTTGTGTAACATTACATTTGGCTAATGGATCTGTAGAGCATTTTTTTTGGTAAATATTATTATTCCTGTGAATCTTAACGTATTTTATGCAATCAAATTATTCCCTAAGTCATCAAGTGTTTCCCAAAAGTATATATCAAAGTAATCAAATGTGTAACTACTGATTCTGTGACTTGAAAAGTACAGAAAAACAAGGTACTAATTTTTTTTGTATTACATTAAGGGGTTTTTGTAACAGAAAAATTATGTTATTGTCTGTACTTTTTTGTTTCTCTGTGAATGTCTTTACAGATTTGAAGACCTAACACTGAGATGCTCAATACGTAGTTCATGCTAAACTGAAAAATGGCACTTCCCCATTTGTAGAATTATTAATGCATTTTTAAGATCCATTTTTTGGATTCTACAACTCACCAATTCGAGTTCAGTTGTAAAAAAAATAGATTATGTGTGTAGCTTCTTTCCTCTACAATTTAATTAGTGCAAAAATTACGGAGATGACCTGAACTGAGGCAATCAGATTTTATTGATTCCCTGATGAAAGCACTATAATGTCTGATTATGACTGATAGTAACAAGGCTTCTAAATTATGTTACCTTTTGAAACCATGCTTTTGATTGCATGTCAAATTTCTTCTAATAAACTTTGTTCCCTGACGTGTCTTTTCAGCTCGTTTCATCCCCTATAAGCCTCAGGACATTTTGCTGAAGCCGCTGTTGTTTGAGGTGCCAAGCATAACCACAGACTCAGTGTTTGTTGGAAGAGAATGGCTGTTTCATGCCATTGAAGAAAAACTGCAGAATCCTGACCCAGCAGAGAACAGGGGGGCAGTCATTACTGGAAATGTGGGATTTGGGAAGACTGCAGTCATTTCACGGCTGGTGGCACTCAGCTGCCATGGAACTCGCATGAGACAAATAGCTTCCAGCAGCCCAAGTTCATCTCCTAAAAGTATGTTCCTTTTCTGAGTAATGATCTGGGTTGGTGAGCTGACATAAGGAGTCACATGTTTGCTTTTTTGTCTTAAGGTAGTCAGGCCTCATCAAGTCTTTAGCAAACACTTATTTCTTAAAAAATTTTGCGTTCTGACAAATACCTTCAACACAATGTAATGTGGGCTTAGCCCATTAGAGAAGTGGTAACACGGGGACAGTATGCAGGATCTCTTCCTCTTGTCAGGCAGTGTGTACCCCAAACTCTGAGGCTGTGACTGCAGCAGCTTTGTCTTCCACAAGTTTGGAAAGGGAGCAGTGAGTGTTTCTTTCCTGCTGTGTACACACTGTGTATGCTTTCCATAGAATTTTTGTAGAGGTGAGAATAAAGCTATGGAGAAACCCTTTCTGTCTTCTACTGGGATCCATAGCATCCTGTCACCAGACCAGTCCAGTGCCTACATTTACTGGAAGGATGGTGAGACTGTCATTACTCCTACTTCCTCAGCTGACACTTCAAATATTGTTATTACTAATAAAGCAATGATAAATTTCCCAAGAGTTCAGTCATATAATAACTACTAGTTTAAATGAGGCATTGCATGTGTAATTTTCTGAAGGAAAGCCTTCACATGAGCATGGTTTTGCTTTCAGTAATTCTATAGTTTTGATCTAAAGGTCAGTTGAGTTGTTTTAAAATCGTTAAGTTGCAAACATGTGCCTGTATTTATCAGACTGGTTGCAGGCTTCTTTTATAATGGTACTGCTCAGTTTCAGTTTTTACTCTAGCAGTAAGATCATCTGTGGTGTTTTCCTAGAAAGCAATCTACTAACAGCAAATTTGGTCTCTCTTGTATTTGTTGCCTTCTAAAAGCGGGTGGCGACTCCTGTCAGGAGATTCCGTTAAGCCAGTTACCCCTGTGTGCCCCTCCATCAGGTGACACCAATACAATGAAGACTCTGACTAGTTCTGTTACTCCTGAATACAGAACTCAGACAGGGGATTCTGTGAGACACCTCGCTTCAAAGGTGAGTTTTCACTTCCTAATAGGTGTTCAGTGTGTTAGGACCCTCGAACCTGGGGGTCAGTTTGCTTTGCAGAGCTCTCTGGGAGGTGCTGGGAGAGGGGCAGCACCTGAGAACTTCACCATGATGGCTCTGTTTGGCTGGTAAAATCAGCTACCTGCCTTCTGTATCTGCCAGGTGATCACCTGAATCCCGTGTGGTCTTAGAGTTACCTTAACAATTTCTCATTGGTTTTGTGTGGGTGTGGGAGGTTGGGATCATTTCGTTGGCTGGATCCATCCGGCCAAAGGGAGGTACTCAGTGTACCTTCCTAAAGCGAAATTCTGGGGGAGGTGAGGAAGATAAAATGTTTGGTTCTTGTATAACCCATCTATACGCTATGTTACAGGTTGAGTCTGAATGTAGTTTCATTTTCCATACTCTGAGAGTCTAAAGTAATTTTTGTATTGGATTGCTGTGTTAGGTGTTTTATTTTTTGCCTAAGTAGTAAAATTAATGAGTGTCTGAATTACATATTTTATATGAATAATTATAGGGAAAACATGAAATCTTTAACGTTTGCAGTCTTTAAAGTGATACATATTTGTTTAAAGCAGTGTTACAAAAACCACTGAAGTGCAGGCTTTTTATTCACTGTGAACACCATGTTTTCCTTGCGGTTTGTTTTGTTTTTGTTTTTTCCCCAAAGAAATATGGGTTGCGTCCTGGTTTATTTTTAAGTAATACACAGCTTTGGAATACTCGGAATAGAGCCAGTTGTTGTATTTCTTCATTTGCTTATGTATGCATGTCTTTAATAGCTGTCTGTCATTTACTTTTGCCTGATGATGATCAAATTAGTCCTTAGGTCATTACAGTGTGGGACATAGTGTTGTTAAATTACAGCTAGTAGGTTACCTAGTCAGACCCTCAGGTTACTTTTCTTGTGCTCCTTAGTTAATTAGCTGCTTACCCACTGTATCCAAATGCCACAAATTTAAAGTGTTATGTTTTCCTGCCAAAATCTGACACACTGATTTCTTCTCCTCTCTGCATGCCCTGCAAGGTCAAAAACCTAGTTCATTGCCTTCCTCCCTGTTTGACACAGGCTGTCAGAGACTGTTACAGCATGGGATCTAACATTGAAAAAGATTTTGTTGCTGAGAGAGAAATTTTATAACTTTATCATAACTGCACTAACTAGTAACCAACTGAAATTTTGAAAGGGTAATGCTTTTTACATTTTAATTCTGCAGGTTGTTGCTTATCACTACTGCCAGGCTGACAACACATACACATGTCTAGTCCCTGAGTTTGTGCACAGCGTGGCAGCTTTGCTTTGCCGTTCACATCAGTTAACAGCATACAGAGATCTCCTCATCAAAGAGCCTCACCTGCAGAGCATGCTGAGCCTCAGGTCTTGTGTCCAGGATCCAGCAGCAGCTTTTAGAAGGGGAGTGTTGGAACCACTTTCAAACCTCAGGAGAGGTATGTTAAACAGAAAGTGACCTGGAAATGGAATCTAAACTGCATAAAGAGTGGAGAAAAGTATTAAAAATAAATACAGGAGAACATTCCTTAATTGTGCTAGTTGTTTGTAACAATAATAGATGGGTTTTGAACAGTTGATTTGTATTTTAATTAAAATTCTATGAAACTTACTAAAGGTCATGGAAACTTTACATTTACTTTTTTTGCCAGAAAATGGAAGGACAGCTATTAGCTTGAAGTTAAGGCTAGCACATTAAAGGATTTTGTTTTAAGATCCATTTGAGTTTTGTCACATACTTTCTAATTTTTTGGGCCTAAACATCTGCAAAATGGATATGGATTTTGCTTGCTTTTAAAATGGATGTGCTAGTTTTCCAAGATTCACAGAATCTCCTGAGCTGAAAAGGATCCACCAGGATTATTAATCCAGCTCCTGTCCCTGCTCAGACACCTCAACAGCCCCAGCCTGGGCATCCCTGGCAGCACTGTCCAAATGCTCCTGGAGCTCTGGCAGCCTCGGGGCCGTGCCCATTTCCTGAGGAGCCTGGGCAGTGCCCAGCACCCTCTGGGGGAAGAACCTTCCCCCGATCTCCAGCTTAACCCTCCACTGACACAGCAGCAGCCATTCCCTCGAGTATGGTGTGTAAAAGAAAGCATGTATCAACATGATTTTTATATTTAATAAAACCTTAGCAAACTCCTTTGGAAACCAGCTACTTCCCAGCATATGCCAGCTTGGGGAGATACCTGATCTGTGGCAGAATGGGGCTTTACCTACATATGAACAGAGCATACATTCCTGTTAAAACTGTTTTTAATCTCTTAATGTAGTTTTTAATCTCCTAAATAATGCTTAAATGCCATAAGATGTATTGATGTCCATAAAGATACATTTTTGTTTCTTGATGTTCAGAATTTGAGGATAAAGATGTGTCACTTTAAGGGAGAATGTGTTCTTATCCTTTCTTTTTTTATTTTCAAATTTCAGAGCAGAAGATTCCTGAGGAAGATTACATCATTTTGGTAGATGGTTTAAATGATGCTGAATTTCATAAACCTGATTATGGTGACACGATTTCTTCATTTATCTCAAGTGTAATTTCTAAGTTCCCTCCCTGGCTGAAGCTCATTGTGACTGTAAGAACTAATTTCCAGGTAAAAACACTTTTTAACGCTTTTCTTACCCTCAAAGACCAAATGATCATTTATATTGGTGCAGCTGCATTATTATGGAAAATACTTAGTTTAGAGGAACTCAATGTCTCTTGGATTTTTTTTCCTTCCTTCCTTTGTTATATGTTTATTTGCAGTACACAGATGCTATATTGGAGGCCTTTTCCATAGTCAATCACTTTATTGCAGATGTCAGTAGAGTTGATAATACAAGAAATGATGAAATTTGAGTCTGTTCCCTTGTACCTCAGGAGTGAAGTGTTAAGGTGCAAGTTTGCTTCAGTGCAGCCTCCGAGAGTTTTTTTCTCAACTAAATTTTTGGGTTTATGAAGAGATTTCTGTAGCAGAGACTATTCTCTCTCTGGAGACTGGAGAACTGTGTCTTTGCTTAAAACATCTCACTGAAAGTGCAGCTATTTGAAATGAATTTAATTACATAAAGTGGAATAAACTTCCTTTTTTGTGTTGTGAAGGACTGGCAATGTTTGTTAAACCTTTCTAAGATATGACTCTATGTAAGAAGTTTCTGGTTCTCAAACTTCAATTTTAGAAATTTTGAAGTAAAACTTTAGAAGTTTTACTTCATGTATGAAGTTTGAGTTAGACATTGTGGAAGTGTTCCTTTTGAATAAAGGTATTTCTGAACTGTATTTACATAAACATAAAAGTATTCTGTATTATAGAAACATAACAGTTTTTTCAGGTGAACTTGCTGAAATGTCTGTGATGTATTTGGCACTTGCCTTCAGGCACTTGGGGCTGGGGATGTGTGCACAGCACCTTTCTGATACATTGTTACTGGAAGATTAAATGATAAGGGGAGTCTTTTCTCTCTTGTCATTTGTGATATTTCTTAATAAAACATTACTGCCTAATAGATCATTCCTTTTGCCTCCCCCCTTTCCCTGGCCTGTCTCAGGATCCAATTCTGGGTACTGTTTTCCATTTCCTTAACTTTTAAGTGGTCATTTCTCATCCCCTTCAACTGTTGAGTTTGGTCTGTGAAATATTTGAGACCTTCCTATGAAAAACGATAAAATGTAGAATACTGTTCTACTTGTTATGAGGAGGCAATATTTGCAAAACCATCTCTGGGATACTGAATTCCTTTTTAATCTGGTACTCACTACAGAAGGGAAATGTAGCAGAGATGCATCACTGAGTTCTCAGTGCTGGAATACTGTAATGTCTTTGGTTTGTTTTTCTTTTTCATTTTTCTTCCCCTCTCTCCCTCACAGGAAGTGGTAAGTTCACTACCATTTATCACAATATCCCTGGACAGTTTTCCAGACAACAAAGGAATTCATGATGATTTGAATGCTTATATTCAGTACAGAATTAATAACAGTCAGGAAATAATAAACAACATGTCTTTAAATGGAAAAGCTGATGCAACTACTATTGGGAAAGTGAGTAACCACCTGATCATGAGGAGCCTTGGATCTTATCTCTATTTGAAACTCACTCTGGATCTTTTCCAGAAAGGTCATTTAGTAATCAAAAGTGCAAGCTACAAGGTTGTTCCTGTGTCTCTGTCAGAGCTATACTTACTGCAGTGCAATATGAAGTTCATGACAAACTCTGCTTTTGAGCGAGCTCAGCCCATACTGAATGTGGCACTGGCATCCCTGCATCCCATGACAGATGAACAGATTTTCCAGGCTATTAATGCAGGACAAATAAACAGTGAACAACAGTGGGAAGACTTCAGCCAGAGGATGGAAGCCCTTTCATGTTTTCTGATCAAACGACGTGACAAAACACGCATGTTCTGCCATCCTTCCTTCAGGGAATGGCTTGTCTGGAGAGCAGAAGGTGAAAATACTGACTTCTTATGTGAGCCAAGGTAAATAAAAACTGCAGTAATTCACATTCAAATAACCAAAATTAGGTTTTGTATATTTGATTGCAACAATTGGTGAGAGGAAAGAAGGAGTGATGTTAAAATACAATTATACCTAATTTTTTCACAAAATGAGAACTTTTATATATTTAGCAGTAATGTGACTTAAGATTCAAAGTTTACAATGCTGAAGTTTGCATCTGACTTTGCTACCTTCATGGAGAAATGAGAGTGCTATATTATTACTAATATAGGAAAATTGTTGAGAATCCTGTCCAGCAGCACCTTGTGTATGTAATGGAGAGTGCTGGAATAGAAGGAACAGATCACTTGAGCTTTTAGAAATATTGAGACACTTCTTGCTGTAATCATATCCTGCTGGCATTGTTTCAGTTTGTTCCAGCTCACTTTCTGTGTCTTGGAGAGCTGGAGTTGGTTGAGCTGGGGACAGCACAGAAAAAAATACCAGGAGTGTTACATCTTCAAAATTTGCCATTTTTCCTTTTGCATTATTTCATTATGAGAAGAATTTTGTTTAGATGTGATACTATGTTTCAGTAGTCTGACAAAGTTGAGCTGATATAACAGGCATAAAGATGTGTTAGAGTATTTACTGCAATACAGTTATAAAAGTGGTTCTCTCTTAATCCTTTTTTTTAGGAATGGACATGCTCTACTGGCTTTCATGTTTTCTCGACAGGAAGGAAAGTTAAACCGCCAACAAACTATGGAACTTGGCCATCATATACTTAAAGCTCATATTTTCAAGGTAAAGCTTGCAACTCTGTAGGCTTTATGACCTGTTCATATGAACATGTCGTAGAGATTCTCCTCTGATTTGCTTGAATAATTTGTTGAGGACTTATGCAAAATATTTGGTAGTGCTGTCAATCCTGATTTTACTTCTTTTTATACTGAGTTGTAGATTAAAATAGGATTTATAATTCTATAGAGAGATTTCCTGTTATTTCATTTCTGTTAGGGTTTCAGTAAAAGGACCGGAATTTCTTCCAGTCATCTCCAAGCATTGTGGATTGGTTATAGTACTGATGGACTGTCTACAGCCCTGGCTTCTCTAAGAAACATCTACACACCTAATGTGAAGGTAAGAACATCAGCAGGGCTGTACAGCCATCTGATGTCGGGCACTGCTGCTGGCACTGGGCTGGGGAATGCTGAAATCAGTGTAACCCTTCAGCAGAAAAGCACCTGGACCTGAACTCCTTTGTGACAGGCCTTCATGTACTTTTGTAAGCTGTTGGTAAAGTTCAAATCCGTTTTGCTTAATAGTTTTGGTAGAAAGAGAGGTTTTTGCCTTTTTTCTACTGTGGCTATGCTCTGTAGCACAGGTGAGTGAGTGGGTGCATTTTGGGGGTTGGATGTGCCAGTGGCCTTGCTGGGCAGAACTCAGTGCTCTTGGCTTCTATGAGAAAGTGTCAATTGTAAAAGGGGGAAATACTGTGAGAGGAAAGGATTTAAAATGCCACAACTTTGCACGACTATTTGAATCCTCAGCTGATGGACAGCAAAATCCAAGTCTGTCAGTTGGAATTTGAGCCAACTGCTAAGGCTTTTGATTGGAAATTTGTGTGTATGTGAGCACACGTGTGCATGCTCTGGCCATTTTTTTGGGATTTGCCTTTTATGCAATCTGGTTCTCTCTTAATGGAGGTGTTTGCGTAGTAGTAGCAAGTCACATGCAATTGTGATGAGTTTCAGGGGAGAGACAAGTCTTCTGTTGGGAGCACAGTGGTCAGTAATACAATTATATATTTACTAAGAGAAGATTTTAAACTAGTATATTGCTATTTATGTGTTAATGTTGATGTCTGCCAATAAAATCTGCATAAAAATTAGGGAGTAACACATGAGTACCTGATCAAGATATCAAATTCAGACAAATCTGAGAAAAGCATTGTTTTGTTTAAATTAAATTTTAGGTGAGTCGGCTGCTGATTTTGGCAGGAGCAAATGTGAATTACAGAACTGAAGTACTGAATAATGCTCCAGTGCTGTGTGTTCAGTCACACCTTGGACATGAAGAAGTGGTCACTCTTTTACTCGAGTTTGGAGCTGCTATTGATGGAACTTCAGAAAATGGGATGACAGCCCTTAGTTACGCAGCCGCTGCAGGTCACATGAACATCGTGTCACTGCTGTGCAGAAAAGGTGCAAAGGTAAGCTGGTACACAAAGATTGCAGGTGGAAGAGTCACAAAAAGGCCTAAGAAAGCTGTTATTGATTATTTAAGTATATAATTATCAGGCAAAGGCTTGAGGGGTGAGTCCAGTCTTCGTGAAGCATTTTGCATGCGCTACTGGTCACAACCCTCTGGCAGAGCCGTTCAGCCGATTTTGGGTGGCCCTCACTGTGCACTTTCATGACCTGCTGTCATCAGCTTGTCAGTGACTTACTGAGAGAGTGTTGGAGCCCTTTAAAGTCAAAGTCAAGGGCATCCCCAGCTCTCCTCACCCACCCTCTGGTCCCCTCAAAGCTACTGGCTGTCCAGTAGGTTAGGCACGATGTCATCTTGGCAAGCCCATGCTGACTGGTTCTGCTCACCTTGTCCTTGTGTTTGGAAGTGCTCTCCAGGATTAGTTTTTCCATCATCTTCCCAGCTGCTCAGGTGAGGCTGTTGGGTCTGTAATTCCCCAGATGCTCCCCCTTGCCCTGGAAGTCAGGAGTGATAGCTGCCTCTCTGCCTGTGCTCCGGAGCATCTCCTCTCCACAGCCTTTCACTGCACCTTTTAACCTCAGACATTCCATTTTCCCCACTTCAGGCTGACCTTGCAGACAAGAAGGGCCAGTGTGCTTTGGTCCATAGTGCACTGAGAGGCCACTGCGGAATCCTTGAGTTCTTGCTCAGCCTGGTTTGGGTGACTCACTCCCGAGAACAGGATTCACTGAGGAAGCGCCAGGCACTGCAGCAAGCTCTCACAGCAGCTGCCAGCATGGGGCACTGCCAGGTGAGTTGGGAATTCAGATACTTCCAGATCTGTTGGAAAGCATTAGAGTTGTACAGCAGTGCTTGCAGCTACTTTTGAAAGAGGCTTGGAAAGAATTGTTGACACTTCCGATACTTATCGTAGTATATATTAGCAGCTGGTTTAAATGCTCTAGCTGGGTATCTGTTAATACCATTTGCTCCAGGATTTGTTTATATGTAATTTTCTGTCTGCTTTTTCCTCTCTGTTCCTAGAAGTTGTCCTAAATCTGTAGTGGTGGTGATGATTTTCTGTATCACTGATCCACCCAAGTTTGTTTCTACTTTAGGCTGAATTTTTTTCTTCCGATTTTTCATTGTATGCAATCACACAGGCTTCAGTTTTTAGCTTGATGCACATGTCAGGTTACAGACTTCAGCTCAGTGTCACTTTAGACAGAAATTTGGGAAGGAACACTAGAAGTAAACATGTAAGAAGTACTTAAAATGCTTTAGATATTTAGGTTATACAATTATGTCTTCTGTTCATTGGGAAAACAAACTGTAACCTTGATAGAAAAGTAATGGGTAAGTAAAGATACTTGAATGAAGATCCGCTAGCCTAAGGGACTTAGTTATATAATAAGTGATGCACCAAAGTGGAAACAAAATCCATTCAATAAAGCTGTTTCAATATTTATTTCTTTTAAATCTATTTTTAAATTGCTATAAGATCAAGAGTCTGACCTTTGAAGTTGCTAAGTCAATACAAATGTAGAAATGTCTACGTGCAGTTAATTTATTATATAGTATATAAGCCATCACTGTCTTACAATATAAACTTGAAGATTCTGAACTATGGTTAACTTGGATGAATGGATAGTTCTTTCACTTTCTCTTTTCAGTCCACTGATTAAATGAAAGCAGTCAACTCCTGAACATCAGCAAAAGAAATCACATTAGTCATAAATACTTACCTGAAAAATGTCCATCTTTCTCTTTTTTTAAGACACTAAGAAGCTGTATTCTTAGCTAGAAAGAGGATCTATGTGTTTCATGAATTTTAATAAATGATGTCCTAGCATTTTGAATTCTGGGATTTTTCGTACATTTAGTGTACAACAGTTTTCACACAGCCTGAAAATACCCAGATCCTTTCTCCTTTCCTGCCTTTGTTTTTTCCTGTAGTATCCACAACTTTGTTAGTGTAATTCTCCTCCCTCACCTGTTGACTGCTGCCTCAGTGACCATGCGGCCCATTAGAAAAACTGTTTAAAACAGTCATTAGAAAAAGTTTTAATTTAATAATCTTTTATCAGGTGGGTTCAAAACACAGATTTCCTTAATACTGTAGAAACACAGTGTAAATTAATTTAAAGCTTATTTCAGCTTTAAAAATTATATTTGTCAACATCTGCTTAGACCATTCTGGGAAATTTAGAAAACCAGGTAAGATATAACTAGTGTGGAAGTAAAAACCTAGGTATCATCATTTTACAAAACGTATGCAAATACTCTCATTTTTGCTGACTTGTTTTAGATGATGTGGAATTTCCTCACTGAACTGGGATGCTTTATTTTTGGCATTGTTTATTTTGATTATTCTGCTGTATATAAGTCACATGGGAGCACCTTAAATCATACTCATGCTAAACAACCAATTCACAGAAGAGCACTAAACTTTTTTTAAACTGTTTTCAATAACATTCACTTGCCTTCAGGTCATTCTAAAATCCTACAGAACTTGTTTTGAGCAATGCTGTGTTTCTTTTCTATTGATTATACACGTGGAGAGAGAATCACTCTCACTTGTTTTACATCTTTTCTCCCTTGGTGTATCATACAAGTTACACCACTTGTGGCTCACCACATCTCTGCTCACTGTTTTTGGCAGGTGGTTCATTATATCTTGACAACTGAAAAGGACCATGACATGGACATCAATGACACTGATGGCTTGTGGGGAGAAACAGGTATTTCCCTTCTCATGTGTTTCCTAATTAGAGTTGCTGATTTAAAAAAAAAAAAGATTTTTAATCTTACTTTTAAAATTTAATTTTCTGTAATAAAAATAATGGGAAATACCCATTTTAATAATAAAATGCAGTTTATAAGTATAGTTTTAACTTACTGAATTTATTCATCTCAAGTACTGAAGAACCATTTTATATTAAAATTACTGTAAATTACTGACTTTTTAACTAAATGGAAAATCGTGGAAATACAGTGCTTAAGTTTTAATGTGGAATTTTATGGGATTCCCCGTTTGAGAGCTTTTGTTTAAATCTCATTAGTTTTCAGGAAATGCTGGGCCACAACCTCATTTGTTCTAATTAGGCAGTGGAAGAAAAGACCCGTCTATGGACATCTGGGAAGGGCCAAATGAAGTTTTTAAGGCAGACTGTAATCCCCGCAGTGCAGTTCCCTGGTGTGCCTTGTGAGTGGCGTCTCCATTCCATGGTCACAGCCCAGGGTGGGGAGCAGCACTGGGATGATGATCAGTGGCCTCTCATGTCCTGGAGAAGCTTCATTCCTACATGTGTGCAAAACCCTTGCTGCCAATCCAGTGAATTCCAAAAGCCATACATCTGTTTCTAAATTAATTTTGTTCTTCAGTATTTTCCTGTTAATGTTTGTTATTGAAATCCTTGTATAATGCATTGGGAATCTTTACTTACTGAGGAAGTGAACTCTCTGAAAGGGGGATTTTTGAACAAGACTCAACTCTTTTGATCGTCATATTGATATCCATAACAGTTACTTTCCAGTTGTTCAGCTCTAAACGGTTGTTATAACTGTTACACAGTGCAGTTTCATCAACTGAGGAGGGAATGAGTAAGATATTGCTAAAGAAGAAAAATTTACTTCTTCCTGCAATGTTTATAATTTCCTTTACTTTCAGCATTCATTGGAATTTAAAAAGAATTCTGCTTGGTCATGTTGAAAATGCTGAAAAATGAGTAACAGGAAATACACAATTTGACCCACTTCTTAGTAGAAAATTATTAGTAAGTTATTAGGCTTTAGAAACTTTGCTGATTGTTGCATAAGTCACACATTAACTCATCTTCTAAACACTGGTGGCATGATCGGTGAGGCTTCAGCACAAACAACAAAAGTTACAAGTTCTGTTTAAAACACGATATGAGCAAAATAGCAGAGGAGGAAAAATAACCATGGGGAAAGTATTTTCCCTTTTTTTGTTCTTTTCAGCTTTCAGCAAGTGGCACAGTGAAAAGCTGAAAGAATGGGGATTCAGTAACACTCACATATTGTGCACGTGTCCAAAGGGCAAGTAAGCCAAGAGCTGATGTTGATGCAAATGCTTTCTGTAGCCCTGACAGCTGCTGCAGGAAGAGGGAAGCTGGAAGTGTGCAAGTTACTCCTTGGGCACGGAGCGGCCGTGAGCAGAGCCAGCAGGAGAGGCGTTCCCCCGCTCCTCTGCGCTGTCCGGCAGGGCCACTGGCAGGTCTGGCACAGCTTTGGGCATCCTTTGGGAAGCGCTTCCTGATTCCTCCCATCTCTACTTTGAAAAATAACGTGTCAATTTTCTAATATATCAGCAGTTTGCATCAGCTTCAGAGGGATGCACTCAGAAGGTTCACTTCCAAACCCTTTTTATCCCTTGAAATAACTTTAAAAGCACATTGGCTGCACAAGTCCTAATTATAATATACCTGAAAAATAATGTGAGTTAAAATATTTTTTTTCCTAGACCAAGATCAGAGGTGATTTCAGATCTTTTATACGCTGCTGTGCAGAGGGAGAACCTTGGATTCAGAAGCCTTCCTCATGCTGGCCTCTCCTGTCAGGAGAAGGCCTTGATCTGCAGTCAGGGCTTGAGCTAGAATTTCTCAGTGGTTGCCGTAAATACCACCTTAGTCCTCTTTTCTAAAAATTGATGATATTACGGTTGAAATCTAAATCTGCCAATTTAATAGAATCAAAGAATTGGTAAGATTGGAAAAGCCCTCCAAGACCATCAAGTCCAATTGTTCCCCAGTACTTCTGAAGCCACCAGTAACCTATGTCCTGAATGTTACACCCGTGTGGCTTTTAAATCCCTTCAGGGATGTGGCAGATGGGAATTCCACCCCTGCCCCTGTGCCAGGGCTGGACAGCACTTTCTGAGAAGAAATTCCCCTAATATCCAATCTAAACCCCTCCTGGTGCAAGGAATGTATTTTTAAGTTGATATTTTCTGTTTCAGATTGCTAAACTTCTAGTGGAGCATGGGGCTGATGTGAATTTAAGTGACAAGCAAGGCCGGACACCACTGATGGTGGCTTCTTGTGAAGGACATCTGAGCACTGTGGAATTTCTCCTATCTGAAGGTAGAAAATAAATAGCGGCTTACAGCTGCCCAGGTGCACTTGGGATTGCATGTGGGTGAGTTAAGCAATTTTTCCATTTAAACAGAGACTCTTTATAACAAAGTACATTTTCATTTTGCAGGTGCAATTATTTCATCTCTGGACAAAGAAGGACTGACAGCTCTGAGCTGGGCATGTCTGAAAGGCCACAAGGAAGTGGTTCAGTATCTAGTGGAGAAAGGTGCAGCAACTGATCAGACAGACAAAAATGGACGAACACCCCTAGACTTGGCAGCTTTTTATGGGGATGCTGATATTGTAAGTATAATAGAACAGAAAATTCAAGAAAAAGTTATAAAAATTTAGAGTTTAGAAAAAATACTGCCTACCAAAATAGGAAATTTGGGGAAGTAGCCATGATGGTCACACTGCTCTCATTTTGACTGCAGTGAAAATGTTTGCTCAGAAAAGCATTTTCTGGATGAAGTAGAAGCCCAGAATTATGTTTGAAACCCACAGAGTTTAGGGTCCTGGTCAGTTGGTGCCTTTGTAGAGAAAGACCCCAAGAAGAGGTAAGAAGAGGAAACTGCATGCACTGTGGACAGATCCAAGAGGTCAGCAAGGAATTAGACAGAACAGCACGTGCTGCTGTGGCACTTTGTCCCATTCAGCCTTCGTGTGAATTAACTAGAAGTTGTAAACAAGCCCTCTGGTTCCATAGTGGCTTTGGTAGTTTTCAGACTCTGTGTGTGTTTTTGCCTGTGACAGTGAGTACTGGAGACTGCTGGGAAATTAGGGGTGTCCAGGCTCCTTCCTGTCCCTGCATTTGCTGTAGGTCATTGTCCTGTAGTGGTGCCAGCTCCCATTTGCCTGGCCAGACTATTCCATTCAGTAGGTCTGTGTTCAGCCACTGGCCATGCTGGGACAGGGAGAGTGCCAGTGAAGAAGGCCTTGAGCAGGCCCATGGCCGTAGGTCGAAGGGCCTGTCTGTGAGCAGGATTGTTGGTGCCTCTTCCCCTACAAGATCACTGCTGGCACTTGGGCAGGTAATGATTACAGGAAAGAACTGCTTCTTCCCTCCAGCCTGCCCATGCTGTGGTGCCTCTGGTGGGTTTTACATGGCTGTACTGTACTCTGCAGCATGCAGTGTATGCTCAGCGTGTTTCAAAGATGACGTGGTACCTTAAATACTTTATTGGTCTGCCTTTCCTACCAAAAGCCATGTTACGAGGCATGTCTCATTTCTTCTCCCAGGTGCAGTATTTGGTGGAGAAAGGAGCAATGATTGAGCACGTGGACCACAGTGGCATGAGGCCGCTGGACAGAGCGATTGGCTGCCGCAATACCTCAGTTGTGGTCATGCTGCTGAGAAAAGGAGCTAAGCTAGGTTAGTGAAATGGCCCTGCACCAGGAGAAACAACTGGATTCTGCTCTGCCAGGAGCAGTTATTTCTGGAAAGTAGATTAAATAACTAAAAACCCAGATTTTTGCAGGCTGTCTGGTTTACAGATGCCCACCCAAGAGAAACAATCTTCTTTAAAGGCAGACACACAAGACTCACTTGTGTGAGGAAACGCAAGGACTTTTATTCTGCTCCTTCTTTGATATGTGCTGATGGGGAGGTCTGGAGGAGTCAGAGTGTATGGTTACTCTGCCTTAATATAGTGCCTTAATACAAGAAAAAGATCATTGTGCCATTACTGATATGTAATTCTGACACTATTAATGATTTAGATTAACAAGTTTTACTTTTAAATAACATTCTTGTAATAAACTATAGAATCGTGTATTTATGCAAAGGGTAGGCCAAAAAAATTCATGTATTACCAGTAGTCAAGTACATGGTGCAGTTGTGCATGTGAAAATTACTATTGAGTACCTTTTAATCACTATTTTATGTTATTTGGGTAGTAAGTGTGATCAAATACAGGTCCTTACTTAGGCCTGAATTTAATTGTAACTTCTATACATTCCCTCACAAGGGTGAAATGTATTAGGCCATTTAATACCTGGCTGCTGTCCAGGTGGCATTGGAGGGGGCAAGTGGGGGCATAGATGTATTTCAAATGTGTACACCGCAATTATGATGATAATATTAATATTAGTTCCTTGTAGGTGGAATGTATACTGAAGTAGGACCAGGCTTTCTACTGTGGTAGACAGCAGAAACACACTTTCTTCCCTTTTATCAGAGATCCTTAATATTTAACTTGCAGGAAATGCAGCATGGGCAATGGCCACCTCCAAACCCGATATTCTCCTGATTCTTCTGCAGAAACTGATGGAAGAAGGAAATACACTGTATAAGGTAGATTTTAATTTTTTTTTCTGACAGCAGAACATTGGAATTCTGCCAGAAGGTAGACTGAATGCCTTTATGCCTCCTTTTCAACTACATAATCTGATATATTACTCTATGTTTAAAACAAAACATGAATCATACATGATTTTTTTTCTGGTACTAGTAGTATGTAGGAGTGCAAGTATTAGCCTCATCAATTACTATTAAATATTTGAGTTCAGAAAAAAAATGCATGTTCTCTCGCTTGTCTGACAGTGTAGTTCATACTGTATCTATTTATTTAAAAATCTCTGTGTTTTCTCCTTGAAGAGCACCTCAAATATGAATATGCTTTTTTGCAAAAGTATAGCAATTTTGAAAGTTTGTGAAAAACCTCTTGTTCCTTAAAATTTGCAGAAAGGCAAGATGAAGGAAGCAGCACAGCGGTATCAGTATGCATTGAGGAAGTTCCCAAGGGAAAGCTTTGGTGAGGAAATGAAAGCCTTCACTGAGCTGAGAGTTTCATTGTACCTGAACTTGTCACGATGTCGCCGCAAAACAAATGTAAGCTCTGTCTGCTGCCTCTCTGGCATTGGGAATCTGAGACTTATATCCTACTATGTTACTGGGGTTGTACATGGATATCTAGCTGTGCTATTTTAGAATCCTTTTCACTATATCCTGATCTTGGGCTTTATCATGTCAATAAATAGGTGGCTTATAAGATGAGGCATGTTGCCAAGGGGGTTCTATTACAGCTGGCCTTACATCATGCAGTTATTTTGGAATGATGAACTGCTGGTTCTTTGTGGCACTTCTAAAAGACTGAATGGAAAACACTGCCACTACCTTTTATTATCAAACAGCACAACCAGGTGCCACAGCTGTGGCTGTGAGTGCTTTGAGCAAATACCTGCTCTGTCTGCCTGGGGTAGGAGCCTCTGCCGCGTGCGCTGGCTGCGCTCCTGAAGCCAGAGCCGACCCCTGAGCTGGAAGCTTGCTCTGACTGTCACTGTGTAACGAGCGTGTTGGATTCCTTTATTAGGATTTTGGTATGGCTGAGGAGTTCGCTACCAAAGCCTTGGATCTGAAGCCTAAGTGTTATGAAGCCTATTATGCCAGAGCAAGAGCCAAGAGGAACAGCAGGTACTGTTTGATTCTGTGCATCTGTCTGCACAGATTTTTTTTCTAAACTTACCATTTTCAATAACTTCTTCTTTTCTGCTGGTTATATTTCAAATTTTCAAAAATTTGTGCACTTCAGATTGCAAAATTAATGCACTTTTCATCTGTACTAGGTTTCTCTATCAGATAAAGCCAGACACATCCAAATAGCAATATTGAATACTTTGTAAGTACTTATGAGGCAGTCCAGAAAGAAACAACGTCATTTGAAGAGGGATTATTTTAAGTGTAACAGTGAATGGGTCTGCTGCTTCACATGACTCAGCAGAATGTGTCCAGCAGTGTGCCACCCAACTCGAGCACTTCATTATTTATTGCCAGGTTGTTGATTTATCACTTTGATAGGACAGAATATGATGAATCATTAGCAGCTGAAGACAAAAATAAGGGGATAGAGGAGGAGCTATCTCTTTAGGTTGGAAGAATAACAAACTATAACGGTATGACTGAAGTGCAGGAAGAGGTGCTTTTTTGATTCACCATGTCTTTTCTGAACAGATCAATAAGTGGTCATGAAGCAGAGTTCACCAGGTTCCCTACTCTGTAGGTAACTGTGAAGAGCTTATGATGAGACAGTGTCAGTTCCTGGTGTTCCCAGCAGAGGGTTCTCCTGCCTGCCTGCATGGGTGTCAGGATACTCGAGATAAGGGTTTAGGGTTGGGTCTGCACTTCCACCCTAGTTAAGAATTTCCTGAGGTGGAGAACTTCTAGTTCTAATTTGTCACCACCTGCAGCAGGAAGCAGCAAATTAGAATTTTGCTGCAAGGGTGGAGGTGGATTAGTAGTAGGCAATGCCGGGACTCAGATTTGCCCCAGTTTTTACTGTTTACTTATTTCTTACTGAACAGAAAACTACTTGCTGCTCTCGCTGACCTACGGGAAGCCACTGTGCTGTGCCCCAGCAATCAGGAGATAAAGCGTCTCCTGGCTCGAGTGGAAGAGGAATGCAAACAGTTGCAGAGAACACAGCAACAGAAGCATCAGTCTCCACACCTACTCGAACAAACCAACAACTCTGATAATGAGGAAGAGAGCATTGTACTTGGTGTGAATGATGATTTTAATCTTCAAGACAGGGAAGATGAGCTGCCGCACACCAGTGACTCTGTTTCCCCTCCACAAAGGCTGCAATGTTCCTCAGCTGCTTCATTATTTAGCAGGACCCTTCAAGAAGGTGTTCAGAAAGCTCAGTCTGTGTCCCCTCAAAGCAGAACAAGCAGTAAATACCTGAGAGAGCCAGGCTTGATCATGCAACCAACAAAGCAGGCACAGATTGTAAAAACTAACCAGCATCTGAGCTCCATCCAGTCTGGATCTAAACCAGGAAGCAGTCAATGCAGCACCAAGACACAGTCGTCTTTGCAGCATCTTCCCCACAGTCCTTTGCCCATCCGGCACTCTAGAGGTCAGCATCTGGATGGGACAAACACACTGTCATCTGGAAGCATTTCCACAGATCCCACTGCTGAACTGCACAATGAGAAGTTTGTGTCCAGTCAGCGTTCACATCCACAGCATCATGAGACTCTTTCTTCTCGTTCTTTCGCCAATAAATCAAAACCTGCTGACACATCAGCAGCCTCTGCTGCGATGAATGTCATTGACTCAAGGCAGCAAAGCCCTGTACCCAGTGGTGGCTCGTCTGGCTCTCCATCCAGTAGTGTGATTCTTGCCAGCTCAACAAGCAGCTTCACTTCAGCCAGCAGTTTGTCAGGCAGTGTTAAGGGGCTGGGCCCAGATGTTCGACTCAAGGAGACAAACGTCAGTCAAGCTCAGGGTACTGAGCACCGACCTCGCAATACCCCGTTTATGGGAATCATGGACAAGACTGCAAGGTTTCAGCAGCAAAGCACACAATCTGGTCGTACTTGGCACTCTCAGGCAGCAGATGGGTTATCCACAAATGTTGCTTCTGCAGGCATTCAGCCCTCAAACCTGGAGCAGTTCTCAGTTAAACACTACTCAACTATAGCATCCCCTACAGGTGCTGCCCCTGGAGATGGCAGCCAGAGCAGCATACAAGCAAAAGAACGTGAGGAGCTCACATGCCAAATCCCTCCCCACTGTACAGACAGCAGAGCACCCAGCCAAGGTTCTCATTTATATCCCGATGCTGTAACCAAACTGCCATCCCACAGCACTCAGGACGGCCACCTCAGTCACATCACCACGGCAAAACCAAAGCGATCATTCATTGAATCAAATGTGTAAATACTGTTCTGTACACTGACAGGGTAGACCTGGCTCACAACATCACAGGGTCTGGCTGCTCTACAAAACACTGACTGGCTGTGTAGAGCTGGGTCCCAGGGACCAGTCTTTATTGGGATACAACCACTTCCAACTGTTCCTACCATCACAGGGCAGTGACCGTAACTGGAATAACAGATTTGTGTAGAAAGACTCAAATAGGTTGGCCTAAGAGCAGGGAAATACTTTCCATTACATGTAACCGTTAAATAAGCGTTTCCTTTCACATAGGGCTTCAGTCTTGGCTTTTGGTTCTCATGCAACTCACACGTAGTACTCGTGCCTCTCAAATGCTTGAGTTCTGATGTCTCACAGCAGCTCTAAGGGAGACAATCTGCTGCAGAATACTCAGACCAGTACATGCATGCATTTTTTTTTAAATGAAAGTATTTTATCACTTTTCTAGTGGGATCTAATTTGGGTTGCATGATGTACATTTAGGAAGCATAAATAATTTGTGTATGAGTAAACTATAAGCAGCCATGCTTTGACATGTAAATATAACTATTTTTAGTAACTAGAAGAAAAATCAAATGAGTGGCAGTTGCATGTGTATTGAGAGGCTTTGACCATATTGGTTATTGCACTGAAGAACACAATATTATGGCCTATTAACAATCATCGCACTTTATATAGGGTATCTAATCACCTTTGGGTGCTATCGTAAAGCAAAATGATTTATTGTTTATTTGTGAAAAGGTACAACAACTAAATGCTTAGTAAATGTTTTTCTGGGAAACCTGAGAAAGGATGGAGTGAACATGAAAATTTGAAGAAAAGTGTATGTGCAGTTGCATGACAGAATAAAGTTGAGAAGTTGGTTTTTTGAGGAAATGAGGTTTTTTAATTGGCAAGAACATTCTGTAAATGAACTGCTGCAATGACATTCCTATGAGTGCAATTAAGTTGGAGTGCTCAGCTTTATATCCTTCCCATCATGCTTGATTACAGTGTTCTGTGTACATTGTAAACATGTACCTGGCTCTACACATCCTTTTGCAGTTTGCATAATTACACTTTAGCTTATTTATTGTTTACTGTTTCTTTGATATTTTGTACAAGTGCTATATTAGTCTTGCCCTGTAGTTCTATTTTTGCACAGCTACTGTACTCTTTCCATACAAAATAAAGATTATTAATATACTTGTGGGATGAGACACAGTCCCTGATGATTACAGGAGGAACTCTTTTCCAACTATGTCCATTAATGGGGAAGAGAGAAAGACAGACACATTTTGGTTTGTTAGACTAGAAAAAGAAATACAGATCCTATACTCCGCTATTTCTTACCTTCTGAAAGACTGACATGGCAAGATGAAGATCATAACTCAAAAACGCAGTAAAATTTTAAAGAAAACTTTATTTGAAAAACTGAGTTTGAGCACTTAATTCTTGCACAAATACAACAAAGTAGAACTTCCATGAACTTTGTTTTTCAAGGAGTTTCCACCAGTGAAGATTGAACCAGCCACAGATGAGAACAGAAACACAACTTTTTCTTTCCATTGGTTTCCGATACAATTAATTCCTTTAGCTGCATAAAATTTCAATTAATTTAAACAAACAACTTCAAAAGTAAGTGGTATAATTATTTCTGCTGAGTCTCTAGCCAGCGACTAATGGCCATTTTTAGAGTCCTGTTTGGTGTGAGCATAAGAGAGTGGAGAGGAAGATTTGTCATGGGACTAGATCGTCTATTGCTGATCCAGTTTTCCATTGCTTCCCTTTCATAGGAATAGCCATCTGCAAAGAAACCATCAACAAAAGCTCATATTACAGAGGCTTGGACACTGTGGCACTGTGCAGATGTTAGCTGTTTAAAAGGGAAGTAAGGAAATACGACCAAATAGGAAAATTGAGCTCTAGAATAAGTACACCTTATGTGAAATATTTACTGTGGGTATAAACAGCTCAGGCTAGCTTGATGCATCTATCTCTGCCTGCAAAGCACCAAAATATATTACGCACAAGTTAAATACAACTTTCTTTTCAGTTTGAATGATCCATAATGTGAAGTAAAAGCTCATTACCATCAAATGCCTAACACAGCTAAAGCCTGCTGCTCTGCTGCTCAGGGGGCTTGTACCTGGCTGACCCATCCCTCCGCTGTGCCTGTACAGAGCCCACACCAGCTGGCCAGGTTCAGGACTTCAGCTCTTAGAGTTGGTAGCTGAACCAGCTAATCCTTAAAGAAGTTATGTCCTAGCTAAATGTCAGTCACCCAGGAATATCTCTGGTGGAATACAAACCCCTCCTCTAACACAGAGCTTTACTCTGTCTCCTTACTCTTTATTGAATAAAGCCACCATCACTCCTGAAGTTAGCAAATGTCTGCATATTTTGGCCATTTTAATTCTCAGATGTCTGCCCCAATATCTCAGAACTGGATGAAGTTAGTCACTGTTTACAGAGCAACAAAACAAGTTACACTGAACTGGTGCTTGTATGCTCCTCCTTGCCTCTCCCCCCAAGAAGAGAACTACAAACCACTAGTTTTTCATAAAATGTTTTAACTACATAACATCTGATGCTCCTTGCATAGCACAGTTCCAAGGGCTTGCTACATTTAAAGAAGTCTCATTCTGTACCAACCTTTTAATAAGTGCCCTATGGATGGTGTGCTAAGCATAGTAATGAGCCTGGGGATTTTGGGGCAGCGGGTTGATTTGATTTGTTTGCTTGCTTTCTGCCCCACTGAAAGCACAGTTCCATTTTGTACTTATTGAGCCAACACTGTAAATAGGCTTGTAATTAGGCTTGTAATTACATTTTCAAAGGCACATAAAGGGAGACACATTAAAAAAAGGAAAAAGTTCTTGATACAGTATTTTTCTCCATATAAGAGCTGTAATTCAGCAAATTAAATATCATAATTCTGGTTTGTTGCAACAGCTATTTAGAATAATTTCTCTTTCTAAGCCTGATGAAAAGATAGGCATGGGAACACAAAAATGGGCCTATCTTTACCCTCAAGTAATTAGTTTTAATCCATGTCATGTAAGGACATACCTGTGGCAATGACAGGATCGTTCATAAGCTCCCTTGTTATAGGACATAGGAACTCATCAGGAACAGAAACCGAAATCCCTGTCATCCTCAGTTCTTCAATTTTCTGGAGGACTTTACTGCGCCGGCCTAGAGACTCTGAAGAATTATTTGTACATGAAGTGGACAGCACAGACAGGTAAGGCAGAGAGGTCAGGTCTTGAAATAACAGTGGTGTTACAGGAGAAGTAGCTCCATCTCACCACTCCCCTAAACCAAAAGCCTGCAGCCAACCCTGGCCTCCACTCCAGTCAGCTCTGCCTCCGGCTGTCTCTCCTGCTGTGCAACAGGAAATTCAGGAAGTAATGAAAACAATCAGTAAAACCAGTGCAAGTGCAGCAGAGCCATGATGAAACAGTGGCCTGGTGGCACTGGCACTCGCCCAGTGCGAGTGCAGCGCAGCCACACCCTGGCACAGGACATTGCAGGGCTGGCCCTTGGCATGGGACAAAGCAGTGCTAGTGGGAAGGCACAGCTGTGCACAGCATCTCCAACAGACCGGATTTTCCTTTCCGCTGGCATTTGATGCACCCGGTCACACCCACCTCTGTTACACTGCACCTGCTGTACAGCACTGCTGTCTAGGGCTTCCAAAGGCACAACTGAAAGGGGCCTGAGAACTCTGGTTTTTAAGAGAACACTGATGTCCTCCAAACGTGAAAGACTGTGAGAAACTTCTAGAGGTCTTTAGCAAGATCTTACATCTTCTCAGAGCAAAGAAAACAGGTTATGAAGAAGAGAAAGACAAGCTCATTTAAGCATTTGTATGGTGGTAACTCCTAAAATTTAGTT
This sequence comes from Petroica traversi, assembly GCA_025920805.1. NCBI lineage: Eukaryota > Metazoa > Chordata > Aves > Passeriformes > Petroicidae > Petroica > Petroica traversi. Next base: position 650,444 of record JAHLSL010000065.1, read on the forward strand.
AAACAGGAATTTGAGTTACAGAAAATCTTGCTCATTTTAGGCAGACAGTATTTTCCTACTTTGTAAATGCTTGAGCTATGGCAGATACAGAGCAATTTTTCAAGCCAGATATAGAAGGCCATAGTTTCTGTACCTTTGTGAATTTCTTTCCCCACAGAGAACTTGCTTTGTAGCTGGTCATTTGTCACACTACATTCAATTCTCTGATCAGCATTACCTGATTAACCTCAGCTGGCAATTGCTGCAATGGAGTTTTAGGCTACTTCAATGCTAAGGGAAATGTTTGCATAAACTGAGGAAACCAAGTGTCTTTCATTGATGACAATTCCTTATAGAGTCTCAGCATCTCTGTTTTTTCTAGACTTCAACAAAGCCAGCTGATACACAGAGATAATATGATCCAACATAGACCAATAAGACACACACACAAAAAAAAGGGAGCACTCTTCCTACAGTGAACAATATCCAACTGTACTTTTTAAAAGGATTCTTACCTCGTTCAGCCTTTTGGTATACTTGACCTCACTTTGACAAACGAATTAGCACCTAATTTACACTTAAATCTGGCCTTCAAAAGTAATAGAGAACATGTATTTTGAAAGTTCCAGTGTAGTTCACTACCTTTAAATTACTTATTTCATAATGACCACTGTGGAATCATTAATAATATGGTGCTTTCTTGTGATTCCTTACAAAACGTAATCACAGTTTTAGAATAAAGCAACATGAGAATGTATGAACCCCATGCATTAGAAAGTGTCTGAGCCAGGCAAGCTCTGCTTGATCCTTACCGAAAGTCATCAACAAATGCACACTTAAAAATTTCACTGTTCAATTCAAGGTTGGTGAGCACACGCAATTCTAAACATGGCACTTTTGCAGACTGATAGGAAAAACTATAGACCAACCCTATTTACCAAAGGGAAAAACATGAATTATAGAGAAAAGCTGAAATTCCTTTTACACAGCTCAGTAATACAAGATCGAACAAGGTAAATAGAAATAAAATCAGGTAAGACCATTTAACAGCATTAGTAGAAGAGCACTGTATGTCTCCAGGTATGAGCAAACACACATTAAAAAAAAAAGGACACTGTGGACAATGTAACATTAGGGGGTTTTAAACAGCCCTGGAAATGAAATTAAAAAGGCATTTCAAGGGGAAAAAAAATCCATGTGTGGGACTCCTAACTTGCTTTCATTCCAATATTTCGAAGTACTCTAGAGATTAAAAACTATTTGGATTGCAATACTCTTACCAATTTTTAATTCATTAGCAAGACTTTCCTTGGTAAGATTCAGTAGTTCCTTGCCATCAATATTATTAATTTTGAAAAGTCCAACAAAGTCTGCTAAATCCTGTGCACAGAGCCAGGCTGAAACGTCATCCTCTGACCAGCTCTCAACAGCCACCTTTGATTGATTTCCTACGGTATCTCCTTTGGAAATGAAAGAGTTAAAAAACAAAACAAACAAAAAAAACAATTAAAAACAAGCAACACCTTCCCCCTCTCCCACAAAAAAACTTTACCACAACCCCCAAAAACCAACCAACAGTGAAATTCTCAGTTCGAAGAAACAATGTCATTAACGGACCCTGATTTTAAGTGTTCTCAGTACTATACATTCTTCATCTAATAAAATAAATGCTTATTAGACAATCCTTTGGAAAGGAGGGCAATAATTTGGGTTTTCCTTGTACCTATCAATTTTCAAAATTGAGAGGAATTTAATCTCTTAGATTCCTACACTTCTGTCAAATTTCAATTGAACAAACCACCAGAAAAGTGTTAGCAGATATTGGAATCATCTTGCACCTCCATAGAAAGCACACCAAAGTCCTCTTGTGCTTTGAACAAAGACATATGTACCTTTGTTCCATAAATTTTAGGTGCTGGTGTAATTTGTACCATTAGTTATTCTATACTAATGGTACTGATGTCATTTGTACAATTACTTTTTCACCTATAACAACTGGCATGGTGCATTTCTAAATGACAACTACACTTGCAATTAGCTTATTTTCAACTTGTCACAAATTATGGGTGTCCAAGAAGTCTTTCAGCACTCTGGAAATAATATTCATATATTGAATGCTGTCCAGAGAATAAGCAATTGCAAATATCAGAAAAACAGATACAGTAAATTAATAAAATTAAGATACATCTAGTATCTTTTTCGTTACAAAACAACAAAAAGAAAATACCTCTTTTGGGCATTAATCAGGTCAATTAGAAGATAAAAAATATGCACACAATCCTGATGTTACACATTAAGTGCAGGTAAGAATGTGGGATTTTTTGATGTTTTGCATTTAAAGAACAGATTACAAATACTTCACACACTGACCTGCACAGGTTTGCTTAAGGTCAAGCTGCCATATGTGCACAGTTTTATCCATTGAGCCTGTGGCAAGTAAGGGACTATGTGGTGCAAAAGCACAAGTTGTAACATATCTACAAATAAAAAAAAAAGTCTGAAAATTCATGAGAAAGGATTTCTTTCATTTATGAAACAGAATAATCATGCTGATTCCTTACCTCGTATGCTGAGACAAAGTATGAAGGGCATTGCCAGTTCTCTGTAAAAGAGTTTTTATGATTTTAAATCTTAAAGAATAAAAAAGTGTTTCTTCACTTGCATGCTTCCTTTCAAAACAGGGAGTATTGCTTTTTGAAAGGTGACAGAAGTTACCTTCAGAGAAATTACATAACCTTGACAAAGCTGATCAGCAGCAGAGTCAGAAATGCAACTTGAATTTCCTGCTTGAAGCCCCTATCTGATTCCTGGAGCTCTGCAACCCTTCACAATCAGCCAGCTTGAAACATGCAGGGAGAACAGTGCCAGAAACACTGACTGAATTAAATCCACATTGGCTGGTTGGTTGTGTAGATGAAGACGTTTCTTCTTCAAATCTTGTATTAGAAATTACCAGAAGGGTCACTGTGGGGGCCATCCAATCCTTCAATTGCACTAATAATTAACCACACCTATTTGCTCCATTCTCTATTTGGCCACTAAATACTACTAAAAAACTAAATTGCTCAATTTTGGCAGTTTTAACTTATTATTGAAAGGTTTTCCCTCCTATGAAAAGTAGCATTTCTTTGACAGGTACAGAAGGTTATAACGATGATGAGCAAAAATATCCTGAATCACTGATTGATCAGTTAGCACTCCAGTGTTTTGAGCTGACCAATATGATCAAAGTGCCCTAATATGGGTTGAAATCTCTCTCCCTCCCACAAAGGTTTATTGTCCCCACTTCTCCCCACAGAATCACAGGACGGTTGGGAACCTCTGGAGATCATCTAGTCCAACCTCTCTGCTAATGCAGCATCACCTAGAGCAGGTGTCCAGGCAGGTTTTGAGTATCTCTAAAGGAGAAATTTACAACTAGAACAGTTATTGTTCTACAACAGTATTAAGAAATCCTTAGGCTATGATTTTATTCATCTTTCAATTTTCTGAGGCTCCCAAACTCTAGAGGACTTCTTACATACCTGTCCAAACTTCAAACTACTAAAATAACTGGGCCAAAAACTGTGCAGGTATCATATGAGTGATTTTGGTGAAAAATTTTAACGCTAATTTTAAATTGTATCAATACAATAGGTATGTGCAGAGCAAGCTGAAGAAGCTTAACAGTTGCTCATCCTCCATTTTCAGCAAAACTCTTTTTAATACTCTAAAGTACTAAAGGTATATATACCACTGACAGGTGAATCACGAAGGATATAACAACATTATTATAGAAAATGCTTAAACAATATGTTTTGAAGACATTGTACTTAATATAATTTTTTTTTAATTCTTTATTATGACAAATGGTCTTGTATTAGGCTATACTTACAGTTTCAAAGATTATGACACTCTTGTCCACAGACCTTAAAAAAACCACATTGACATTAAAATGATGCAGAGAGGGAAAAGGAAACCTCTTCCACAACCTGAGATTTCAAACTCAGTCATCTACAAGACACGGACCAATTGTAAAGACACTTCAATAGCTCTAGAGGTCACAGAACTACTCCTTAATTATTGATAATAAATATTTAGAAATCTTCAACTCTTTTGAACTTTCCGTTTTACAACTCTGAAGCATGGAGCTGAAGAGCCAGATATTTCAACAAGGTGCTGCTTACCCAGAGACTATCATCTGTCCATCACATGAAAATGCACAAGCCAGAACTGGGGCAGAGTGCCCATTCAGTGTGCATTTATATTTTAACTGAACACCTAAAAAATACAAAAAGTAAATTATTACATATGGCCATATTTGACAAGGTTTAACGCAAGCTGCTTTAAGAAGCCCAAAGCTCCACCAAAGATGTGACTCTGTGGCATACTGTTTACAAAAAAGGGGGATTAAAAGATCACAGAAACAAATTCCCCTTTTAATAGCTCCAACTTTCTCACTTTGTAGTCTTAACAAGTCTCACAAGGTTTTAGATAATTAAATGTGTATCTGGACACATAATCCTTACACGCTTTTATATAAAAGAGATTACAAAAAGGTACCTACTGAAGATATTATTGGCAATTTACCTAGTCTCTACATTGCAGTTTTTGCAGGAGTCAACATGGCTTTCTTTACTCCAGCTCTTATTCAAGGCCCAGGATATATTGAAACACAAGAGCAAACCTCTTCCTGACCAGGAAGATTAAGATTTCAATCTGTTGAAAGGCCACAGTAGATTTTTTTTTTTAAATCTTTACTTTCACTACTTGTTGATAAACAGATTGCTAAACAAAATCTACATGGCACAGCACCACAAAGTGCCAAATGCCTTAGTTGTTCTCCAGCTAATAATGAAAAGAAAAAATTCAACTTCTGGTTAGTATGGCTATGAATCCAGTAGTATAAATTTGATTTTCAATTTAAATTGTCACTAAAGACCTAATACATTGGTATATTCAAAAAACATTTCCATACAAACCTAAGAAATCTGCAAACAAAATAAGCCAAAGTTTGATCTGATTATCTTGTCCACAAGAAGCCATCTGGAAGTATTTGAATCCATTTTCATAATCTGATAAAATTAAAATATTTAAATGGGAGTCAGAAACATTGAAAATAACAGCAGATCAGTAAACCACATCAGCATAAAAGTCATTGCAGAAGTTCTAACAGTTTGGATGTAAGAAATAGGTTTTCTTATAGTCTTTCCTGAATAAGCAGATAAAGACCTCAGCTGTACTCATGTTTTAAGTTTTCTTGCTGGTAAATGTTTAATTCCTCTGACTACACCACTAGAGTCTTTTAACCTAAATTATATGATCATGTCAATTTTTTCTTCAGTTCTGTAATTTTCAAAATGAACCACATACATATGTACAAAATTTGAGAGTATCTGACAGGGAATTTTCATACTTTTACATGTTCAACTTTTCATTTTTATTCAACTGACTTTTCATGACTGCAGTTCAGCCAAAAACTCAGTAAAAACTGCATTGTCTGAAATACAACAATAATAGTTTTATAGCTTTCCCCTCTTGATTCAGTGGCTTTGAACATTTCTGAATTACCATGTTCCATGAGTGGACTGTTAAGATGAATAAGAAAGTGGTTGGATGGTAGCAACCTGAGGGTAGTGGTCAATGACTAAAGAGTCCCAATGGACCAGTGGTGTCCCTCAGGGCTCTGTATTGGGACCAGTGCTATTTAATATCTTCATTAAGATATTTAATATGGAGCAAGAAGGGAGCAAGCGCACCCTCAGCAAATTTGCAAATGACACCAAGTGGTACAGCTGACACACCAGAAGGACAAGGATCTGGGAGGACCCCAGAGGGACGTGGACAAGCTTTAAGCACTGGCCCACAGAAACCTCAAGTGCTGGTGCACTTATCACTCTCTACAATTTCCCGAAAAGGGGTTGTAGTCTCTTTTTCCAGGCAACAACTCACAGAACAAGAGGACACAGTCTTAAGCTGCACCAAGGAAAATAAAGGATGGATATTAGAAAAATTTTTTTACAGAAAGAGTGATAAAATGTTGGAATGATCTACCTGGGGAGGTGGTGGAATCACCATCCCTGGACGTGTTTAAAAAGAGATTGGATGTGGCGCTCGGTGCCATGGTTTAGTTTAGTTGAGGTGTTGGGACATGGGTTGGACTTAATGATCTTGATGGTCTCTCCCAACCTAGAGATTCTGTGAGACTCTGTGCAGAACCCGGATTGGGGCAACTCCCAGTAACAATCCAGGCTGGGGGCTGAACAGGTGCAGGGAGAGCAGCCTTGCCAAGAAGGACTTGGCTGGTAAGTGAGAGGTTGTGAACATTGCGCCCTTTGCCAGGTTCAGCTTCAGCTTCGCCTTGGCCTTCCTCCTTCCCCTCTCTACACAATCGTAATTCATCTCTACACTTTCCCCAGGTTACACGACTCTGTTCCCACTGCCTGTGTGTTTGCTTCTTGCCTTGTAGTTTGACCAGCAGTACCCGACTCACCCATGCCAGTCTCTTGTCTTCTTTGCCCAATTTCTGGCTCCTGGGGATCACTGTACTCAGTAGATTTCCTTAAGGATCTGCCAACTCCATTCTGCTGCCTTGTCCCCAAGGGCAGTGTCCCAGGAGATCCCACCGACAACCTCCCCGAAGAGCTGGAAATCTGCCTTCCTGAAGTTCAGGAGCCTGACTCTATTCCTTACCTGACCTATTTTCCTTAAGATGGCAAACTCCACCAAATTCTACCACAACTGCTCTGGATCTCATGAGCTCCTAGGCAACTGTGACTGAATCCACTTCAAAGGCAGAAGAACCACCTATTACAGCCTAAAGCAAAAAAACCTATCAGATACTCTGGATAAAATATTGCTCTGAATTAAGCAGGTAAAGAGAGTCTCGATTTAAAACTTATCTCTAATTGCACTGGATAATCACTACTTGTATGCATTTCATAACGTTAAATCTGCCAAAAATCACAGAAGGTTCAGCCATTGATGATTAAACAGCAACACACAAAAGGAAATATGTTGACTTTTAATAATATATGTAGTAAAAAATCAAGAATGATCATAAATCAGCCAGAACAAATCCACAGCATAGGAAATACTGTTTTGTTGCCTGTTTCACTTTATCTTGGCAGAAGGCTGAAGGCTTGGTCATATAATTTTTAAACCAAGAGAATAATCTCAATATGAAGTGGACTGGTGGAAATTACACACTGGTCTGTTTCAGCGGCAACGTATTTTTTGCCCTCAGATGCAATTCTTAATTCACAATGGAGTTTTTTGTGTAGTATTTTCACCAAGAAAGGTTCTATGCCTTTCACAAATGTGGACACAAATTTGTTTGATTTGATATTGTCAATCACATATTCTCTGTTCTGAAGTGTATGTTCATATCCTAATTCCTCCTGCTTCTGTGCTGCTTTCTTCCTCACTGCTTCTCCTGTTTCCTTCCTGCTCTGCACCACCTCCTTAGACAAGGTGGTACACAAATAGCAGTACTTATTGCTAGGTTCAACACTTGAAGATGCAAGTGGCTGCTCAATTATAACTCCCGGGCCTTCGAAAGGGCAGCCTGTATATTCTGAATATAAAAGCCTAAATATCTTGATGACAATCACTTTGCCTCAATAGTAGATCTGGAAAGCACAGAAGTCTACACACAAGGTTGTTAAGTTGCTGCATTACTTCCTAAAGCTGACGATGAGGCTTCTGTGCAATTTCCTAACCTCCATTAGAAGCAAATGACTATGTGGTCAAGTGCTAAAACAGCTGTAAGATTTTTGAACATCTTAGTGGAATGCAGGAGATTCTAGGCTCATTACGCTGCCAAATTCCTCTAAGTGAGAAAGTCAGGTGCAGGAAAACAGCCAATCTGTTCATATTCCACAGCTCAAGCATTATTTAGTTTACAGCTCTCTACACTGTTTTAATCCAGTCCTGCTCCTTGGGAACAAAAGTATGAAAGAGTCAAGTGGGAATGGTAATCAAGCACTGCATCTTCTAAAATCCTTGTCTGCCATGGGGTAATTAGCTACTCAAAGTTATCACCTTGTTTGTTGACCTAGCACATTCCTTGCCACCAACCTGACCAACCTTTACTTAAGAATATTCAGAATATTCTAAAACATCAGCTTGTCACAGGTCATTTGTATCTTGAGCACCAATAGCAAAAAGAATATGAAAACAAGAGCGAGAGAGAATTAAAGTATCTCTTTTTTTAAATGTTCCTCCCCTGATGAGTTGAATAACTAACCAGATACTGGATGTGAAGAAATATCACAGCAGGTAACTCCAAGATCATGTGCTTTTTCGTTATACAGGCATCTCATTTTATCATCCCAAATGGTTAAGTCACCACTTGATGATCCAGTAACAAAGAAATTTCCATTGGGAGAAAATGCACAAGCCATCAAAGAACCACCTTTAACATTCCCAGATCTGAAAAGCAAGAGTACACAGGATTTTAATTTAGAGTAGGCACAGTTCTCCAGAAGTGACCTCTCAAATGCAATATGCCAAACTCTTCTAAGTTTTGCACTTTGGAACTAGCTAACAGAGGAAAGAGACATTCAAACTAACTATGAAAAGAGAGCAAAACAAGCTCTGCAGCAGGGACCAGAACTACTCTTTGACTGCAGGAGGAAAAACATGAGATGGCAGCCCAAGACAATGATTTTACTGAGTGATAAAATAATTTTCAAACTAAAGACAACTTGCATGGATTGAACACTTAAAAAGCACACTGCACTGTTAAAATTTTATGGCAGGATCCATTTTAAGTCAAAGATCTTTGACTTAAAGACACATCCCAAAACAGATATAAAGTTAAGCTGACTACTGCTGGCCTGTCAACACTCAGAAGTGAACTTTTAATAGTTGAAGGGGACAGGATGGGAATGTTCAAATTTTTTTTTTACTTCTCTACAATGAAAACACCAAAGCAGAATAATTTCTGCTTGTAACAACAATATAGTTTCTTTGTAGTCATATATTTACCAGTCAATGAGAAGAAAATTAGGATGTAGGTTTAAAACATGCATCACTGCATGTATTAAGAGCATACAATTGTAGAAAATTATGTTTTTATATTTCTGGATTTTTCCCTTCAGCAACAAGCATTCTGAATTTAAAAAAAATATATATATAACCTCTTCACTATTAATGTCTCAAAACAGATAAACCCTCAGATTCCAGAATACTAATGACTGAATTTTCCAATTTTTCTTAAAGATAAACCTAGTAAAAATAAGTTATCAGTGCCTCTTCATTGTCTGAAAACAAAACCACCACTTCAGTGTTTATGTATTATAAAAAACATGGTGACAAAAATCTGTAAGGATTCTGTTTATGGACAGATTTCCCGATTTACACTATTTCAAATAACCATAACCAACCATTTTGAAAAACTGTACAGGTCCCACATATATCACTGCTGTGGAAGGCAAAGAGGCCACAAAAAGAGGGACATGCTTGACAGGGGACTACCAACTTCAAACAACTCTTTCAGAAACAGCTGCTCCTTCAGTCCTGAGTGGAACATCCATTCACTTAACTACTTTTCTAACTTTAAAGAGTAATTTGGTTGTGTTATAGGGCCCTAAAATTGAAATAATGTCTTTCCCAAGTACAGATTACAACAACTGGCCTGAAGAATTCACTGAATGACAGAGATGTAGAGGAGGATTTTGAAGATAGCTCTAAGGTTCATGCCTTTAACAGTGCAACACCAGCAAATATGCTTATCTGCTTTGTTTCAACTTTCCCCTGGAACCAATGTGAAATGTTGACTGTCATGTTTAATGTATTTAGCTCCAATATTTCTTTCTGTCACTTTATCTTAAACTGTATAGTTTCAGGACAGCTCCATAGTTTCTAAACTCTGCTGGATCATCAGCAAGCTTCTAAGAGCTTCCTGTCCTCCAAACTCCTGGTAATTAAATGCCTCATTTATACTACTATGTATAATGCAATGTAAAGCACACAATCAGTTCCACTAACTGTGTAAGACATATCTCAGTTTGCTGATTCACTGTTTAGAAACCAGATGCATACAGTATACAATCCTGATCTCATGTAAATCAACAAAATCAATGTTAAATCAATTATGTCATGTTAAATCAACGAACTTTAAAAAAATCAGGATTTAGATG
>JAHLSL010000065.1:665546-774526 GCA_025920805.1 Petroica traversi
CGGGCAGCGGGGGCTACACTCCGCTGCAGATCGACATGGTGACCGCCTCACCCCGGCCCCGCCCGCCACACGCGCGGCCCTCGAGCAGAGCGGAGTTCTAACAAAGAGTGCTCCCGCAGTCCCATCAGTCGTCAGGTAATTTACACCGCTGCCCTCTCCCCCTCCACATACACGCTCAGCAACTCATGCAAAATAAATGGCTTAGCAGGCACCTACATGTTTTGAGGAAGTCAAAGTCACTTTCTCGGAGTCACTGTGCCCAGGAAGCATTTCCTAAATGATCGACCTTCCGTGTTTAGTCTGCACCACCTCAAGTGGTTTTATAGCAAGTTATTTGATTGCACACTCTGTGATGCACGGCTGAAGCCTGGCCTTGCATTGTTCTGAATACTAGGTGACAGCCATTATTAAAAAGAAAGCTTTAGACCTCCTTTTAAAAATAACATATTTTGTCCAAGACAACTATGACATCTGATTTTCAGCTGCTTTTGTATCACCCCTTTTTTTTTCAAAGAGATGACAAGAGAAAAAAAGAGAACTCACACCCAACCAAAACACTCTTCATTGAGCACCATTACAGGACTTATAAAATAGTAAGTTTGAAAGTTTTGGAATGAATTCTCTAAACTAAGACTGCCACACTTTGTTCAGAAAGGATGAGAACACACTGGAAAATTTCTCCTCTTAAGAAAATATACATCAACAGGAGAGAAAATTAGCAAAGAGGAAACGTTACAAACATTTTTTAGTGGTTAAATCTATGCTCTTTTCTACGGAGATGTGAGAGCATATTCATTATTCAAGTGATGCCAAAATTATTTTTGCCTTTTCTTTAATATACCTTTATACACTTCTATGTATCCACAAGTATTAGCATGCATGCTTGTAATACTTTACTTAGCCTGGTGCTTAGTGTCCTGTAGGTGTCCTGCAGGCCCTCAGACTAAACACCTCAGAACTGTAGAGCCAGGGAGACCAAACATTCTACTATCTTAAGAAGCCAAGATCCCATAGTAGGACAAATTCTGTAAACTAGAGGTTAGCCCACTTTACTGGGCCCCCTTGTTAGATATGCTAATGTGTAAGATTTATAATTTGTGTACGTGATTGACAGGGCGTGTGCATTGCCACGCTGTCACCTGGGTGAAGTGGATGCATCGAATAGGATCCTAATTAAAGTACCAAGATAATGACCCCCAACCCTCTAACTGTGTCTAGCTTCGTTTTTCCTAAGACCAGGAAAAGGCATCACAAGCTTGCCATTCAAATATACTATTTCCTGTAAATTTAATTTTACTGCAATAGTAATGAAGACACTGGCTGTTAGCAAAGAAAGCAATGGCCTTGTTAAGTTAGAGAGAGGTGATGCTTGTCTCACTGTCATCATTATAGTAGCTGTTGCCACCTTCCCAGCTGTTCAGCTGAACTGGGATATAAGCTGAAAAAAAATTCAACTTGTATTATAGCTATTATATGTAATGTAGTTGGTAATCTGTCTAGCAGTTCTAATATTGCAGACAAAGCATTAACCAGTATAGAATCTGGAAAAAAAAAATCACTGCAGAACTAGATTTCTCAATTATCTAGCCATATTTATAACACCTTCTTACAAGCCTAATATCATACATTCAAAACAGTGATTAATTTTCACATCTCTGGTATATGTCAGCAAACGTCTTTACTGAAGTCTTCAGAAAGGTCATGAAAAGAAAGATGTGGAGCAGTCAGTGCAGGCGCTCGCGTTAACGTGCAAGACTATGGGATACCTAAATGTGATTTTTATTATTCAAAGTAATCGCAGATTATTATAACAGGACTTTGGTATAAAGAAAGATATTACTGAACAAGATATTCTGGGGAGAGCAATGGAAGCATTCATTTAAAAACAGGCACTAAGATTCAAACACACCAGACCTGGGTTAAAAGCAAAACCCAACACCACCACCCACCCTGCCCAAATATTTTTTTGTGAGAGAATACAGGTATTGTGGTTCCACAATATCTGCTTGTAATTCCTGTATTTCCTTCATTAGAGCAAGGACTATGACTAATGTCCTTCTATAGGCCAAAAAAGGGACAAAACCTTACATGGACAGTGGCTTTCAGAAACATGACCCACCATGTTCATTTCCATGTCCATAAGGACAGTGATCAGCCTGGCACACCTCAGTTATTTACAGGCAGGGAACTGCTCTCTGACTGCTTGGCAATTACTTCCTTTTGAACTACCATTAAAAGCCCAGGACAATTAGATCCATCATAAGAAGGACTGAATGTTAAATGCAAGACTCCCAAGATATTATCTAAAAAAACCCCAAACCAAGAAACCTGTATACACAGGATCTGAAGTATTAAAATTGCCAAGAAAATCTGGTTTGCAAAACAGTCTTTTATTGTATCCGTGCCACACATACTAGTGAAAAATAACACTCCTAAAAAAGGAAAAAGAAAAAGAATGCTACCTTTCCACAACATTTCTTTTAAATAAAACTTCAAGTACTCTTACATTAGTACAAAAAAAATTCCGATCTATCTGCCCCAACAGGCCACCACAACACACAGTAGATAAAACACAGTGGTTACAAATGTCTTCTTTTGTTATTCTGTGGCAAGGCAAATGGAGGGAAATGTTTCTATGAAAAAATACTGTGTGCGTAGGAAATTGTCACAATTTTCTTCCACATGGATACAAATGATTATACTTTAATTTGAGGCCGTGGGGGCTTGAAATTATGTAACAAAATAGAAAAATGGAAAACTAATATCCCCTACACCCTGTTTTAAAGGCAGGCACTACCAAGATTAAGGAGACTCCACAGTGTTGGTAGAGGATAATTACTGTACAAGCCATAGAGCTATAATTACCTTAAGACTAAAATAAAATGCTACCATCCTCCTAAGGCATAAACAATAATGTCTGCAAACAATATGTACACATCATACATATTTAAAACAAGACTTAATATAAACAATAATGAACAGTATATACATGTCTCAATTTTTCTTCACTGTCTTGAAATACAATTTAACTACACAAGTGATGCAGCAACATATATATAAATGTACTTGAAACTCTACAGTAAAGTTTAATTTTTAGTGCTTTCACAGCACATTAGTGTAAACAGTTTTACTTGGCTTTGTTTTATATTTTAAAACATTCCTTGTTGTATTTCAATATTTAAAGCAATTCTCTAGTTCTTCCTTTTCACAGAAAACGAAGATTCTGAATGCTGTATAATCATAAATAATTCATAAAATTAAATACATTCACTAAAAAATAAACTACAAAGTAAAAAAAATGAAAAATAGATATTTATTGAAAGGGAAAAGAGAACCATTTCCCCAAGTAGAGCTCTGGTGGTTGAATATTCAGTGCGTTTTGATAAATGCTATTGCACTATAACACCCCTTTCTTTGAAATTCTTTGGGTGTGCTTCCCTGTTCTACCTAAATTAGTTTGTTAAAACACACAAACCAATAACCAAGGGGCCATGGTTGCTGTAGGAGTGAAGCCTTTAAAACTGGTATCACAACTCTGTGATATTTTAAAGGAAAAAATTAGTTACTTATGTGCCTTGCACTTCCATGTAAATATAGTTCACATTGCTGGTCTTATCAGTCCTCATTTAATGGAAAAAGAAAAGAAAAGGAAAAAAAAGAGTTCTAGTAGCTTCAGCTCACTTTGAAAATCTCTGTCCATTTTTTTTCAAAATACTTCCTCATGTTATGGCCAGCCCTGCCTATGTCAGAATCGTCTTCATTGAAAGTTTCACAGTTGTCAAAAACAAGCCTGACATCCAGCGAAAATGCTTCAAGATTAGGGTACCTGAAAGAAGAAAAAAAGTGAATGATTTTTGGAACATACAGAATCAAAGCTGAAAAATATTTCAGCTAAATGAGAAAATATTTAAGTAAGAATTTAAATTAGAATTTCTAACAAGAAAATGAACATCAGTGAAAGGACATATTCTCTCATTACTGTTTTGTTATTTTCCTCAGAAGTTCCATAAGTTAGAATTTCATGCCTGTACTGGAAAACTAACTTTTAGAAAACTAATTCCTCTTTCTCTACAACAGCATTCCAGTTAAAATGCAATGCTATTTTCCATTTATACATCTATTCTTATGCTCAGGGTCCTTTCAAAATGTTGAACAGAGCTGAAATTATCTAAATGAGTAACAAGAAAGGCTGCCCAGATAATCCTGTGACACTGTCTTTGCTAATTCTTTTTATTATCCTGAACATACCCCTGAATAGCCCAAAGAGTACTCCAATATTCACAGGCATTTTTAAAAATAAGAATTAAAGTTACAAGTCTACAGATATGAGCACATGGGGAGCAATTAAATTTCACATTCATGGGAGAAAAAGCCTGAAGAAGTTAAAAAGCTCCTTGAGCTACCCTAGGAAAGTTGCTCTGTGTGCAGCTGACAGACAGTGCAGAGGGTCCATTTTCAGAGATTCATTAGAGTGCAAGGATATTAACAAGGAGAGAAGGTAAACAGAGGCATGTATAGCGTGGTCTTCTCGGTTAAGAATCTGTGCAGTCTAACTGCACTACTATAAAATGATGATTAACCATCATCACAGGAGTGTTACCCACAACAGAGCTGGCAATTCACTCCACAGCCATGTCATTTACAGGGACTCCACTAGTTTAAAGCCTGCCCAGATGGTTTTTTCTGACATGCAATAACACTAAGATCTCTCCATGAAAAAAGATGAGGAAAAAAAGCTTTCCTGTTGATTGTTTCGGTGCATTTGATCTGGCAGTTTTATTGTTTTTCAGCCAGTTCCTCATATTCTCCCATCTATCATGCTATATCACTTGGGTATGGCAAAGATAAAAGCGTATGATTAAGCATTTTTATTTTGATTGTAAAAGTAATCACAGAGGTGTCAGAATAGAATACAGTTTAGCTAATTTTAAAAATGTATTGTATTTCAGCGTTTAAATATTTTTAAAATATAAAGTAAAATTTATAATAGGTTTACTTACTGTCCACTACTTAGCTTGTCTCTAATGGTAGAAAAGTCCATGGGTTTTTTGATAACTTTCTTATAACCAGGAACAAGTTTCAAGTTTACAGGAAGTAAGAATGGCCAGGCATCTTCATGAGTTTCCAATTCTGAGAGAATCATGCTGAATAAAATAAGGTTTCAAATCAGTGGTTTTTAACTGTTAGTACATTCACAGTGTTTTCACTATTACATGAATTCCTTATGAACTGTCAAACCATTCACTTTACAAAAGGAAAGCATTTTATTCTGCACCCTGTGTGAAGCTGAGAACAACGTACATAGAGACAGACAACTGAGTAACTAAAATAGCATTAAGTTCTCTCCAGGCAACCTATGTAAGATGAAATTCTAACAATCAACATTCCAAAAGAAAACAGAGTCCTGCAACTTTGATTCTCAGTGTAAACCATTTGCACACCAGGTGCTAATACTGACTTTCCAAGACTGTGACAAGGCTAAACTATGTCTCTTTTGACTGAGCAGCAATGCTACTATAGCAAATGGCTCGTGTGTGCCCCTTCAGATACAGTGGAGATTGTCTTTGATATCCTTAAGGGGTCAGTGCCACTGCTACTGGGGTTGGGGTTCATTCCTCCCAGTCTTGCAAGAAGCATTCTCCCTGCAGACACACGCGTGTGTATACATACTTGCACACAAACAGACACTCCATGTGGATATATACATACATATGATAAAGAATAGCTTTCCTGTTCCCTAGGACAGAGAAAAAAAGGTTTAAAAGCTAATTGTTTCAACAAGACTTACCCCTAAATTTAGCATCTGATACTTTACCTGCATATAGCCAGGTCCTTGGAGTCACTATCTCTCTTAGGTTTCTTAATAGCAGTGCAATTTTCTTGCTTTAACTGGCTTAGAGAAATATTTTCATCCATTTTTCGTTTTTTAGGGTCTGTTTTTCCTCTTTTTAAGGCAGCGCTTGTAGTTGCAGAGTCTTCATCCTCTGTTTCTAATTTCCTGCTTCTCTTTTGTTCATTACTTTTTTTACCTTTAATTTGAAGTTTTTTTATCTTTAGAGTTTGGCCACTTGCCTACAATAGAGAGAACAGAAATAAGAAATAACCTAGAAATTACAGAAACCTCTGATATCACTGACAGACAGCAATGAAGATCAGAAACTGAAGCACATATTAAATTAAATATTTAATATTAGAGATTATATTCATTTTTTGCTCTTCTCTGAAGATAAATAAGGCAGCAGAAATTCCTGGTACTCATGACCTAGGTTCTCAACTTGTGACAATACAAAAGCACCTGACATTCAAATTGGTAAAACAGTACCTCCTAACAACTAAGTTGCCATAGTTTTGGACAAACATTAGTCCCTTACTAAATGACTGACATAAACATGATAAAAAAAATTCACTAAGTTTTTTCCCTACTTTTTCTTTTAAAACAGAACCTGAGACACTGATCTGTCAACACTTAATGATGAACATTGAAAGACAAATACTGAATAAATATTAAAAGAGAAATGAAAAATTATGGTATTCAATCAGCATAAAAATTCTGTATCTACTTACATTAAAAAGCCCACAGTTCAGAACAAATAGAACTGTAGCCTTTACTGCCACTAATATAGAAGTTAAACAAAATTACTAATCTCCTCCTTTAATTGGAGCCCCCCATAAGACATACAGACCATTATGTTCACTGAAAAAAGCACTGGCAGACCTGTAACTCTATCACAGATAATAAACCAGTCACTTGCTCCAGTCCCTTCATCCTGACAGGAGTGTTACCTTTGCTATGCAGGCAGGACAGAACCAGTCCCCATCTGGGATGGTGCTGATTTTGGGTCTGTGGCAGTAGGTGTGACAGCCTTTATCACAACCATCACAAAGGAGCAGCAGTTCTTCATTGTCTCCCTTTCGACAAATTTGGCAGTACTGTAATTCACGAAAAAATGGGTTTAATTCAATTTTTAAAATTTGAAACACAAATGGTACCTAAATTACCCTTTTCTTTCAAATACACAAATTCACTCTCAAAAACACTTCCATTTTGCTCCAATCAGAATCTGCTAATGATCATAACCATAGAAGAATATATGGAGTATGTAAGGAACTTATTTAAAGGCCACATTTGGGGAACATGTTGGAAAAGCAAGCAATTTATTGTAAGACAGGTGTGCCTCCAGCACAAAAAAAGATGAGCGCTTCTTATAATTCATTAATGTCTGTGAGAAGTAAAGGTATACCTATCAAAACCTCTTGGCCCAAACATACTATCTCTGAAATCTTCTCTCATTTATGCCCACACGGTATACATACGTTGCTACTTATTAAAGAAAATTTACATTTTACAAGAGTATTCCCAAATAATAATTGGCAAGGATCTTAGGATCTTATCCAAGGGCCACCATGAACAAATTCAGTACAGCAAAAGAAATTATCCCAGCACTTCCTAAAATTCACATTAACATTAAAAATACCTAAAGGACTATCAATTTTCTTACATACATTGTGTGATTTTGCTAATCCTTTATTTCTAGGTATCTTTTTCAGGAATTTAAAAAATCTCCAAATATTTTCACCAAATACATATGTTTAGTGATATCCAAATATTCTGAGTTGGAAGGAACCCACAAAGATCGTCAAGTCCACCTCTTAGGTGAATGGCCCATAGAGGGATTGAATCCATGACCTTGGTGTTACGAGCATCCTGCCCTAACTAACTGTGTTGCAATTAAATACAGAGAATATTTAAGCCAAATTGAGAGCCATACATTTTTTCTGAATAATAAATTACTTCATCTTGAAACATTCCAATGCCTTTTCAAGTGCTCCTACCAAATTCATAAGCTTTTTGCCCTAAAGATACTGCTTTAAACTATCAGCCATAAAAATTCAAAAGTACAGTCTGACATTACAGCTTTTCTTTAAATCATCCTTTAATTGTCCACATGTAATTAGAATCTGTATGACTGTCAAAAATTTAAGAATTAGAAAAAGGAACACAAATGGAAGAATCATTTTTGTCACCCACTACGCAAAACTGGTCAAACTTGATCACATCAAAGTCACTATTGCTGTAGTGATAAGTTTTGTTTTCAGGAATCTGAGGTTTAGAGGTCCATGCAAATTTTGACATATCCCCCTCGCATGCTTTTTTTGTCTATGCAGTTGACAAACATTGACTTGCTGCATGTACAAGGAAACAGGCATTTCAGCTTGTCTGCTCATACACTTGCCTAATTCTGTATGCTCAGTTGTGAGAACTCTGCATACAAAGAAGCCACAGATTTGAAACATCTCTTTCTGAAAAATGAAATCCTTAATGAAAGATATGTGATGCTGAATCTCTGTAAAACTTGTGCCACAGGTGAGGTTAGAAACACTCCATTGAAAAGAGTATCTTTCATCAGATGGAGCAAGACGACTTTTACCTTGATGTCATCACCAAAGAATAATTAGCATCTTAAATAACGTAACCATTTGCAGGAGCCTTCTATCTTAGCAAGTTCAGGAGGCTGAATTTGGCAATCTTTTCCATTAGGCTTATTCATCTGTGCACAATGTACGTTTAACTGTGTGAGGTTTTATGTGAAGTAATAAGAAATGCATTATTCAACCTAAAATGTCTCAAGCTGGAAAATAGGATATAGCAAAAACAGTTTAGATACTTACAACCTTCATAATGGATTTTTCCCAAGCTATTGATTTCTGTAACTGCTGAATGCACAGAGCTACCTGGGCAGCACTGCGCGCTTCTGACAATGCCCTTCTCCACACCCTTAGCCCTGGAGCAATATCCTCTTCAGTTCTGCATTAAAATACAGGCAAATTAAGTAGGTCACACCCGAGCTTGCTCATGCTCAAATGTGAAACAATCATTATCACACTGAAAGCCAAGCAATGACAAAACGTACACAGCCAATAAGTATAAGGTTTAAGCAACTAAATTTCATGTAGTGCACAGACTGTGGCTACGTGCCTCAAAGCTTAGTCACAACCAGTTAAATGTAAGATAACTTTGCAAGATTATTAACAAACATAACAAAAAAAGTCTTTACAAAGCACCATGCAGAATAACATGATCCATATGGATCACAGACATACAAGAAAGTACATAGATAACAGGCAATAAGAAAATAGGCTCCAATTAGCAAAGAAGCACAATAATTTTTCAAGTTAATCTCAATAACCTACCCGTCACCATCACCACTAATAGATGGTGCAGGAGCAGGGACAGTAACTGTGCCCACATTATCCAGTTTGATCTGAATGGTGGTACTTAAGGGGCTCTTCAGATACCTTCGCTCTATGTTCCGCTCCAAGTCAGCAAGCCTGGTTACAGCTATATCTAGAGGGTTGTCACTCCTCCGCTCTAGAGAGCTGGCATTGCCTTCTCCGCCTCCAGCACAATCTCCATCGTGCTTCTTGTGCAATCTAGTAATTGACTTATGTTCACGATATACCAAGTCGTCTCTCTCTGATGCAGGTTCAGGACACAGCCAACCCTATGTCAATAGAAAGGTTTGGGCATTTATTGGTTGCTGTAAATTCAGTAGGTAAACAGAGGAACTGTTTTATAGAATCAATCAAGTAATTGAAGCGCTGTTTCCAGTAGATCTTGGTTACTTGTAATCCATCTGTAGAGACATTTTCCAAAATAACCAGAGAACTAAAATAATTAATCAAGAAATACAAGCATTTCCGGACCTTCTGAAGGGACCTTTCTGCAACAGTCCACATTCTTATCCCTTTGTGAAGTATCCTGCTCTATTGGTCGAAACATCAGAACATGTCTACCTGTTCAGCAGGCTTAGGAGGCAGTATCAGGACAGGAAAGTAACATCCATCTCATGCCAAAAACTAGAACCCAAACACTGCACATGTACTATAACTAAACATATGCAATTTGATAACCTTACACCCACCTTGAAAAAATTCTAAAATCTAGAGAATTCTTAGCTATCACACTGATAACCATTACACATCCTCCATGGCTCTACAATACTCAAATTACACTGATGCACTTGTAGGCGTTTCTGAAAGCATTAACAGCAACAATCACACAAAACAGGCAGAACTGTGGCAAATCCCCCGAGAGTTATGCTATCTATATGAAATACTGTCTTTGCATTCAGAGAAAGTTAACAAAACGTGCATGGAACTTCACTGTAGGAGAACACTCTCCAGGAACTGCCATTTTGAGCTGAAGACTGAACTGCAATAAAAAGTTTTGAACATGGATCTCCATATACTGCACAGTGTATTTGTTTCATTTGTAGGCAATCAGGATGGAATAAGAAGGCACTTACCGATACACAAGGACTCCTATCTGTTTTAAATTCTTACCACTTATTTTAAAGAGACTTTTTACTGAAAGTTGGTTTTACCTTAACTTGTAAACTAGCTGATGCAACTCTCCTCTCTAGATCTTCCACCTGCTGAAGAATAGCAAGATCCATCTCCATTGCTTGTTCTTCCACTGACCAGTTTTCCACAACATCCCGAGTTACCTGGTTATCTTCATTTTCATTGATATCAATAATTGCAACTGTATTTGAGAATAATATTTTTATTATTTTAATTAGCGTTACAACTGCAGTGTTAAATTCAAGTTGATTTACCTGTCACTCCAGTCAAATGCTGAAGAACTGTTGTAAAAGTATATTATTCGTAAAATACCCAGTATATACAACAAATTCTGTATGCTTTCAAACTTGGAATTTAAAGGCAAGAAGAGGAAGCAGTGGCCAAGTGTTACAGAGATGGAAAGAGCTTCAAAAGGTTACCAGATCTTAAGAAGGTTACTTATACCACTAGAACTATTTATATTAAATGGCATTTCTCCAATCCAATAACTTTCCAGAACAAGGCTGGTGAAAAGGCAACTACAGATAAGGAGATCTTTACCTCTTTCCCCCAACCATTACTTTAACCCTCCGGCTAAACACATCTCAAAGAGCTCTATGCCAGTTGCCTGGTCCCCCAACACCATGTGTAACAGAAATACCAACTACATACCATCCTTGTTTTTGATGCACGCCAGAGTGATATAATCCATGTGTTTCTGTATTTGCTTTTGTAAGGCCTTTTCTCTTATTCCCCTGAGATGCAGTACTTTAAGCAAAGACTTTAGGTCTTCTGGATCAGTAATCCTCCACCACCCATACTGCATTTCTAAATCAAGACAAGCATACAAACATTTTTGAGGTGCCTTTTTTATGTGGTCACACATGATCAGATTAGAAAATCAATAGGCAAATTATTAAAAAAAATCTGTAACATGGTAGAGTCACGGTAGGAATTACCGTCTTATTGTTGCATTACACTTACCTTCTGGTATAGGCTTTGGGTTTGGATAATCTACAGGCTTGGCTACTTCAGCTGCTGTAGAAGGGGCAGAAGCTATTTTTTCAGCTTGTAGTGCTGGTGTTTCACTTTTACTTGAAGGAACACTAGATGCCAAGAATGAGTTACCATTCACTTCTGATAATCCCTGCCCTGATCCAAGAGCAGGTAAAGGAGATGGAAATGGAACATTTGAAGTGAGAACTCCTGTAGGCCATCCACAAAACTGAAGTCCCATTATGGGTAGTCCTGTCTTCATCTGCTACAGAGCACAACTACCATTACTATAACCAAGAAACCCGAATTATGACTAGGATGCTATTTGTCAAACAATAATCAAAACACAAAGAGAGTCTTTACTCAGTACTTCAATTGGCTTCAGAAAAAAATAACATAACACTGACATGTAATACTTTTTATTAGGGCCTGGTAAAAAACAATAGCTTCTAAAGGTACTGTTTGGTGTGATGCACTTCCAAAAACTAGTTCTTACTTACTTGCTTTTCATTTAATACCAGTACCAATACCCTAAAAGCCAAATTAATTACTGAAATACATGTGCAAAATATCATACACTGGCTTACTGGAAACATCATGATCTAGCATTATAAAACTCCTGTATTTAGTTACTAACATTTAGAAACAGAGAAAAAAATACAATGCAGATATAATGATTGCAGGTCTGCAAAATAATTTGTATAAACGGACATCCTGCCAAAATAAGCTCTGCAAATCCAAGCTATTCAAAAATTAATTTATTTACCTGCAGCGGTGACAATGCAAAAGGACTTAATGCCATAGAATTCTGTGCGGAGGTTGAGCCCAGAAGAGGAGATGGAACAGGTGACGGTGACTTTGAAGGTGGATGTGACTGAGGAGTGAGTGGAGCTGCAGTAGCTGGTGTGTCCACATGGATCACCGAGGTGTCATCGCAGGGCACCCGTGGTAACAGGCTGAACCACTGCCTGCTCTTCTCAGTAAGAGTCTTTAACAACTGATCATTTGGAATTAGTGGAGAACTGTAAAACTTTCCAGTCCCACTGGCATTAGGACTGAAAAGATTATTAGAATCGGACTTCTCAATGGAGTTTTGTGATGCAGGGGGCTGCAGACTGCAGAGAGAGCTTTTTGAGTTACTTGGGTAAGATAAAGTGCAGCCATTTGCTGCACTACCATTAGGTTTTGGGGACGTAGTGTCAGACTCAGGTGGCATTTTTGCTACTTCTAACAGTTTGCTTAATTTTGAAAATGATCCAGGTTTTTGTAAAAACAGGTTAGTGCTGTCCTTTTCTTTCAGATTTTCCTTTTGCTCACAGTGTGTTGTAGCTAAGAAATGTAATTTTTCTTCTGTTCCAAATTCTTCTTCTTTGATATGCATACTTTCTTCCTTTTTTAACTTCTCCTTTTCTTTTGCAATTTCTTCTAGACCTAAAAAGATAAAAGAAGCACAGATTACCTATAAGAGATCAACTATTTTACAGTTTTTATAATAAT
Organism: Petroica traversi; assembly: GCA_025920805.1. Lineage (NCBI taxonomy): Eukaryota > Metazoa > Chordata > Aves > Passeriformes > Petroicidae > Petroica > Petroica traversi. Next base: position 678,384 of record JAHLSL010000065.1, read on the forward strand.
ATTTTGAATTAAAAATTACTTCATTTTTGGCTCAATACATGCTAGATTCCCACGTCTATGCTATTGCTGTTCTTGTTAATAAAATCCCTTCTCACTTTACACCGCACTTTGCAGAAGGAAACAAGTTTTTAGGCATACAGACTTAAACACTACTAAACACTTTGAGGAAAAATGACCTCAACATTGCTGACATGCACTAGATTCACACATCTGAAGCAGTTTGCCAGTGCCAAGTCTCTGAAAGGGACAAATTTTTGCCAGCTTTCTTTTTGCAAGACTCCGCATGGCTCATCGAGAAGCCTCTCTGGTGATATCAAGGGAGTGCAACGTTTACAGCCTTAAGTTTAGTTTTGCAACTGATCGTTTCATTAAACACACAGCCAACTACGAAATGGACAACCAAAAATTCCTGCTATAAAATCAAATACTGAAATAACATTAAACATTTTTACTTCTTTCAATACAAATCATTAACAACTCTGACTGTGAAACAGTATCAACAGTCTGTGAAGTTTAATACTATTTTAAGAGACACCCAGCACAATGATTGGAACTCTGCACACAACTAACCAGACAGCTGACATCTAAGCAATTTAAAGTACAGCAAGCAGAAGCTGATTTTAAAAAACTAAGTTTCTTCAAACATAGGAGGTGCAAAAGATCTGAATATCTACCTTTTACAAAAAGAACATTTTTATGTCTTCTTTGCACTACTAGTCTTTCTTAACCATTTCTCTTCAATCCTTATACTGACTGCCAACTCAGACAAAAAGTCTTTAAAAGAATAAAATGCTTTTAAATTGAGAACAGCTAGCATAAGGGGAAGGAGGTAGAAAATCCAACTCCTTGTTTTATGTTCATCAGACACTGCAGTAACAAATAAAAATATGGCATACATTTCGTGGCAGGTACAACTGCAAATATTTACTTGCTCCTGAAAAACTATAATTTCTAGAGAAAATTACACCTCCTCCTACGAAAACTTTAAAATGTGTTCACAAAAATGGCTACACAAAAGGGATGGAGAAGTATTGTTTAAATGGACAGATTCAACACTTTATGTCTCCTATTTTCTAGGTTTAGGTAAAGAAAGTAGAAATAGATGAACTGTAGAATTTGAAGAAAAAGAGCAAACTAAGAGCTGAGGGGAAGAGGAGGTAGGTGAGAATTTAAAAACACATCTGTTTCCCTTTTCAGGGAGATTAAACTTTCATTAAGATAACATTTAAAAACAGACGTCTGCCCTACAGCTCTTGGCTAAACATTTTGTGTGGGTTTGTTTGTGTGGGGTTTTTTACTATTTTAAGACAGGTATTAAGGCACTATCTTCTTTGAGTACCATTTCCAAAGCATTTGGGGATTCATCTGGTTAAAATATAATGAAATACAGCAAGTCAAAGAAATGCAAGCAGCATATTCCGTATGCAGCTATTCATATGCAGAACCTTTCCTAACGCAGAGCATTAAGATAATGCCGAGCAGGAGACAGAGAGGAAAGTACTTCTTGTGCTACCCATTTTAGAAAGATAATTTGATGAACAAGATTACATTTAGGGGAAGTTCTGTGGCTTATTTTTGGACCCAAAACCAGGCTCAAATTTCCGACTATGCCATACTGTTACAGTTAATCATGCAATTCTCATGAGATCATGCAATTCTGATGTGCATCAAATATTTTTGTTGTTATTTTTTGAGGGAAAAATGTGAGAGTAATGACATTTTGGTTCATCTATAGAAAAATTAGAAAGAATTTTTCTATGGCGAAAATGAACAGTTATGTTTAAAAATTCTAATACCAACAAAAAAGTCAGATTAATACAAAATTTCTGCATCTATCAAATTAAAAGTCTGTGAAAAATTCAACCACAGTTCATATACAACCATCACAACCCCAAACTTATATTTTAGTTTTAGCAAAGTAATTTCAGCAATTCTTGGTTAAAGAAAGATCAATTGGTAAAATACTGACACTAAATCATGTGGTTTATCAGAAAACAAGGTACTTCACTGCATGAAATAATTGTAATATTTTTGCCGACATCTATAGTATCTTTATGCATAGAATAGTCTGTGCATTTGCAGAAAATTTAGTAACTGAGGATGAAATTTTTTCTGCAGTCTACGGTCCTCCTGATTTTCATACACAGAGATCACTGCCATAGGGAATGGTGAAATAGCTCAAAAAGAGCCAAAAAACTTTGCAAGTAGGTAAATACAGAAAAGCATAACGTAGAATTATAACAACTGAAAGCTTCCAAAATACTAATCCTGGTTTTGAAAGGTATTTTCATAACCAGAAAGAGATACCAGAGAACCACTTGAGTAGAGAGCTCTATTGACAGCAGCCTATTAAGCATAGTGCTGAGGGTGAAGACCTTGCTGCACAAAGCCAATGCCTCCGGAGATGGGCAGCACGTCTTGGCCTTGTGTGTGTCCGTGTGCCACCATTCCTTCATGGCTCTTACCTTCACCACTTTCCATGCCTTCTACAAAAATACCACCACACTGAGGCAGGATCCAGTACCGGCGCCTGTAACGGTCCTGACCAAACATCATTGAACGCAAACAATGTGACGCTTCAAATAACTTCTTTCTGTACTGGTTTTGTTGCTATTTAAAAAAGGGAGAGCATTATAAATCAGTGAGGGGGAAAAGTCTCATTATTACAGAAATCATCTGGCTGCCACACCAAACAGAAATTCAAGGGTCAGACAAGGAGGCCCTCTGAGAGATTCGGCACAGTAGTGTGCCTGTGTGTTGTGATATTCTACCCACAATTGCTGCATTCATGATTTCACTTCCAAAGCTTCCTTAAAAAAAAAAAAAAAATCAATTAAAGCACTCCTTGGCTCAGCTGAGGTTCATCACTTTTCTCCTAAAAACACACTGCAGTGGTGAACCCTGTCTTTTTATCCCTAAGTCTCAAAAAGCAGTGGATCAAAGATTTCATTGCACAAGAATGGCTTAAATCCTAAAAATTGCACAGCATCAGCAACCAAAGCCCTGAAGACAGAAGGTAGTGCAGCTGCTGATGGGAGATATTTTAACTGTTCATAAAAGAATGACAACAACAATACACAAAAACAAATTCTGTCTTTGAACATAACATGGCTCTTTGAGGGGGGCCAACAAGAACTTCAGTTTGTTTATTCAGTTCCTGCTCTGCTAAATTGACACTGCTGGGACTCAGGTGGAAACCCGGACTGCTAATTTACTGCAATTCGGAACATGAGAGAAACCAACATACAAAATCTTAAATGACAAATTTTCTAACTGGAACAACAAAAACATGGACCACGAGTACCCCTAATTACAGCATTACATCTTTCTCATTTACACTTCCTATTGTATTGCTGCTTCTTTCAAAATGTGAAGCCCAGACAGCTCTGTATTAGCTTGGAGCAAAACTACAGAAATCAGCATAGAAAGGAGGGCATGACACAATTTGTTGTATAGCTGAAGCCACTGCTTCTCAAATACAAAATTTGTCATCACTTTCTAAGATCAACAAATATGACGTAGATCTAGATAAAAATTGCATTACTTTTTATTCTCAGAAGCGCAAATATATTATCCACTATTACTATTAACCGCCTTTTGAGTGACCTCCACTTAGTGCCACCAGACTGAACTCACAGCTCAGGTGCCATGAACAGGAGTGTCATTTATGCTTTCACAAAACAAGAGTAGAGATTTATTTCAATTTATGTTAAGTTGGAACACTGAAAATGATGTTTAGTATTCTAACTCATGACACCCAGTGATCACATTTGTTATAGAAAAAAGAGTAATGATCTCTCACCTTTGTCAGTTTTTCAATCTGCTTCTCTAGTTCTTCAACACTTGCTGTCTGGTCCCCATCATCCTATAATCACAAAATATACTGTCACACCAAATTTATTTCAGGATAGAATCACACTACTATGTCTTATCATTATTACAGGGAAAAAATGTAACAGAAAATGAGAGAAAAATATTGAAGAGAAAAAAACAAGTTCAAATTGTGTACTTGTGCAATATATTTCACTATCAAAAATGCAACTGAAAAGACCACACACCTTGAATCTTTTCAAACCACCCCAGTTGTAGTCAAAGGAGAAAACTCATGTTTGCTGAAACCTGGAAGTAACTCAGTTTATGCATGAACAGAATGCTACAAAACTTAAATCTTAGTTTCTATGAAACTTTTTAGAAAGTCAAAATAATTTTAAGCGTTTCTCACACACGAAGTAATGGCATCTCTTAAAATCTTATCAGTAAAGTCTTTGGTCAGTCCACATTTTCATTTTATTTCAATGTCTACATGAAACTGTAGAGCCACTTTAAATGACAACTCTGCTATAGAAGTTACAGCATCAATCCTGTTGATTTTTGAAGAGGAATGCACTCATGATTAAGTCTGTGATTGCCTTCTTGTCTGTTTAAAAAAGAGAGTCTTTTCCATGAGAAGAGTTGAAAAAAATCTTTGGAGATACAGTAAGTTTCAAAAATAATATGGCCAAAATCATCTGCATCATAAGATGTAAGTCTTGGATTTCTTGGCTCCATTAAAGTGTATCAGAATAAAGCCTTCTGATATACCATATGGAATACAAATGTAATGGAAATTCTGGTAGATTAGAAAATTAATTTCTGTACAGTTACTGGAATTTTGTCTATGAAATGCCCAGTGCAGTAACACAGGAGGCTGTACAAGAGGGAAAAGGATTAAGGGATGGACTTGAGATTAGATAGCTAAATATTACTAATTTTTAATTCTGAATTATTATTAAGAACTTTGGGCATTTCGTCTGAAGTACTCTCTTAAATTCATACAAATTTTAGTTTTTTAAATAAATCCAGAATAACAGCACAAAGGGCTAATCCTACTCTAAAAATGTTCAAGAAGTCTTAAAAATCTTGTATGAATGGGTCATTTTCTGGCAAACAGAAAACTCCCAGTGCAACACCAAGTGTTTTAGAATGTATTATTTTCTACTGCTTGAGCCTTGTATCAGGATCCATCCAGTGGAAGCCTGTGCATTTCCATTAAAAATCAGCTCAAGAAGCTAAAAATCTTTCAGTGATCCTTCCTGCATTGATTCCGACACTGACAAACAAAATTTATCACCTGTGATCAAATACGGTCAGGCAGTGATTACCTGTGGAAGTTGTGAAAAAATACACAGGAGTATCACTCAAGGTTCACAGTAGAGAATGTTAAATGTAACTTTATTCTTGGGGTTTTAAGTTAACAAAATAATAAAAACTAATAAAATTTTTAAAACATTGGAGGTAAGTTATTCTTCCCTCCTTTTTATGATAACATTTTGGGGAAACAGTGCCATATTACAGAAAAAGAGAATGGAAACAAGTTTTAGCTCATTGGCAAATAAAGTTTCACTATACTGACAATTCCCCACCTCATCCTCACAAACTTCTGCCTTCTTTCCTTTTTTATCATCTTTGTCCTCTTCATCCTCATCATCCTCATCTGCCTGATCATCGCTGTCATCATCATCATCATCATCGTAGTCACTGTCCCCTCCCTTCCGCCGCCGCTTGCGGCCAGGTGCAGGTGTCTCCAAGGAATGGGGTTCCTCACCTCCATCCCCACTCCCTGCAGCATCTCTTTTACCAGTTTTCTTGGCATGAATGATTCTAAGCCTTGGAACACATGAGAAAGGGTGAAATGATGGATTATGTCTGTAGCAGAAACATACCTTTCTTCCTATGAGACCGAAAGAAAATCATACATTTCAGATTTAAATTAGACCTTCTGATCTATCATGACACTGTACTTTCTCAAAATTTATTGTCACTAGTCAACAAGAAAAACTGAGGTTATAAAACTCTTAAAACTCGTGGTTCTGTTCTGAATAGACTTTGTTTCTCCCAGGTCAATTTTATTGTGTAACTGTTCAGAAGAAATGAAACACAGGAGGGATTCTGAGAAGTCAGGAAAGATGATACAGAAGAACGAACCATTTCAACTTCTTTATCTTTTTTTTAATGTATTTAAGAACATGCTGACGAATACCTGTGTCTGAGCCAGGGAGGAAAAGGCAAAAATCCTCACTTGGAAGTATGAAATCATATACATTGCATGGCAATGGCAAGGTAGGTTTAATTTTTTTTTCCAGATTTTTATGAACTTTAAGTACTATTTGGCTTTTGTCTTTTAGCTGAACTTTTTATTCTAAGATATACTTTCTTTTCTGGGGAATTTTAGTTACCTCAACTACTAAAGATTACTCAAACTGTCTTTTTTCCTTTTATGAAAGAAAAGGGAAACTTACATACCAGTTATTATGGTGGTAGTAGACCTCCTTCTTCTATAAAACCCCTATAAGACAAGATTCCACACAGCAAAAATTACAGTTCCACCTATCAGGAAGCTTGCAGGCAAACATGCTGAACCACAGGAGGTGTAAATAGCCAGGCTGAACCAGTCACTTATCACGCAGACCAAAAACGCAACTGACTTAGAAGAGATTCATAAACGTGTAGAAAAGACAAAGATTTTGTAAGAGATGACTGAAGAAGGTAGGATGGGAAGAGAGAGGAGTACGACAAGGAAAAATTACGTCCTGGTAATTGTGTTTGTCGTTACCGTTCTGCTTTTCCCATCCTACAGAACAATATTCCATACAGCAAGTGGCTACAAGTACGAGTGCTGTCCAAGTACTGGCTCCAGGCAATACTGACAAATGGATCGGCCTTCTAAAATGCTGATAACCAGAGCCAGTTCTCAACAGCACAGACTGAAATGAAGGTGTCACTGTTCAACTAGGAGCAGCACATTTTTTAGAAAAAGACTGTTAGCCAAGAAATCATCAAGGGGACTTGAAAACTGCTGGGCTTTGGGGTTTTCGTGTGGTTTTGGTGTTGCTGTTGTTTTGGGTTGGGTTTTTATACACTGGTAATCTACTGGAGATTTTATAAAGTTTTGTACATTTTTTTTTTCCAAATCAAGTGGATGTTTACCAATTTTAGTGATTTAAAATATCTTTAAAAAAAAAATCTCAGGCTTTTCAGTGAACTTGGAAGCAAATAACATTTTCAGGTACGTTGCAAAAACACTCAGTCTCACTGATCATCAATACCACTCGAGCCATTAATTAAGTTTTTTAGAAAACTAATTTCCTTTTTACAAGGAGAACTTCAAGCCTCTTCACATGGACTGGAAATTCCTGCCCATACACAGGAATTAACTACCAAAATCACTAGTCAATGACTGGATTGACTGCTGCAGCACTGGATGATTTTAGAGAGAATTTCCACTAAGATAATCTTGAAGACAATTCAGAAATAAAGCTGGGAAGTGAATGTTTAGTGACCTGCCAAGACCTTCTTCACTTTTGCGGAATGCAAAAATATAGACGTAATGTTGTCAAGCACTAAAGCAAGCTTAGACGATACTGCAAATTATCAAGGATACAAAAGAACCAAAGATGTTCTCCTCTGGTAGCACCACAAACATAAGAATGCAGCAGTCCCTATTCAAAATAGCACAGAGGCATAAATCAATGCCAGTATAACTTTAAAAATGTCTTGCTATTTCAAAAAGCAGCATGATTTTTCTGATGCTACCTACACATATGGCTCACTGAGAGAAGGAAGTCCTCACTTAGGAAACTGTTCTGTCTTTCTCATTTTCAGGTATGGACCAAACCTGCAACTGCAATTGCTGAGAGAATTACAATGTCTACTGGCTTATAAAAAGAGTGGGCGGTCAGATGACTGACTTTAGCCTGCTCTAGTCTGATATAAAATATTTACTAGATCACAGAAGGAAAATTCACCTTCTGACTTAGTTTTCATGCCTCCACTGTAATTTTTGCGTGTAAGCAACAGGTAGTACCCAGGCAAAGAAATTCTGAACATTGTACTTTTAATATACTTTTAACATACTATACCTTGTGTCTCAAAAAAAAGGAAGTTTGGTACATCTGCATCTCCTACCCAAACTTAGGGAGTAATCTCCCTGCTTAGTGACGCTGCTTTTCACATACCATTGTCATTTAGAGCTGAAATGGTTTCACTCAACAGAAATTAACTTACACGGAGCATACCATAACACTGGCATGTTAAAAGAACACTGCTGCAGTGAAAAACTTGTTTCACGTCTTGTAAAAAACCAAATTATTACCTAATTCTTTAAGAGGCTATACTTCATTTTTATTCTGTTTTATGTTGATCTGACTACAAAAGAGATGTCAATGAGAAGACACGTAATGGAAAAGGAGATGCCGAGTTTATCTAGTTTTAAAAAAATCACAGAATCATCTCAGATGAGACAGTCTGACCACAACTGTCACACAGAAAGCACAAAGAAAGATAATTTGATTGTATGAAATATAATAAATAATAAAGTGCCTTTACAAAAAACGAGCTTAGAAGCAAGATTCACATTGAAATGTGACAAAGAGGGAATTAGATGCAACCTCTCATAGACCATCAGCTATGCAGAAACAGTCCAGGCAGCTCAGAACTTAATTTCCAACCATATATATTACATTTATTAAGATTCTTGACAGAAGGAGGAGAAGAGGAGGGAAGAGCAGAGAGAGGGATGAGAGGGAAAGCATCCCTTAAAACAAAATACAATGACACAACGGTTTTCTAACCTGGGATTTTACTGTTGCTTAGTTGTCAAGCATAGGCTTTTGTATTTATTTTTGCCCTCCTCCCCAGCTGAGAAGCTTATGTGATTAAAAAGTGAGAACATAAGCACAAAAACAACCCCTCATCAAACACATGTGATGTAGACAGAATCTTCTGTCATCCTCCTTGGATGGCTTCTTCCAGCCAACCTGTACAGGGTGGTTTGAAGATTAATGACAGCAAACATTGGCCAGCCAGGCTGAGATGAAATAAACTCACTGCTCAGCCTCTTATTAATTTCCTACACATTTCCCGCAGGAGGGGGACATAAAGGTCTGTAGGTATGTGAAAAGAGGCCACAGCTGCTGATCAAGTACACAGTGAGTACTCAGCTAGGCAGGTATTCCCATGCGAAACTGTTTGGGACTGGGATGTTTAAAAATCAGACTGAGATGTGAATGGATGGGTAAGGTAACATGTAAGAATGAAGTCTGGAAGCAAATAAAAAAAGCAAAAAAAGACCAAAGTGTACAGATTTCTTTTCAGAGAAGCACCAGAACAGTTGAAAGTGTTTACGGAAAACACAACTGGCATAATAAAGAAGAAAACATTGTTTAAAATTGATTGAAGAAGGCTCTTCTAGAACCTTCTTGGAATTCATCAGAAAAACATCAGGAAATTCAAACATTTTGAATCAAAGATGAGAGAGATTAACCAAGCCCAAGTGAATTCAAAGAAGCAGAAGAGCAACATTTCTGAGCTCTGCTGCAATACTTGCACTCAATAATAGGGAGAGTAGTACTGGAACCTGAAATCCACAAATGAGGGGAAAAAACCAAGAAATGATGGCTGGAGGAAGGAGGAGGAGCTTGGGACTTCAAGGTATGATGCTCACTACTTGAAAGAGAAGAAATGAGAGATTATAAGGAAAAGGGAAGATCCTACATCTACAAGTACTTACAGTTCGATGGAGGGAGAGAAAGACTAAGCAGGCCCTATGAAGACAAAGACAGAAGGGTCCCATTTTGCTAGTGGTAAATTGGCTACATCGGAACTTCAAAAACACTTGTTAAACTATATCCCATAGAGGGGATAAAGATAGGAAAGAAGTATCTGAGTAATCCTAAAGGTTAAAATTCATTAACTCTGTGCAGACTAGGATTAACAGTATTAGTAGAGAATTTATTTTTATTGGTCTAATTTTTTCCTCTACCTCCCTCTTGTCCTTCTTCTTTACTTCTTTGCTTCTTCCTTCTGAGATACATTAAAGGGAAAAAATGAAGACATAAGATTAGAAACAAAAGTACCTAAAGGAAGGACTAAGAAAGGATTTACTGTTTCTAGCAAGAGGTAAAGATGACAAAGGAAAAAAAAAGCAGAGTCTGGCTATGCATTTTTACCCCCTGTGATGCATTAACTTTATGCCGTCCAGCTTCCTGATACTTGGAGCCAGTATGCTTGCTGTATGGAATTTTGTCTTGTAGGATGGGAGAACAGTGAATATGAAACTAATAACCCTTAAGAAGTTCCAATTTGACCTTAAACAGAAATATAAAAAATATAAGAAGTATCTCAAAGTATGCATTCTACATATGATCCCTAGCTATAGGGAACATGACATTGACAGATGAGAAACACTAAGATAACACAAATTCACAATATTCACTTGGCAATTAATGTATGAAAATCACGTAGTCTTAAAATGTCTTTCAGAATGAACACTGGGAATTATGGTAGGTCCAAATAAACTTTGATTATGTCAGTTGCAATTTTACGGCTCCTTTAATATTCCAATTAGAAAGTTTTTCATTTCTTCCAAAGAACACAAAATAGACTCGACTTTGCTCCAATTCTGAGCGATGCTAACCCTCTGACTCTCATGCATCTTGAATAGGCTGTAAAAGACTGGTGTTGCAGTATTCTAAATCCGCATGTGTCTTAATTAAGCAGTTTGAGTACTTATTTCTTGGTAAACCTGTAACTTCATCAGCTGATTTTGTGCCTAGAACCAATTCCCTGTATAGCAGCGTACATAAATAAAGGCAAAAAAGCAGTATCTTTAATATTTAAGGAAATGAAACTTACTTCCGAAGTTTGCCTTCAACCATCCATTTATCTCTCCTTAAGTTTGACATATAATCAATGTTTTTATCAATTTCACTGTCAAAGATGAAAATAATCCATTAACTGTGAACTTATGTATATTTTTTCTGACAGACATTTATGTATAAACACTTTTCCCATAAATAACTGTCTTGGAGAAATCGTTAAAATTCCAAATAAATAATTTTAGTGCTAGGAAATCACAATACTAGAAATGCCAACGTAGCACTCTGCTGTACCTACGTCAGTCTTTATCCACAGTATCACCTCAGCTTTCTTTCCACAAGAAGCACAGCATTCAACATTTCTTTTCATCATTCTAATTTAGCGTCAAGCCTCCAAATGGCTTTGCCACAAAGCATGTAGCCCTGTGCTGAAAAAACAGTTACCACTGGTATATCTGAGGTGTTCTGCCAAGGACTGCCCAGGACCTACAATCCAACATTCACTTTTCACTGCAGAAACTGAAGAACCAAGAAAAGGGCTTCAGTACAGTCATCACCTGTGCACCCACTTCCAAGACATCCCGGCCTCAACAAGTCAAAGGATTATAGTTGTTTCTATGATCAAAATAAAAAAACTCAAGTTCCGAATGATCATTTCTACAAACAGGACTTAACAGTCATCTGCAACAAGAGGAAATTTCTTTCTATGATGAATTTGATTGATGCACATGAACTTTCTTGCACGGCCGATACACATCACTTGCACTGCCCATTTCTGGTATTTTTCAGCTTTGGAAAACATGAAGCATCTCTTCCATTCCTGCCTTACCCAACCTTGATTAACTTTTGCAGCACAGTGTATCAAACCCAGCAGCACTCAATTAAGTGATGAAAGACTTGACCACAGAAAGTCAGTCTGTGGAAGAAAAGGCATCCCAAAAACAGGCATTTCCTAACTTTTTATTGCATGTTGCCAGATTTTGACAAGTTGTTGGAACATAGGGGGGATTTAAAATTATGAAATGCTATACACTACTGACACAAATGCAACATACATGTTCTTGAATGGCTACGGTGATACCTCAAGCTTGCCACTCCACCTTATGACCCTACTTAAAGTATTTGAAGAAACATCTTCAAAAACAAAAGGAAAAATGGGAGAACAGTGTACTGCTGAAGCCTCAAACAATGCTTCTAAATTATTCTAGGGAGAATACCTAGTAAATTTCTTTGTAATCAACCTCATCTTTTATTCCAAAAATTGCTAGAGAAATTTTGGTTCAAACTTTGAAAACAAAATTATAGACTGCACATGGAAAAGTTCTATTCTTCCATTATATCAACAATACGTAAAGGTAAGAAGTAGTAACTCAATCAATTTCAGCTTTCACTATAAGAGCATCAGTAGTCCCGTAACAGAATAAAGTGAATACTCAGTATTTCTGAACTACAACACTTTTGTAATTTTATTTTTAGACACCTGTTTGGGAAAAATCTTACCTTACTACACTTTTGCTGCATGCTAACTCATTCACCAGAAAAGCAAGTACTGATGCTTTCTGAGCTGGAAAATGTGCCTGAAAAGCTTTTGTCTTCAAGCTCTCTGCCAGCTCTGTTTGCCCACAGTGAGCCTCCATGAAAATCTGCAGAATCTCAGACACATTATCTCGATTGATACCAACATTCGGTAAGTGTTCCCCAAGAATAGTTTTAGCCTAAAAAGAACAAAGACATTTCAAACAATCATGTTTAAAAAACACTGTTTGCCTTTGTAGGTTATATTATTGTTTACAGAAAATGTTATGGGTTTGTCGGCATTTTTATGTAAGGACTTTAAACATGATTAAATGGATTACATGTAAAAAGGCATGGTCCAACTGAAAATTGATGAATACTACCTTTGTACAATTATGCTATGAAGAGCTCTAGAGTAGAAGGAAGCTGTACTGGCTTGAAAAAGAAGGGGAGGAAGAAAGAGTCATGAATGAATTGGGGTTTTGATACAGTAACCTAGACAGCAGACCTTAGGGAAAGAAATGGTAAGATTCACTGAGAATATGATATGAGGATAAGAATGCAAAGGAATGGACAGAAAGGAGTTAAAAGACGTGGCCACAGATGTGACCAACAAAAGGTCAAAATAAAAATGAGAAATGTGTTTGTGTATAGAGAAAATGTACAGAAATATATCACATCTGGAAAATGGGAAGGCTGATGGGACACAAAGCTTTAGAGTAACATTAGAACCTTGACACTGAAGAAAAGAATTAGGAAAGAGAATGGAAATCCATATGAGAGAGGGGTCTGAGACATTATGAAGAACTCATTCATATACACAGGATGTTTACTACAGATTTTTTTCTTTTTACCTTGTATCCTGTACCAAGTCCAGGATCGCACACAGCTGCAGATACCAGTTTCACAAGCAAGTCCTGTACTTCTCCCATGCTGTCCCCTATGTTGAGCAAACCCTCTTGAAGAACACTCAGGGAGGGAACATCTACGGTCACATCAAAGCCAAGAACTTTACCAAAGTTACGCAGGAACTGCACTACCATTAGACAATCTGAAAATGTGCTTCCATCAAGAACAAGGCCTGGGATGCGAGGCAGCTCTGGGAAAGGCTGGAAAGTAAAAAAAAAAAACAAAAAACAAATGAAAGAGTCAGTAGCATATTTCAAAAGAAAATTTTTTTATACCAGCTGGGAAAATTGATTGACCTTTCCTTCTGACCTACAGAATGACAAGCTGCATCCCTTGTCCATTCAATGCTGAAACACTAACTTTTCACAAATTACAAGAGGCAAGAGACTAAAAAATATTACCTTTTTTGGCCAGAAGATACTGTTAGGATCTATTCTGAAGCAAATTACTGCAAAAGGTGGTGTAAAATTATTTAGGGGAAAAAAGAAAGGGATTTCTCTGGAACAGAGACTTTGAACCTAAGCTTTGTCAAGTCCTTATGAACAAAAACTAGGAATTCGGAAGACTGGGAGAGTAATTTTGTTTTAGCAACAGCTTGTTAGAGTTCTCTAGATGACTATCTACTGCCTGTGTACTGAGACATGATGCATATTCCTGATGTAAAAACAATTTGAGTAAAGAATGGTTTTGAAGCAGTCATGCTTTTTGGGAAGCAGGCTTCTTTAAAACAAAAAGCTTTTAATTAATTGAATATATTCTACTGTGTAGTGTTCTAATATCTTGTATTTGTATGTATTTCAAATAGTACTCTAATTACCTCAAATAAAACATGAATGCTTTGAGTGTGGCAGCAAGAAAAAAGTTATTGACAGAATTACAAAACACACAAACAAGAAGCAAGAAAATAAGTCTATGTTACTGTGATTACCTTCTGGTCTGCTAAGCACATATCTTCATTAGGCTTCTTTAGCTCCTTTGCCATTTCTAATTCCAATCTTCGCTGTTCCAGTTTACGTTCTTTATTTAATCTTTTTTCATCACGTTTCTCTTGCTTTAGCCGCTCTTTTTCCTTATGAGTATTAAAAGAGAAAAAGAAAAATAAACCCCACATATTAAAGTTACAAAGAAGGAATCTAAGAATTTGAAAAGCACTTTTTCTGTAACCTTAATAATCACATCAATTAAGGAAGCTGTATTAAAGCAAAGGGGAGGGGAAAACTAGAACAAAATTACTGAATTTGTAAAGCAATCTAAGATTCACTTTCTTCTCTCCTGTCCACAGACACGGGTTTCAAGTACATTTCCACTGAAAAACTCTTTGAAGTACGATTTCAGAAAGATGAGTGAGTACAAAGACACTGTTCTTCTACAGATGACTGCAGAATGAAGCCATGAAAACTTCAAACTTCCAAAGGTTAATACTCACTTCTGCTTTTTTTCGTGCCTCCATGGCTTTCATAAGCATCATATGTTGTCTTCTCCGTTCTCGTTCCTATTGAAGCAGGTAATATTAGAGCAAAACTAAACTACATTTTCAAATCAGTAAAAAAGCTGAGTAACAAATTTAGCATTAATAGACAAGTCACAGTAAATACTAAATATAGGACAAGAATGGCCAAGTCTGTGCATGTTTTAGTTCAGGTTTAGAAAGCAAATACAAGAACAATCAAAAGCAAAAAGGTAAAGCAATGAACATGGAGACAGTGTAAAAAAGCAGCATACAGATTTACTTATGGTCAGTTGTGATGCTCCTTCATAAGCTGGCAGAACAAAAAGCATAATGGTTGGCTGAAACAGGTCAGTTACCTTACATCTGCTATGACGGAACTTGCAATTTACTTCTTCAATAGCCAATTCAGCAGAAATTTTAAACTGGTCTTTTTCAAACATTGTAAATATTAACATTTTTGTAACCAAGCAATAAATTAACATGATTAATTTTATCAGCTCTAGATCAGTTTAAGTCAAGCCAGTGGTGGTGCATATACGTACACAACAACACTTGCATTTACTGATGCCTGTCCCTCAGTAAATTATGTCAGTAGCCTCAAATGCATTAAGGAGCAGTATTCTAGGGCACTAAGTACAGGGGTTTTGCCTTAATATCTGTAGAGCAAATCATGGCCCCAGCGAAGGCTATAGGAACTTTATAATCTAATTTGGTGATGCTAGGATTACATTCTAATATTCCATTGCATACTTACAACGCTACGTATTTACCACCAACTGAAAGCTAATTTCCTCAGTATCTTACAAGGGGAAGACATCACCCTGATTTCTAAAACAGATTAATTCAAATTGTGTTTAAAATGTCTGGATTAATTTCCAGTGAATGGGACACAGCTTGCAAAAATCATCCAAGTGACTACCTATTAATTTCGCATCAATCCCCGATTTTATATACTAGTCAAATTTTTACTGGGACATCAGTAACATAGATTCCTGGTTAAAAACCACATTTAGTTATTGCCACATTCAATTTATACACATGTTCAAGACATGTCTTTTTTTTCTTTAACAGACAAGACAAGCAGATGTATGCAATGCACTGTGCTGTAAAGCCATGCAGCAGTATGTAATATGACAGCAGCCAGTGCTACATTTTATGCATTGCTATGACAACCATATCACAACCAAATCACAATGCGGTGTTAGATGTACAAAAATAAACATACCCATACCATATCTAGTCTATGCCTCTCCAACTCCTGGTAGAAAGAGTTGGCACAACATTATGAAACAGAAATCACAAAGTCATAAAACCACTTTATAATCCCCCAAAAGACCCCAATACCAAAGCAAAGCAAAAAATTGTAAGGTGAAAGAAAATCTGCGCAGGAATCAAACCCAGAAGTTTAAAAAGTGCATATTATGAGGATTCCGCCTCCCCCTCCCCCTCCACAACTGAAAGTAGTACCTTACAACTGGCATTCTGTCTGGTCAACCAAACTTATACCAACCTGGTGCTTCAGAAGAACAGCCTGTTGCCTTCTCATCTCCTTCTCCTTCAACAGAAGAACAAAAATGTATTTAAAACATCAATCAAAATTTACATACCAAAATGTGCAGTTCTGCCCACTAACACAGCACATCTGAGTTAAATTCTAACTTACAGAGAAGTACACACAGCATACATGACAGTAAGTCTGGTGAGTTGGGAGTTCCATGTTAGAACACATCTAAAATGCTGAAGCAGCAATAGAAGTGCTTATATATATATATATATATTTATATATAAGTATATATATACACACACACACTGTATTTTCCAGTATTTGTAAGAGAGTTCTCTAGTCTTGCATGGATTACAGCCTAGAAAAGATTATGCTTGCTGAGAAACAACATGTTTTTTGATAAAGTGTGTTTAAAAGAAAATTGTGAATAATGTTACTGCACAAACATTTTGTTATGCAAGCCAGGTGTCAGGTAAGCAAAACTCATGGTAATGGCACGCGATTTACTGTCTCCATATATCTGCACGTGTATGTTACACATACACAAACTCCTCTGCATGTGCTTCATGCCTTTTTATAACCGTACATACATATATGCTGTCTCTACATACAGCTTCGTGATTGATGAACAGCCTCCAAATGCATTGCTTTTATACATCAACATACACTATGTACAGTAACACGGTTCTTGTTTTTGGAGCTCCTTCAAACTAACCTTTATTCGTTTTTCCGCTTCCAATAATTTGGCATTTGCTGCTTCTTCCTTCTTTTTCTTTTTTGCCTGTGCATGCAAAACAGGTCACACAACAGCACCATCACAACTTGAAAATAATCTGACTAGAAGCAAAGTTATGTACCTTTAAAAGTTAACATCATCACTTATTGTGTACTTTGCAAGAAAGCCCTGATGCAGCTTTCATGATCAATTCACATTTCAGTTACTTTATAAGAATTAAACCAGAATTTCAAGTCCCACTCAAAATTGCTTCACCTGGCTATTTTAAGAAAGCAAGTGCACAAAGAAGCAATATAAATGGCAAAAAGATTATTACTAATTTTTATTTCAATGGGAACTTGAAGACTAGCAATCTATCTTTGCTAGTACACTAGCAAACCTGTAGAGTATACTCTAATACAGACACAGTACTTTTAAACCCACTGCACTTCATACAGAGCGGAGCACTATATTTTTTTGACATCCTACTACTGCAAACTTGTTCTCTAACAAAGAAACTGCTCTGCTGTTAAATTAAGTACACACAAGACTATTCTGCTAGAAAATCGTGAGCCCAAGTGTGAAAACGTGTAAGATTATGAATCACAGTCAATGATGACATTTTAAGAAAAATATTTTAAGACACATTTTTGAACTGCCTTTGGAAATCCAAGTTGTTTCAGCTGCTATATTTAGTTACATTCTGAACTACATGTGTGACTACTAAAATATAACATTCTTTAAAATGGCAACCGAAAAATTACATTACAGCCATTCTTTTTACCTCTAAAATTTGCTGAGCTCGAAGTTCTTTCTCCATTCTAATTTGCTGGATTCGCTTAATTTTTTCCTATAAGGGTAAGAAAGTTATTTCTTTTAAAAATATATATGAAGGAAATTTATTTTTACACTTAAAAAACTACAAAGTATATACATACTTCTTTGTTATCAAGATATGTTCAGAATTTTTACTAGTATTAGAAAATGTCTGGCATAACCCTGAAGTAGGCCACGCTTAGTTATGCATAGGTGCTCATATTTAAATTGGCAATGTTTTTCTTTTTTTTTAACACCTTCAAGAGGACCAGATTAATGACCCAGTAAGCAAACTAGAGCATTCAAATTCCATCTGAAAATGGTGGAGCTAGTTAGGAATGAATAGAAGGGTGAGCTATGCCATGAAATACATAATGTTTTGAACTGATCTCCCTGACCAAGAAACACTGAGATCTGTCCAAGTGCTATTTGTGCTATTTGTGCCTCAGTTCTTGCGGCCTCTCTCAGGCCATTATGGTCCCACGGGCGGCACGGAAAGCTGAGCTCAGCAAAACCCAAAGCCCACGCTCTGTCAGCCAGGAACACTCATGCACATGCACGAGTTAAGTAGATGCTCAGTTAAGTACACTTCAGTTTCTCCAGATTTTTAAAGCACTCAGGTAATTAATGCTAATTTTGGAAGTCTTAATATGTAGTTTAGGGGATGGAATTGTATACATGCTGTAACAAATGAAGTAACTGGAACAGGGACCATGGGTAGTACAACACATTTAAGCATGTTTCATCATGGTGAGAAGAAAACAATCAAGTTACGCACTCCATGGATGGATGCTGCACAACCATATTCTAATTTATTCTTCTTGGTGAATTAGTCCCTAAAATCTGAACAAAGTCATATTTACACTGATTGAGAAATTTAATTATTGCAAACACTGGGATTATTTCACACTACCTGTGCTGCATAGGTTCATCTGTTAAATTAGCTATTAAAAATTCATTAGCACATTATTTGAGATTTTATTATCTCAAAAGAGTTGTTTGAGTCACAGTGACTAGGAAGTACCATTTTGAAGAAAAGTGCATACATCCAGCTGGACTTGCTGTAAAGCTTTAATAGCAAAACCCAGACCACGAAATAGCCCTGCAAGCTGGGAGACCTGGACCAGAATCTTGAAAAGGAGCTCAATGAGCTTCTCTGGAACAGCAGATGTTTTCTCAACAGTGAGAGTAAAGCCCATCTGTACAGAATACATTGTTTTCTTATGAGCTGGCCTGAGACTCTTAGAACACAGACCACTCTAAAATTTTACTCTCTGGAGAACACACAGTGATGCATATACTTTACTGAAAAATAACTAAAACCCCCAAACCCAAGTCCCTAAGATAATCTAAAATATTTAACAGTAAAGGAGCAACTATAGATGAAAAAGACAAACAAAATTTTCTGGCAAATGGAGCTCCAATGTATGAAGTCTTATAAACTCCAGGCCAATCTTACCAGCCCCTTAAACAGTTGAGAAGTCCAACATAATACAACCTTATCAAGCAAATTAATTCAGAGGCCTTGTTCAGACAGTGCTGAACTTTCTCCACCATGTGAAGCTCACAGCACAGACCTTAGATCTCTATTATTCTCTATTATACTTTAAAACAAAACAGTACAAAAGTTGATAGCATGTACTACCCCCTCACAACTTCATAAATGTTAGAGTTAATACAGAACAAACTTTTCAGCAGAGACCACAATGAAGAACCATGTCAGAGAAGAAGTACTCTGCACATTGCAATCAAAGAAGTTTTATCAGATTACACATCAAGAAGGAATATGATGATGACAAACAAGGTCTGTATGTGATGTATTTGACAATTTAAAAATTCTTGCTTTCTGTACCCCCTGGAACATGAGGACCACTTGAAAATCAGAGTGTGCTCCTTCTCTTTAATAAGTATGGGTTGCCTTGAGAAGTGGCCACATCGAAACTGTCATGATCTACAAAAGTGCAGACTGGCTGAAGTCAGTAGGGGCATCTGGAACTCACCTTGTCCACATCCACCTCCCCCAGAAAGGTCACCTAGAGCCCAGTTACCCAGGACCATGTCCAGACTGCTGTTGAAAATCTGGGCCACCTGCTCTAGGTATCAGTTGCCATCTTGGTGACGAAGTGTTTCCCAACATTCAGAAAGAATCTATTGTCTCTGGGCACTTCTGAGAGGAGTCTCCTCTTTGCAGCCTCCCATCAGGTACTTAGCTATATTAGCAAGATCCTCCTGAGCCTCCTCTTTTCCAGGCTGAACAGTCCCAGCTCTCTCAGCCTTTTCTACTGTAACTCATACATGGTGGAGTGACAACTCCTAGCTCAAAGTCTACTACACTTAGCACTTTCTTAAAAAAAAAAAAAAGGAAGAATTTACACAGTTACCAACAAGAATTAATTGTTATCTGCTATGGGGATATTTAAGGTAGTCTGCAGTAACACCAGTTTTGGTTTACTACTCAAAAATAAATTATGTCAGTATTTAATACCTGGATTTCAAAGATGTGAAAGAGTTTCATATTTTTATTGGCTTTTTTAACACTTCAAGATGTCATAAAATCAGAGAATATGCTGAGCTGAACGGGACCCATAAGATCATTGAACCAACTCCCAGATAGTGCAGCAATCCCGCCCCATGCCTGAAAGCGTTGTCCAAATGCTCCTGGAGCTCTGGCAGCCTTGGGGCCATGACCACTGCCCTGAGGAGCCTGTCCAGTGCCTGACCACTCTCCGGGCTGGTCAACCTTTATTTTGGTATCTAGTCTGAACCTCCCAACTTGGCTTCTGTCGTTCCTTTAAGTCCTGTCACCAGTCTCAGAGAGTAGAGATCAGAACTGCCCTTCCACTGCTCCTCCTGAGTATCTTGAAGACCACAATGAGTCTCCTCTCAGTCTCTTCGTCTCAAACTGCTAAATGAAACAACTGCTCTCAGCTGCCTCCCTTAAGACTTCCCTCCAGTCCCTTCCCCATCCTCATGGCCTTCTTTGGAAAGCCTCTAATGGTTTAAAGTCCTTTTTATATTACAGTGCCCAAAACTGTCCCAAGGACTCAGGGCACAGGGCACGACAAAGTGCTATGGGACTTGCCTGGCCAGTGATGCTGGGCCTAATGCTCTCCAGGGCAAAGATGTCCCTCTTGGGTGCCAGGGCATTGCTGGCTGATACCCAACTTGCCATCAGTCAGGACCCCTAGGTCCCTTCCTGCAGCTGCCCTTCAGCCCCTCATTTCCCAATTTATACACAGGGAATTGCCATTAATAAATTTGAAAGAACTCTCTTCCACTGTCCTCCACATTTCTGGCAGCTCCAACTTTAATTGAGCTTTGGTCGCATTAATTTTCTCCCTAGAGTGGCAAGCAGCATTACTGTCTTCTTCCCATGTCACCCATGTCACTTACAGGCCAACTAATACTAGTACTTTTTCCAGGTGCTGGGATGCTGAGATCATATACAAACATTGAGTGGCTGGAGCATGTCCAGAGAAGAAGGGCAACAGAGCAGTGGAAGGGGCTGGAGCACCAGGAGTGGCTGAGGGAGCTGGGAAAGGTGATTAGCTCAGAAAAAAAGGAGGCTGAGGGGGACTTCCTTGCTTCCTTAAACTCCCTGACAGAAGGGGCAGCCAAATGGGGGTCAGGCTCTGCTCTTGGGGAACAAGGGACGGACCAGAGGAAATAGCCTCAAATTGTACCAAAGGAGGTTTAACTTGGATATTAGGTAACATTTCTTCACGGAAAGGGCTGTCTAGCCCTGGCCCAAGCTGCCCAGGGCAGCGGTGGAGTCACTGTCCCTGGAGGGATTTGAAAGCTGTGTTGATGTGGCACCTGGGGACATGGATTAGTGGTGGATTTAATGGAGTTTGGAATTTTAAGTAACATACACTGTGTGCTCTTTAAAACTAGATTTAAAACATACACTTTGTAATCAGCATACATAGTAAATGTTTGAGATACACCTTATTGAATTATTTAAAACATAACTTCAAGAGCTTATTTAGCAATTGCATAGTTTACCTGTTGCTTCATTATCTTTATCTGCTCCTTTTGCTTTCGCTTTTCTTCAGCTGCCATAATAGCTAACAAACAAAAGCAAAGACTATCAGCAGAGCATGGCAAAAGACAGGTAACTTTTCATAAACGCTTTTCAAAATAATCCCCTAGCACGCACAAACTTGCATAAGTAATACTTACCTTGCTGTTTTTTTGCTTCTTTGGCAGCTCGCGCTTGTTCCTGCTTCTGAAGCTTTCTCAGTAGCTTTATCTGCGCTGCTTGCCTAGCTATTTCTGTTACAAAAACAAAATATTTGTTCACAAAACAGTGCTGTCCAACAACAAAGATATCGCTTGTGTTGCAGAAATTTGCATGTTGTAAAGACAGAGCAAGCAGAGGATTTGTTTTGCACACACTGACATTTACAAAATTTTTCTATGAACTATCATTAATGGCATGTCATGTATCAGTAACTACATCAACAGTGCAAATGAACATGGATAATTTTGACATAAAATAAATACTTGTTTCGGAGGAAAAAAATTATTTATTAAGTGACAGAATCATGCTAATAATGCAGGTTCATTTTAAAATCATTTTCTTCTTTCTTTTTAAAGCAGAAAACATTTGTTTCAAAACTACTAAGTCAACATTTTATTCAAAAAGCATGGAATTAGTCTTCCTTATAAGTCACCTCGTGTAATTATCTACTCCTTTGTTAACAATGAAGCAAGAGCACACTCACCTGGATCACATGCCTCTTTCCTGTGGCTACCTAAAGTCAGCCACTCTTATGCTAATCAGTAATCTCCTGAAGCATTCTACTACCCTGTGATAGCATTTCTGAAATTTGAATTAACTGCTTATGGACACACTGATAGAAGACAGCTGTAGGAAGGATTTTCTGGAGGTTGAATTCAGCTTGCTTTTCAAAGGACTGAGGTCCAGGACCTGCATGACAGAACTCTCCAAAATACCATCAGCTTCTTGTACAGTAACTATAGAGTAAGTTTTTAGACACATGCACTTCCTACTTTAAAAACTTTATACATTTACTGATCTTCAAAAAGAGCATTAACAAACATCCAAAATAAAATGCTGTATACTAATATCCTAGCGAGACAAATCACTCTCCTATAGAAAAAACATTAACTCTGTATATACTGATACTCTCTCTTTGTGAAAATATTAACACAGTTCTTACCTTGAGCCTGGAGCTTTCTCAAAAGCTTTGTGTCAGCATTGTCCAGAAAGTCACCACTTCCCACATTTGGAGGTCGTCCTTTGCGGCGCCTCATCCTGGACTCCTCTCTGGAGTGCTGTCTGTCTGGATTTGGGGGTCGTCCTCTACGCCCTTCCATAGCTCTGATGCGGGGAATTACTTCCTCTTCCTTCAGAAGACACCACTGCACACCCTTTAAATTGACACATTTCACAGAGAGGTATTACAAACACAGATTAAAAAAACCTGAATTCTAAGATGAGTTGCAGATCTAAAATATGCAAGTGCTATGATGTATTATTTGGGCAGGAACAATTTCTTGATGATGCACAGAAACTATATATTGAGAGACTATCACTAAGAACTTCTGTAAATTCTACCACTAGAAAAGGTATTAAAGACTATTCAAGCACATAGAAAGTTTTTACCTAGCAGATATGCCATTACCATTTCATTTTTAATTATTTCTCATCAAATCAAGTTGTTCAGCCCTTTCTAAAAGACAAAACAGATTCTTCCTTATTATGTAAACTCAACAACTACTCAGCTTTCACATAATCCACCATTCAACATGAAGGAAAAAAATGTGTCAAGCTACAAAGTGCTGTCTTCCAGCAGAGAGCGTTTACAGAAATTCTAGCATACATAACAAGCTGAAGCAGTAACGTATTTTCAAATATTGCTTTTGAGTGTTGTAGAGCTAAACAGCTGAGCTGAAAAAACACAGATGCAATTTAATCTTCAAGTTTTAGTTAATACAACTGAGTTCTGCCCTCATTCACTGAAAAACAGTTTCTGCACCAACTTGAATCAATCAAAACTAACTTCTAAGCATCCATGTATCTAAACTTACGTTAACTATATTCTCCATAACCAAACAAAGCATGCACTATAGTATTTTTGGCATCACAAAAGCAGATTCTAAAATAGTTAATAAAAATATCCAAGTTAATCCTCATGAAGGAATAACATTACTTCAACCGGTTACTAAAAAGTAGAGTTTATTGCACCTACTGATCAGAAAAGATGCTCAGTCTAGGTGATCCTGTTTAACTGAACACCAATATTTCAAAATTTTAACATCTTTTACCATTTCTCCAAATTTTTGAGAAATGCAAGGAAAAAACAGCAAGGTAAGCTTCCTTCAGGACTTCTTCATAACTAGCCTTAAAAAGGTTTTTAAAAAATTATGAAAATGTCTGCTAAGGCAAGAGGGAGAATTGGTAACTTAAAAAAACTCATTAGGTATCAGTTCAGAAAAAATATATTTTTAGAATGCTTTACTTTTCACATTTATATGTATATAAAGCCTAAAATCCAGTTTACTGTACCACAACATAAATGACTTTTGCTTATTCTGTTAATTTTTACCAGAATAATTTGGTTTTTAATTATTTCTGCTTATTCTTCCCAATTACAAAGGTTTTGCATAAGCAAAAGAAATGGCAGTTTGTTAACGAGACATTCAGATTTCAAGGGAATTAGCAGTATCTTTAAAGACACTTTCCTAAAGTCTGAACCATTCCCAGTTAAGACAATCCCCAGAGTACAAGTCACACTTTGTTTGCGCACATTCCAAAGGGTGTTGTTATTACTTATGGTCTGAAAAGGCAGTGTTCAGAACCATGACCATATCATCGTGCACCACCCCTAAAGACTTTTAAAATCTGAAATATTTACCTCTATTGCTTGACTAGAAGTTAATTCTCTTACTATCTTGAAGAGTACTACTTAAGCGTAACTTTTGTTTCTCTGCCTAGTACTTGGATTGCAGTATATCACAGGTTCAATTTATTGAGGTAGATCTAATACTTGTACCTACACCGACTTCCAACCTAGAAAACCTAATCTCATAAAACGTACATGTCAGAGGAGGCAAAACAGAAATCAAAGAAAAGGAGGACAAGCAGCCATAGTTCAAAAAGCACCTTGGAACAGCAAGGGAGATTGCTCTTGCCCTGTATTTGTATTTTCTGCAGTTAATGATACTAACAATAATAAATATGTGTCACAGGAAAGTAAGAGGTCTACCAGATCATTAGTACCAGAGACCATGTTGGTTATTACATTTTCCTGATGCTGCCTAAAAGGGAAACTAGAGGCCATCAAATGAAGTGAATAATGGTTCATTAAGCAAAAGCAGCAGGTGCTTCAAGGGATGGGAGAAGACTGTTTAATGTTCTGCCACAGGGCATTGTGGATGCACAAGTTTCCACAAATTTAAGAGAGGACAAGACAAAAACAGTCCAGAAAAAAGCCATTAAGGGTTAAGCAAGAGTTGATTGACCATCTACATTTGTGCTCAAACAACTTTTAAAATCTATCCCAAAATGCATTTTTATTAAAGAAATATACAGCCTGATACTCTGGGTTTTTGACATTCCACAGATAAAATATAGGGGTTGTGTTCTAACATAGGAGGATCACAGGCTTCCATAAAATTGAAGCTTTGCTACTGAAACATTAGAGAAAAAATGGGAATAACATTGTGAAATGCTGTGGTTTACTGTTTAAACTAATCAAAATAATAATCTTATTCAATTTCTCACATTCAAGCACCTACCACGTACCATGATACTGTGCTGCAATTGGGACATTTGCCAAAAAGACACCAGACAACTACGCAAGAAAGCAGAATCAAGCTCAAATCCTGTTAATCAAGCTAATGAACAAAACTATATGCACTTTGCTAAAAACAAAAATCCACTTTAATTTCAGATTAGATTTGTGGGGGAAAGTTTAACTACATAGCTTTCCAAATTGAATTGCAGAACTCAGAATAGGACAAAGACTCCAGTACATATTACTTAAACTCATGAGGACCCATGTTTATTCCATCAGCCCAAATGACATTCATACTAATCTTTCAAAATCACAGCAGTTTAAAGCTTCCTTGTCCAGTCACTGAATTGTCACATTTGCCAAACTTCAATCATTCTTCTAATCCTACTCCTTCATGGCCCACTTCTGCTAGATATGCTTCTTTTACAGCATTCAAACATAGCTTTGAATAACACAGCTTTGTAGTATTTGGTGGTTTGCATACCACAAGAGAGGAACACAGGCCCAGTAAGAGGCAGGTATTCCATGTACTTTTGGCTTGCTAAAGGTAAATCTTTAATAATACTGATTTAGCCCTAAGATAATTTTGTTCACATCTTATTCCATCTTAGAGCTGTGTGAAACTTAGCCCAGCACATGTTGCACGTCTCAAAAGATGACAGAAATGTATAATGAAGGAAGGGAAGAATAACCACAAAAGGCTATACAGAATAATCAAAATTACCACAGAAGCAGAAATTAAATTTCTGGAATTACCTCCAGACGTCCATGAAGATATGATTATCATATACTATGTTGAATCTGGATGATTAAAAAAAATTTTAGTAAAGAAGGTGCAAGCTCTTTTTATGAAGTATCAATACCACATA
The DNA here is from genome assembly GCA_025920805.1 of Petroica traversi. Classification (NCBI taxonomy): domain Eukaryota; kingdom Metazoa; phylum Chordata; class Aves; order Passeriformes; family Petroicidae; genus Petroica; species Petroica traversi. The sequence goes on from JAHLSL010000065.1 coordinate 704,562, forward strand.
CTGGTTTACTAGGCAATATTATCAGCCTGAGTGTAGGCCCACTGTTTTGTAACTTCTCTTTCACACATAAAATGAAAAACCATCTTAGCATATCTGACACAGCTGCCCTCAGTCTCTTCTTTCTCTGTCTACCCAAGTCTCAGTGGAAACTATCAAAAAAATACATAAAGTTCAGTGATATGTATAGCAAACTGATGTTCATATTGCCAGTCTTGCCTGTAGAAATCTGCCCCTCTCACTGCCTTCATTCTCAAGTTTTACAGATCACAGGGCAAACTGTAAATCAGCTAAAGGGAGAAGACCTATAACTAAAGAAGGGGACAAGACTAATGAAGTAATAATACAGGTAACAGACACAGAAAAAGGGAACAGGGCAAAAATACCGTGCCATTACATTATATAACAGTAAAGCAAATTATTTCAGTCAAGACATGCAGGTACATAATGAAGTCTGTAACGACAGAAACTTTTAACTGTTGAAGGTGAAACATGCAGCAAGTTTAGCAATGTTTTAGCCTGTAAGCTAGGAAGCACCATCTAGAAGTAGCTGCTTATCATGAATTTAGTCTTTAATACTTTCAAATCTATACTATACGTATATAAACGTTACATGTTTCTACAAGATATGACAAGGACATAAGACTTAACTTGAGCCTGAACTCAAGATCGTTGAGAGCTAGTAACGTGTTCAGAACACTCGTCTTTTAAAGAAGTAATTACCTTCACTGAAAAAAGTCCGAAAATTTTCGTGCATATCCTGAAGAAATGGCAACATCGCCAAAATATGGTAGCACAGCATGGCACAAACATAGTAACAACTTCCTTAAAATTTTGGTTTTACTTATGCTGGTGTGTTTTATCTACACACTGTCTAACAGTTTTACCACTGTAAAGCATAACTAGTATAGTTCTATAACTATATATATAACTAGTATAGTATAGTAAAAGTGACACACTTTAGGACGCTCAGACACTATTCTTGATACAGGAGGCACTTGTATACAAACATGCAATTTACATATATATATATATATATATATAAAAATATATATATATATAAAAACACGCACACAGACACACCTACATCTATTATACGCAGGAACACATGAACAGAGTGGGATTTAATGTCTACACATAAATTACTATTGATATGAGGCTGTATATAATAAAAGAAGAAACAAAGTAGCTCCAAGTTTTCAAACTAGACCAAGCCAGGCTCAGAGCTAATCATTATAGCACCCTTTGGGCAAAGCCACTGAAGGGAGCAGTTCTCAACACAGCCCAGATCAAGCTCTCTACATCTCAATCTAACGACTGTTAAGAACACGTGCAGCTTTTAGAAATAAATAGCTAAAAACAGGTAATGCTTCAGATTGTAGCAGAAATTACTTCACCTAAACTTAAGTTAATGCTCCTTGGATCAAAAACTTTACTTTTTAAAAAGTGGATACCTGCGGTCCATCTCTGGCTTCATAGAAGTCACCCACTCCTATTTTTGCACTGAAGCTGAAATTGTCCCTTGAGATATCCATTATTCCATTTCTGCTGAGATACTGAAAAAATCACATATTTTTCCACTTCAGCTTGTAAATAATTACAACCCAGCTTTGATGTACAGCTAACTTTGTGACTCTAACGTTTTGCATACTCTGTCAAAGGGATACACATTTATAAGACATCAAATCAGTAACAGGCTGAGATACATTACACCTCACATCACAGAAAATAAGTATCTCTACTGGAGAGAAAAAAATTCAATATTTTAACTGCAAGCATGCTTACTAGCACTAGAATACAGAAGTTAAAAAATTAACGCACCTTTACTACTTCAGGATACTGTCTTAGCTTCTTTCCACAAGGTGCGAAATATGCTACTTCTCCTTGAAGGCGACCACCGAAGTTTCTTATTCGGGTTTCTCTTTGCCAGCTAGAATAATATGAAACAGTTGCATACAACAATACACTTTTTAAAAAACAAGTAGTTTGTGTCAATTTAAGAATTCTACAAAAAAAAAAAAAGGAAGAGAAAAATCTGACTAGAGTATCATAAATCAAACAGACCAAATCAGAAAATTTTATCATGTAGATTGTCCAAACTGACTAAATATATGAATTTATTTATATCAAGCAACTTACATATTACCAGATTTTCAGTGGCTTAGAACTATACTTCATGGAATTATTTGGAGTCTATATTGGCTTAGATCATCAGGATTAATTTCCAAAGCAAAACAGCTAAGAGATAGGCCATGTTTGCAAAAGAGCAAATTTAATACACAAAAATTAACACATGAAATATGCTGACACTTTTTAAAGAGTCACTGGGAGTCAGAAATTTAAATTGTTGAACCCTTTCCATATTATTCAGCCTCAAAAGTTTTTAAACTCATTTCTTTACCAACTGATTTTTGAAGGCATTATCTTCCTTTAAGTAAAGTCAAGTATATACATAACGTACCCATAATCAAGAGGAACACGCAGCTCCCGTTCATCTGCTACTCTTCGTCTTTTTGAAATACCTAAAACAGAATCTCTGATTAATACCTAACAGAACTTACAAAAGAAAACACGTTTCTAAAATGTACTTTTTGTGTTTATATTCCCAAAAGAGAATTGTTTTTTCATTCTCACCATTATGTAACTCAACTTCCCTGCAACCTCTTCCCTCTGTAACTGTAAACACAAAACCTAACTATCCCATACCTAGCTGCTTGTTCAGTTTAATGCTCTCAAATATTGCTAATTTAATTCCTTGTACACCTGTTTTTCTACACAAGACTGTATGTAATTTTTTTCAGTAAAGAAGATGCAAATAAAAACACATTTCACTTTAAAGATCCATTTTCTAATAGGATTAGTCTTCCTAGAGCACTGCCTATAGACGGCAGTCAAATGCCAAATGCAGAAAATTTTCACAACTACTTCAGCTTTTCCAAGTTCAAAGAGATGTTGTGTTTGGTGCTTGTCAAGCAACTGAACCAACAGTATCCCAAAGACAACTGCCAAGTGTGGGTTTTTTTTAGTGTGAAAGGCTGATCCTTTCCTCAGGCCTCTCAGACAGTCATAGGACAAGAACTGTGTTCGCAGAGCCACTTTTGGAAGATGCACATCTCAAAAAGGTAGTTTGGACCTCCTGTCAAAAATGTAACACATCTCTTTCTTGGGAAGAGCCACGTGTGAGGGCCGTTACCAGACTGACCCTGGCACTCACTCCAGCCTCTCCCTTGGCAGCTGGGAACACCAAACAGCAGCCCAGCCCGGCTGCCAAGGGAGCCACCAACAGCTCCTTCCAGACCACGTGAAGAGAACCCTAGAAAAAGCAGCCCAGCCAGGAAATGCCTCTGCTCAGATGCGGAACTTTAGACACAGTCTGCACTCTTAACCTAACATGACTGACTACCACATTATTTTGAATGGTCACAATGCAAGGAGGGAGGCTGCTTTCCCAAATATAAGTGAAGTGAAAAGTCCAGTGCAAAACAGATACAGAGAAGAGATCATGAAACCCCCTCAGTGACTGAACAACTCTAGGTGAAAGGTTCACAAAAATAGTTTTGTTGTATTATGTGGATTCTTATTGGATGATTCTTAGGTGTAGTACTATTACACTTAAAGCAAGAACATAAACCTATTTATTCTACCTCCTGTTCTTGTAAACAGAAAAATCTGTTATCAGACTTTTCAAAGTACCACAAATCAACACAGATTCCTGAGGAAAAAAGTTAACTTTTTAATTTACCCATTTGGATTACGCGTAATCCATACGAAATCTTTTATAAACCGTACAATTAACAAGCCTGTTTCTGGTATAAATCTTAGGTAGATCGCATTATACTGCTTCAAAGCTAAGGCCCTTGTAAGATATGGAATGAAGTTTCCATTCCATTGAATCCAGATATAAAAACCTATTTATAAGCAGATGTCCCCATGTAAGAATCTGCTTACATGTACATTAATAAACATCAAATCTCCTATTCAAAGTAGGAAATATGCGATTTCATTTCATTGTTACCATGCAAATTAAGAAGTGTGACTTTCAAAAACGCATTCTTTACTGTGGCCATAGTAGTTACCAAATCTTACTAATTAAGTCACCAATGAAGGATTATAAACCCTACATAATATCAGGCAAACGTCAAACGTACTTTCCATGAACTTTTAAAAAGTAAATCCTTGTGCATAATCCATGAATTCTACTGAGAATTCTGAAAGAATTGTTAGGAAATTGTATTCTAACAAAATGTGGTTACAATGTTTGTCAATGAACGGGCAAAAAAATGAAGATTCGGAACACAAACTAGGACATACAGAAATCGGAAATAAGAATAACTAGTTTAGAATAAAACAGAAAATTCCAAAGACTAAATAATGAAGAGTTTTAATGTAACAAATACCAACTCTGAGTATTTAATTACATCTTCTCGCAAATAATTACGTAAGTTAAAGTGTCCTGGTCTAAGTGCAATGTTCTACTCTGGAAAACTTGCAATTTGGCTGACAGATCTTAATGACTACTGCAAACACCTGTGAAAAGATCACAGAGTCACCCAACAGTGAAAGTCAGAAGGGACATCAAAAGACACCTGGTCTAGCCTTACTTGGGAAAGGAAGTTTTGCCAAGATTATCTCCCACCCTGACCAACTGGCATCTGAAAATCACAAGTGAGGGGGACTCTGCCACATCCCTGGGGTGGGTGTTCAGTGAATCACTGTTCTTAGGGTACGAAGTTTCTTGAGCTGTCACTTGATACCAACATCTGGACTATTTTTGTAACTACTTTTACAACATATGGACCTTAGCTATCACAAGATAGTGTAACAGAAGACAGTGAGATACCACAGTGTGTACTTGGCGGGAGGGTGGAGGGTCCTGTCCCGAGGAACACTGCAGGCTGGGACTCAGGACATAAGGCAGCTGGTGCCGAGCTGGGCGTCTTTGCTACTTGGAGATTAAGCGGTGTGGAATGAGCTGCAAGACCGATGGAAGAGCTCTTCACAGAGGATGAAGTTTTATTCAGTTTCAGTGGAGTTTTTTCTCCTTCAGTGTCAGTATCTGATTCATCTTGATCTTTATCATCCTCATCATCTTCCTCCTCAGACCCTTCTGTATCTGACTCAGAATTACTGTCAGACTCTGTTTAAAAAAAGTGTGGCAAAAGGCACATTATGATTTGGAAACTACTGGCAAGCACGCTGAAGTTCTAACACTTGCAAAGTCTTTTCTGTTTTTATTTATGCCTTTTAATAAAATCTCTTGAGCAGAAATAGGAGGTTCTAATTAACTACCTAAACTTTAAAATTACTACAAATATGACAGCTTTAAGTAATTCTATTCTACATGATAATACACCGTTCTTTTGAATGGAAGGAGATGAGTGACAGAAGCTGCAGTATTTCAAGACTGTTTACTCCAGAATGAGCTACAGCTAAATTATCTCCCATTAGCCAGGCAGCGGCTGGGCATTACCCCAGGAAGGGCATTCCATCGTGAAGAGGAAGAAAACAACAGAACTGGATACGGGCTGAAAGGTGTCAGAATCAAAAGTATGGTGATCTGGACAAAAGGAGAGTTAGACTTGAGAACAGCCAGGGTAAGGAACTAAAGGTGAGATATAATCCTGAGATAAAAAGATTAGTAGAGGGTGTGTGAATGAGAGGGGGAAGAGAATGATGAAGGTGGAGGCTGGACACAAGGGATATCAGCACACAGAACAAAGGAGTGACCGTGAATACAGTCAACTCTTTAAAACAGGCCTTGTCATTCCAAACTGCATAGCCTGGTCAGCAGCCCTTAAAACTGTCCAATTACTTGCTCATGGACAGTATACTGTGCTCCTGAACGAGGCACATAAACGTGCTTTTCTTGTCACTCTTGACAATTTAAAGGCCCTTGTTTAGTCTTCCTCTGGTTAGGAAACCTGTTTTGTAGCTGGGCTCAGCCTGCCAGAACCATTAATCATCAATCAGCCTTAATGTCAATCCCTTCCTGAGCACTTTGTCACATCAAGCTGCAGGCTGGGTGACTAATGCAGAAGGCAGGTCTCTGACAGCCTTCCCAAAAGGCTAAGGAATCACCTTACCAGGACAGCTGACCAAGTATCAGAATACCCCAAATATGATTTTGGATATGATACAATGGAGAATGGCAACACATGTGCTAATTTCAAGGATATATGTAAGGTCAGTGTGAGGGCCATGCTGGCCCAACATTTCCCGCCCCTATTTTAAAATATGATGGAAAATGCATGTTTTCGAAATGCAAAAAATTAAGTTTCTGCTTTTCCTATTAAAAATGTTAAACCACCTGATTGGCTATCATCAGAATCATCATCTTCATCGTCCTCATCTTCATCTTCATCATCGTCGTCATCATCATTTGAGTCGTCAGAGTCTTTACTGCTGGGGGCATCTGAGTCTACCCCTCTGAACTGCTCCACCACCAGTTTTGCAGAATGAAGGCGGTGTTGTGGTTTTACTGCATTTACTGCATTATTGCTGACTGATTTATCCTTTCCTGAACCGGTTAACACAGGAGAGGTAGAGGGCATAACAGTTGTCCGGTTACCAGTTGTCTTTTTCCCACATGCACTCAAGTTTATTGGCAAAGAAAAGGGGGCACTACTAGAAATGGCTACACTTTCATTAATCTTGGTCTGGGGTTTCAGTTTCGTAGTGAGTGCAAGAGGAGCCTCCTGGATGACGCTCTGAATAACTCCATTGGGTTGGTGATTACCTAAAAGTGCATTTGTCAGGAATGGGTTAGAATGGTTGTTTTCCAAGGATGTGAGTTTTTGATGAGCTGGTGAACTAGATGTTGGTTTGGGGCTTGACAAAGTTGCAATAACCTTCTTCAGGCTCTTAGACGATTCATGTTTCTTTTGCTGTGCTGCTGGGAGTGTCTGTTTATATTGTTCCTAAAGAAATAAGAAGACAGAGGAATAAAATGTGGAGGTGTTTGTTTGGCTTTCTTTGGTATTCAGGCAGGTGAGCTCTAGGAAATTTTAAACATCTGCTAAGCCATTTTTAGAAAGTCAAAAGCAGATATAATAGAAGAGATGAGTAACTGCTAGTTACACAAGTCTTGATGATTTTCACTGTAAATCAAGTAAGGAAAGATGAACTGAACTCAATTAAGTTGATCCAAATTATGTAGGGAAGCTTTCTCACCTGCTAAAATGCTCTAGACAGAGACTTTCATAAAGCTATAAATCCTTCTGAAAAAAGCCATTTTTAGAAAGATACTTTTACTCTTGTGTAGCAGCACAGGAAAAGCTCTCCTTATTACTTAATTCAGCATGTAAAAATCCCATTAGTGGATGTACAACTACCTTTAATAATTTGTTCGATTTAAAGCACAAGGTAAATACAACATACCAATGGCCACAATACTAGAAAACCAGTAGAGGACTCTTGGCAAATAACAATTTTATTTTAAAAAATGACAGAAAAGGTATTTCTCAGAAATGCTGTGATATGTTAACTGTTTAACTGAAAAATTACTTGAAATTTTCCACTTCAAACTTAGTAATAGCTCAGAAATGCATGTAAAGCTTAGAGTGTCTTTAGTCTAAAGACTCTTCTAATGAAAAAAACCCCACATCATCTTCAACAGGAAATATAATAAAATGGATAAAGATGGTACAGTTTAAAATCCATTTTTAAAAATTAAGTCAAAGAATATATTCTTGGAAATTATTAGCATTTAAAACTGAATACAAAATTATGAAGGTCTCTAAAATAAATATTCACACACTGCATACCTCCAGTAAAAGTTTAGAGAAATCAAACTATTAAATGTCTGATGTATCACCAGCTGAAGACTCTTAAACTAAATTTGAAAGCAGAAGTCTCTTTCAATAGCAAAGATGTATGTTCTCATAATTATAATTTATTTAGCTACTCCTGGTAAGTGACAAGCTTATTTCTATTTTACCAAGTAACGGGAAACTGGAAAGGAAAAACAGTTTTCATCTTCTAGTCTAGCAATAAAAATTAAGTAATTTTCTGTCCTCGCAGAGGGCCTGTGAGTTAGCTGTAAATCAGAATCCAGTTTACTACTCCCAAATGCTACTTAATTTAAAACAAAATTTGAAAAAAAAAAAATACAGTTGCCTTGAGAAATATATTTTTAATGTAGTTATTTTGGCATATTTCCTAAGCCTCAGTGTTTATAAAATGACAGATTTTTGTTCTCTTCTAACCCCATTCAAATCTCACTGAATAGAAAATTCAACAGCAGTCTTTTAATCACTATTAACAAAATAAATAAACTGAGGATCTAAACATTTTAAAAGCCGCAGAACTGTTACGACAGATACATAAACTTCTCGTAGAGTCCTGAGCAGTAAAAAGGAAGATTCATTGAGGGAGGGTGCTGAGGCCCTGGCACAGGGTGCCCAGAGAAGCTGTGGCTGCCCCTGGATCCCAGGTTGCCAGGGATGGCACTGGATGGGCTTTAAGGCTCCTTCCAACCCAGGCCATGCTTTGATTCTAACAAAAACCACTGAAATGGCCATACTGAGTTTTTACAGCTATCAGTGGATAAATGCCTGTCTTTAAAGAACAATCAAAATTCAGTATTACACAGAACTTTTTTTTCTTTAAATGGCTTTCAGCTTCTTTGTCTAAAGTCATGGCTAAAATATGTGATTTCAATTAATTTGACTTAAAACTATCCAACTTGAAAGAAAGGGAATTCATGCTTACATACTAGATATGTGAAGTATTAAATCAGCATTTTGACTGGACCAAGAAGCACAGGAAAAACATCCGGGCCACACAATTTACCCATGAGTACTCTTCTTATTTTGATACTGATTTTGGGTGCACGTTGTCCTTAAGAGAAGCATGACCCACACAATCTAGTTCATTTACACCATTCAGAAATCCAGATCAACTCTAAAAACACATCAACTCCAATAATTATGAAAAAATATATACTTATAATTTTAATACACTATATTTTAAAAAGCTTGATGGCACAATGTTACATTGTTTTAAGCAGATCACACATGCTACAAATAATCAAAAGCTTCACTCACCCGTTTTGATCTAATATCGCTGGTCAAAGTCATAGATTCTTCAGAGGTATTTTTATTCCCTGCTTTGAGTAGATCAGGGGAAGGAACTATGAGTTTTAAATAGGTCTCCTTTTTGGCTTGATGTACCAAAGACAAAGGTTTCACATTAGGAACCAATCCCGTAGACTGTATTACACTTGTGTGTTTGTTCACAGATTCCTCCTTTGCCTGAGAGCTTTGAAAGATAAACGGAAGCTGCTGTGACAAAACCTGAGGCTGCTTCTGCTGGGACTGGAATGATGAGTGAGTCTGAGAATCAGACACAAGAGGTATCTGCTGGTGTGTTCTTTTTTCTTGAGACTTTTCCTGTGATTTCTGTCCATCGGTTTTCGTATCTGTTACACCACTGTGCATTAGCACCTGCAAAATATTATTTTTGACTGTTCATTATGTAAGTTAAAGATCCTTTAAAAAGGCTAAGCATATGATCAGTCTCCATGAAACAATTACACAAGTCTTGGCAGAGGATGAACAACAATAATTTTTAAATCAGTCTTGTAATACATGTATTGTTCACTTCCAGAGTTTTCCCCAAGACAGTTTCCACACGTGAAGACAATGTTTACTAGAGAAGGAGTATTAAACCATGGCTGTTCTTAAATATATTTCTGACTGTAAACCTAACAGTATACCAAAGATTCCAATTTTGTTATTCTACTACTAGGGAAAGCACCCACTCTACTAGGAAAAAAGCATCTACCAAAGCAATATCCACAATTATATATTTTCAATTCACTACTCACACAGAGTACTTAATTTCTCTGCCTACCAACTGTAAACTCCTGGTCTGTAAAGAACAGAAGTACACAGAAATGCAAGCACACAAAATAACTCGAAAACCCCTCCCAAAAACCCTCCAAACAGAAAATCCTGATGCAAACATAGAAAGAGTATTCTTAGCATTTATTAATGTGCCATTAAATAATTGTTGACTATTTGTTCTCAGGTGTGAATAGGTCAACTTGTCACCAAAGCTTGCAGCAACAAGACTGTGAGCAGCACTAAGGTGTTATACCTTGTTCTTGCTTTTGTGATGTGCTTCATTTTCAGAATCAGTTTCATCGTCTTCACTCTCTTCAGCACTCTGGTCCTCCTCCTCCTCCTCTTCATCCTCCTCTAGGTCATCAGAGTCACTACTACTTACACCTTCACTTGAGGTATCTGAAGAGGAGCCCGAATCACTGTCGCTGTTACTAGAGCTTTCCACTGCTTTTTTTCTGGGTTTCTACCGGGAAGATGAATTCTCTGTCAATGCTTCAGTTTTAATCTGATATATATTCTTATTATTACACATAATCTTTGAAACAAAGAAGAGCGAGACTTTTTAGTAAAGTGATCTGCAATCCTTAAAGAGAAAGGGCTTCACAAGATGATGAAAATTAAAAGCTGGTCACGAAGTTCCACCAAAGTATTTTTCTGGCCACTGCTGACATCACAACATCACAAAGCAAAATGCCAAATTTAGGCCTAGAACGTTGACCTAGAATTAGGATCTAGTAAACCTCCACAGAATGTGTCCATTCCAAAAAAATTCATACCAAAACTCATAGTGCAAATTAGCACAGAAAGTTTCAGTGACATGTTTATTTCTTAAGTTCTTAACATTTCTTAACATTCAGTTTCACAGTATGAGCTGTACAGCAATGTACTGTTTTGAGGACTGACAAGAATATGTACATCAAATTGCTTCTGGGATTTGCTTGTGAAAAATTGACCAGAATCTGCTGAAATACTCTGACAACTACATTATATTGAAATTTTTGTAAAGCACAGATTTGCAGACCAGAATGAGAAAATAAAAAAAGTAACAAACAAGAATGTAGGAAAAAAGAAAAGTGTAAAAAAAATCACAGGAACCCTAAAATGCTGACAGTGCAAGACTACATTTTTAATGTGCAATGGATGAGGAAAGATAGCTTTTTGTGCAGCTAAGTAAACAAACGTGAAATTTACAAACCCATCTGAAGGATATACATGTGGATTTAAGAGCTATGATGGTGGCTGTGTAACAGAAAATATGAAAGTACAAATTACTGTACTAAAGCACACTGACTCATTAAAAGGAGTTTGCAGAATTCTGTTGGAAGGTAGAGAAATGTGAAATCAAGTTTACGGATATCAAGCAGCAACAACAAAAATTATAAACCATCTAAGCAGGGCATATAAAGTCCCTGAGAGGACTGTAAGGTCAAAACTACTCCCAAGGAAGACAGATGCACAGCAAACAAGGTGACTGGAGGGTAAAATAATACTGCAGCAATTAATAAATAAGGCACACAGGAGCATGAGAGAGAGCGCCTCAAAAATGTATGATTTCTAAACAAAACTTTTTCTGAAAGGTTACCTTTTGTATGCAAGAAACAAGTCACTGACAGTGTACGAAATCGGCATAAGGACATCCATCTTCAACACTGTTATGCTCAACAGACATAATGTGATATGCCACAAATATCTGGCACAGTTTTGAAGATCAGCCTTTGGACAGGTTTTGGTTTATTACTATTATGTAAGCCCTTTGAACAATTAACTACACACTCTAGACAAAAAAATCCAAGTGACAACATAGAACTACAACTCTGATGATCAGATGCTTCTATCAACTCAGAAGTTGTTTTACCAATATTACAGGCAAAAAAAAAAAAAAAATCATAGCATACAAGCTACTGTCAAACTGCACCCTGCACTTCAGGCCTAGAATTCAACCAGAAAGAAAACATTGCACAAAAAGTAATTCTCTAGATTTTCATCAACTAAAAACAGTTTGATATCAACTTTGCCTTTTTCTTTTTTTTTTTGTCTGAAACTAAACAAATATTTTAAGAATTTTTTTATATTCCTGAAAAAGAAGTTACAATTAAGGAGATGACTAAAGATCAGAAGATGAACATTGAAAAAACTAAAACTAAAGAGAAGAACCTTTAGAAACGTGTATCAAAATGTTTTCAAATAAGACACGCTTTTAAGAAGAGGCAAGTATTACTCTTCGAAATTTAAAAACACAACATTACTTGTACGACGCCCAGCTTTAATAATCATAATCATCCTCATGTTGGAGCTCTCATTTAGAGTAATTTGTGTGTTTTGATACAAAAAGGTTGTTCAAATCATTACAATGACAAATGTCAATTACCTCATAAAAAGTTTCGGAGGAAAAGAAGTTATGAAGGTCAGGATATCAAGAAAGATTAAGAACAAAAAACTCCATTTCAGTATTAAAAAATTTACTACAGGAACTTAGGAAACAGACCACCTGAAATTTATCTGCATGAGACAGAACACAACATTCTTAAGAAAGGTACTTGTATATCAAATCCATCTTTTTACAGCAACTCAGTATTTAGTCAAGTGAAACTGGAGTTTGAAATCAGTGTCCACATCAAGAAATCTATCAACAGTACCAAATTTATACTTAAAGACAAAAAGTAACATAAAGGAGAAGATAACAATGCTAATAAACATCCTGACAAACTGGGGAGGAAGGGGGGGAGGGAACAAAACAACAGACAAACTAAACAAAAAAACCGCAAACAAACATACAAACAAACAAAAACCAAACACCGACAGGCAAAAAGAAGTAAAATTTTTCAGTGATACTCAAACTAGCAGGTTACTAGCTTAACTAGGTCAGTTTTCTGAATAAAGCAGAGAGCCAAACATACCTTTTGGGAAGGTATTTGGAGATACTAAAAGAGAAATTTATTTGGTACTCTGCCTAACTATTAATAGTCAGAAATACAGAAACACCACCTGGAGAAACGTTACCTCTGCATCACAGAAAGAAAGTTAAATTTTAAACAAATACACCCAGGATAAAAGCAGAATTTTAGAAAGACCCATTTTTAGTATTTACGCCTAAAAAAAGTCAAATACTTCCCTCATATCTTTAACTAGCTTAATACTTTCAAAAGCTGTCAACTATTGAACACAAAGAATGTTTTGAGGGAAAATATTCTTAGTAATTTCCCTACTGTCCATATACTAAACAATGTATATCACTACACAATTTTAAGTAACCATTTCAGTGCTAACCCCTATTTTTATGAAGATACATCAAGCACCAGCTGTCCTTTCAAAATGCCAACCTCTCACCTTTAAACATTCAGATTTAGTAGCTGAATGTAGTTCTGTAACAGAAAGAATGCAAGAGGCCCAATTCACTCACTGAACAAAAATATAAAGAGATGTAAAGAGAGAAAAAGATGTCAGCTTAGACGGCTGTCAGTAGAAAATCACTGCCTTAGCTTCCACTGTGACAGTAATCACCTTCCCAGTATACCATTTTCTGTGTTTTGTTTAAATAGTTTTGATTCCAAGAGTAGCAAGGTTCTTCGAGTGTTTTGGTCAGTATATAAGGTTCACTAACTCACTGAGACTACTCATGTCTGTCATATTAGATGGCTAAGGTTATTGCTGAAAAAGCAGTTCTTTCTTCTGATAAATAAGAAAAGACTTCCAGAAAAGCATTTTTCTTTTAACATCTAAAAATTTCACTTTCTTTACATAAGATACATGAAAACCTAATTAAACTCACAGAAATAATTTATATAGTTGTAATACCAATTTATGTGTGTGTGTATATATACTGTAATACAATATCAAATATTAGTGTTAAAAATACATTTTTTTTAGTTACACAGATTAAATAAAACACAGTGTTGAACACAGTCATTAACTTATTAACTATCGAAATCAGCACTAATAGTAACTTTTGGTTCATAAGAATGTCAAAAAATGCCCAAACAATTAAAAAAATTCCAAAAGCCAATACACAAAAAATCCCTACAGAGACAAGGGTACAGACCTTGCTCTAATAAATCAGAACTCAAAACATTTGTACTCTAGAAAGAACACTTTAAAATGCTTCTGTGGGCAGAACACGTATCATGTCAAATTTTTTGTTTCAATGTGCAGTTTCTTTCTATGTATTTACCTTGTCTTTGATTTTGTCAGCCCTGGTGTCCAAAAGCTGAACTTTACTTTGCTCCTGGTTGTATTTACGTCCTCCTGAGGTTACAGTTTTCACTGGTCCTGCTGACGTTGCAATGCTAGTGGAGAGCACAGATGTGCAGAGAGCTGAGGCTGCAGGGGTACTGTTGCCATTGAGTGATCCATTTATACCTAAAGATGATAGATTTACAAAGTGACATTTAAAATAAATCTGAAGGAACAGATAATTTCTTTGAGATGCCCCAGTCACACTAACATTCCATCTTGTTACTAACATGTAACAAGATCCTAGACTACTTGTAGATTACTCACCCCATATACTAAAATCTGTCATCAATGTGGCACTCTGATTTACAGTTATTTTAGTTTAATCATACAGACTACCCATGATTTAAAGGTCAAACACATAGTTGGTATGTATCATCCTTACCTAACAGAACCAGTTTTTGTAGGAAAGGGAAGAATGAGGAAAGTAAAGTGCAAATTCCACATCTTTCTGCACGTGTAGGAGTTCAATATGAGTATTTTCTGACAACTTCAGCCATTACCTTTGTCTGCATTGCTCCGACTAGTTTTTCCTGTAGCTCTTGAGTGGAATGAAGCAGAATCATGATTCTGTGCAGGAGGAGCAAACAGTGTGGGAATTCCCAAGAGTGGTGGGAAAAAAGCTGCCCCAGGACGAGCGTGCGAGTCTGCTGTTCGCCACCATTCTGAACCGCAAAGGAAATAAATACAGTATTAGAACAACTGAAGTTTGTTTTTAAGTATTTCGGTAAGCATATTGCTGTGCATAATCCAGAGTAGATTTACTAAATCCAGAAGTAAGAACAAAACATTTTGGAACTTCTCAATGACATACATTTCCTGCAGTAACTCTGGTCTTAAGCCAAGAAAGCCACTCTGATAAAAACTGCAATGCAGTTTTATTTAAATGCATTCTGAAAAGTAATACTTAACAAAAAGCTATATGACACTGATCACCCCAAAATGAAATTCTAGTCTTATAAACTGAATCAGTATTCACAAATCACCCTTTAACATTTAGTATTATCTCAGCACTCTACCTACATCAGAACTATGAAGGAATATAACAGCTTTCAGTCACCTCTGCAATCTAAGTGTTGCAATACTCCAAGGCCTCCACCACAAAACCACTACTGCAGCTGTTGGCCATGAAAAGACCTGTTACATACAGGAACTAATAGCTACCTAACAGTAACTTTGCAGCCACTGCAAGAGGTTTCTACCCTTAAGTTTGACACTTGCAAAAAAAAAGCAGCTTTAATTTTTTTTGTATTTTTTTTTTCTGTAATGACCATATTTAGTTTCAACTGGTGACCCTGCTTCTAACTTCAGTATCAGTAATGCCATCTCTCAGACTGGGAGGTTGGCAGACAAAATGAAAAGGAGACATGGCAAAGAAGTGTCCTGGTTCCAGTCAGGATAGGGTTAATTTTTGCAGTAGCAGGGAGGGAGCATGGCCAGGACGAAGAGGTTATTCAAATAAATCTCACATCACTGGCAGGGGAAAAGGACTCTTCCAGGGAGAATGGCTCTCTTTCCAGTTGGTGAATCGTAGCAGAGGTCAGGAATTGCCTATTGTGGGAAAAGGGGAGGGGGACGGGGAGGCGGAGAGATGGACACCATTTGAATAGTTTGTTTCTTATACCCTCATCAGTATTGTTGCTGTTATTATTTGGTTTTTTATCTCATCTCTGTTTCCAGTAAATTGTTCTTATCTCAATCTGTGACCTCTGCCCTTTGTGCCTCCAATTCTCCTCTCCAGCCCTCTTAGTGGGCAGGGGTGGTGGTGAGGGGTAGGGGAGAAGTGAATGGCAATGTGGTCTCAATGGGAGCACTAAACTGGGGAGTACCATTCCTAAACCATGACAAGAGGGGAAACGGAAACAACACAGTTAGATTAACCAGACTGTAAAAATTACAGGTAAAATATAAGCACAGCTGTTCCTTAAACAACAAGGAGACTGAATCTAATACAGAAAGGAAAATATGTGAAAAGAAAAATGAACAGGGGAAATTACCAGAAAAAAGTAAACAGAGAAGTTATTTGAGCCTCTACACACGTGGAAGATTGGGGAAGGGCAGCAGAGAAGAGATCAGGCACAGTACAGCAAGTCAGCATGTATTCACAGGGTAGGACAAGGTAGGAATTCATAACAGCAAAGATAAGAGACAAAAATCAAAGGCCTAGAAATTCTGTAATCCTGATAGAGGAAATCTCATGGGAGTTTCAGAGCTAAACTTGAGCTTTAGAGATAGCCTGAACACAAGTATGGAAAACAAATCATGGGTTTCTGAGACAGTAAAAGCATACATAACCAGAAGAACAATGCAGTCCCTAACAGAGAGAAAAACCAGGGAAAGACTGACATAAAAAACATTAAATTCATTTGTGCCATGCTTTAATATAAAGAGCATCACATCAAAAAGAACAGCATCAGAAAGACCAAGCATTCCTTGTTTTCCAGGAGATTCCCATAATCAACAAAGGCCTCTGCACACTGATCGTGCTTCTGGTGGACTTCTACACAGAAACCATTACCTTGTTTGTTAATCCTAGTTCTCCCTCTACATGTTTTGAACACTATTACAGTGTTTGTGTATATAAGGAATAATTCTGGAACTAGTTCCTGACTGCAGTAACTCATCCTATTAGGTGTTATAAACACAAGGGCATTCTTTAGCATTTTTCATTTGTTAGCAACTATAAGGCAACATAATGGGAATATTCTGTACACAGTGCAGGGAAATTCCTCTTACTGACTTCAGATTTCTGGTTCAGGTGCCTTTTCTTTCCTCAAAGGTAAGTATGGATTTGCACTTCACTGATGCTAACTATTGTAGGTGATGTGTAGAGCATTTCTCTAAACTTCTGACACATGATTAAAAGCATCATATTTCAGTTCTACATTTGCTGAACTTAGTTCCAATGTCTTTAACATCACTTTGTAAGCTATCACAAAAAAGACCCAAAAAACAACCATAGACATAACCCATTTGTGTATCTTCTTCCACAGCGCTCCTCTCTCACAGACCACAGTAGTGATTTTTAATGATACTGATGAGTAACACTGCATTGCAAAGTTTCATAATACTTTGCAGACCTTCCAGATTAAAAAAACTTCGGAGACTGTTCATCAACTTTCTTCATCATACAGAAAGTGCAGGTAACTGTACACTATACTACACACTATTATGGCCTTGAAAAAAGACATACTAAGTGTGCTAAGAAAAGACATGCTAAGCCATTACCTAATGTATCTAGAAAAGATAAGCCATCCATTTAAAAATATGCATTTAAACACATGGAAGAAATAAAACACAGAGAAAAAATGGTAGAAGTCTTGTAATACTAAACTGAACTGTAATGACATTTCTCCTCTTTCTTACCTGATGAAAATACTAACAATCTGCTTAGCAATTAATTCTAGCATTTCCTTAATTTTCCTGTTTCAGTGTTTGCTCTTCAAGGTACTAACTTACCTTAAACATGCTCTACATAGCTAAATTTGATACTAAATCTCACTCCTTAGCATTCTTGGCTTAATTTCAAATAGGTAAATGTTTTTGAGCGCCGTTTTTAAAATTCTACTAACCACTGCAGAGATAAATGACTGCAAGCATTATTCCAAAGGGCAACATTCATGTCAACAATGCTACTCTCTTAGTAACAAAGAATGACTTTGTGCATTTATGCACACAATTTAAAAATTGTTCTGGATCTCATTAAGGAGAAACAGGGAACTCCAAAAAGACTGAAAATTTTTGCTTTGACAAAAACAGCTTCTGGTTTGAGAAAAAAAAAATTGGTAGGGTTTAGTTTGTTGTGTGTCGCTATTTAATAAAAAGTTAAAGAACTTCCCTTTTTTGAAAATTAAAAATTAAGAACCTCCCAGATCTGTTAACATCAAAAAAGAACAACTCCCTTGTTCAGCTTAGAATGGTTTCACACCTTTCATAATGACAAAATGCTGAATTATGGTTTTATTTAGAGAAGAAGTTATTGATTTATACTCTTCCAAAGTTACTAACATTCCCATGAGGGTGAATGTAAACCTCTTTCCAGCGGCAACTTACTTTTCCAATGCACCTTTATTTTCAGCAACGGATAAATAAGAAACCAAATTAAATATCTGTTTTCTTGATGAGAATGCTTTAATTATTCAGGAACTAGTGCAAATTAACCAATTAAATTAATAGTATTTGATATATTCCACAATGGTTTCACACAGGTGCTTTGTCTTTTTGACCCAGGAATATGTCAAAATAATTTACTTGAATTTAATCTCTCTGGTAAAGCATAAAGATTCCCAGTCCTAATTCACCATATATCGTGGGCACAAGACAGACAAGTTTATTACAGAGACTACTTAATAAGACTATTGATTGCTGCAAAGAAAATAAAGATATGAACTGGGCTAAAAAGAAACGCTCTAAGCTTATATGTGCATTAAGATGTATTACCATCTCTTAGTAAGAATAATTGCTCATTCTTAAAAAAAAATCATTTATTCGATAGTAGAAAAACAAATTTTTAAATTTGAAGGTAATTCAATTATCTGTTAGACAGACGTTGGTTTTTTTAAAATATTACAGGAGTGACGAACACCTCAATTTAGAACTGGCTAGTATATAGTCTATTTTGGCCACAGAAGATCTTGTAAATTCAGGACACCAATAGGTCATTCAAAGGAAAACAGTCTTCAGCTGGCTGGCAACATAAATGCTTCTGTGGAACCTTTTCAGAGTGGATACAACAGTAACCAGAGTGAACTCTGTCAGCAGAAAACCAGACATGCTCGTAAATGAAACTGATGGGACAGTACTGATACATTCCAGCTTGGTTTTGGGAAGATAAAGTGTCCTTAAAAAATTATGTATGTTCTTAAACATAAGATGCAGCCAGGCAAACAATCTGACCACCAAAAAAAAGAAAAAAAAAAGAACGCTGGTAATTACTATCAATCTTTTTAACTATTACCTATCAAACAGAAATGAAACCTTTTTTTAAAAAAAAGGATGAGAATAGAATTTTTAAAAGGCTTTTAGTAAAGAACTACCCATATTTTCTAATGAAGAACAAAACTGACAGTTTAGTATCTTTATTACATTATTCTGCTTCAGTCTTAATGTATTTTGGCAGACCAAATACATGTCCTATAAATGCAAAGAACATTAACAGGACATACAGAATTACATGTATAGTAGATACACAGCAAAGGCGGCAGGGAGAGGTAAATGAGTCACAGAAATCCTCAGATTAGGATGGTACATTCATAGCCATATGGAAATTACCTCCTGCTACATTTTAGGAATCATCACAGAAAACTATTTCAAGGGGCATGGGCTAATGAATATAGACAAAAAATTATTTTTGGAGATGAATTTTTAGTGGGGTGCTGAACCATGAAACACTTTGTTATTTATTCCAGAAGAGTTTTAGTTAAGAATTTTCTGGCTGATTTTAAAGAAATCCAAATAAATAGTAGAGACATAACTCTAGGTCTGCAGACATTCTGGTTTCAGCTTCTTGGGGCAGCTGCAAATGAACAAATGCAGGATGGACTTAGAGACTTGGAATCTACTTATTATGTACTCTCAGGGCTGTAGAGTTTATCAGTTTGGATAATATACTTTTGCTCACTTTGCTGCACGAACAGAGTTTTTTCTGAAAACGGGATTGCCATGAATTTAAGCAGAAAAAACTTCCTATTTACCATATATCATATAAGAATCAGGCTAACAGAAACAATGTTCTCCAAAAGTTGTGAAAAACAGCAGGGAAGAGTTTACTGTTTCTTGTTTGTATGCATCATTCAACTGAAACAGGAATTTTAGTCACAAAAATGAGGTTCTTGCATGGAGAAATCTTCCATACATATTTCTGATTCAAGATAAGGTATTTCACTCTAGTCAAGATTATCCAAGATTGTGACATAGTGAAATTCATCTTTTCAATTTCAAGCTCCATTAGAAGAAACTATTCCTCCAAATGTAAAACTACAGCATGAACTGGGCTTAAATGCTACGAACATGATGTACGTTCAAGAAGCTTATTATTACAACTTAATCTGAAAGTGGCACAGAATTTGCTAGATGAACCCTTTATTTGATCCTTGCCTTCAAGGGAGCCTTGCAAACTGAATTTTTTCCCACATTTTAAATAGGCAATTTTAAATTAATTTCATTCCTTCAATAAGTAAGTAATATGTAAAATGTATTCACAGCAAATGAATGTCACTTGACAAAACCAAAAAAACCTCAAACATTTTTCTCGGATGTGTCTGTGCAATCTTATTACATTTGACTTGTAATAATAATTCCAAGTGCTGACAAACACAAAAATTACATTGCAATATAGACTTGAGTCATTTTTACCACATGTGTTGATTGTGGAGCTCAGTGTGGTGGCTCCGACAGAAAGGCCACCTTTCGATACTTCTGAAGCTACCAACGGTGTTGAAGATACTGGAGTGGAAGCAGCTGCAGTAGAGGAGGCTGACGATGACGTTAACCGCTCTCCAGACTCCATATCTGTAAGAGAGAAGGTAAATGTCTGTCTTCTACGGCAGCAAAGAAAATCACAAGAGACTACCGAACTGTCTGTGCTATATGTGTCTCAGGATCTGCCTAAATTCTCAGGAGGTTCCTGTGAGACCTTCACATTACAGATACATCCCATTAACATGATCCATCTATCAGGGAACTCAACAGAGCTGCAGCACTATGGGAATTTAGTACTGCTGTTCAGAGTTACCCCACATTTCAACTTGAAAGCCTCTATCACACCCTGTGCTGAGGAGCTCAGGCTGGAACCCTCAGCCCTTGCCAGAGCCAGCCCATCTCTCTGCCTGCGTCCCTGCCTCTGGCTACATGCCATGTTCTATCTTCCCTCTAGGACGGCATCAGCTCCCATCTTCTGCTACCTCTGAGCAGACAACAGATGGATGCTGGCCCTGACAGACTCCATATTCTGTCCAACCCTGTGACCAGCACTGTTCAGACAGGGCGGGACTGTGCCGGAGTTGGGAAAAGCCCTGCCTGAGTAATCTTCAACTGCCAGCTTATCCCTTCTTGAGAGCAGCCCTGCTCTTTGCTGCTCCCTGACAGACAACCTTAAAGAACCTGTAGTGCATGTCAAAATGTCCATATGTAGACTCTTAATTTAAGGAAAGACCCAGCAATTTTGGTGACACAATATAAATAGAAGAACTCCTGTAAGTTGCTAAGGGTTTTTAGTGGCAGTGGTGCTGTGGTTCTCTGGTGAGCTTTTCATACAAAGCAAGGCATTTTTATCTGTGCCATGAATTGTCTAAATCAAAAGTCACCAGCCTTATTTCACTGAACAAGAATGTGTATTTTAAAAACACATTAGTTTTTAATATTATATAATATTAAAATTAATAATAATAATACGTCAGTAATATTATTATTAAAAACACTAAAAGTAGTGTTTGGACAATACTCTCAGGCACATGGTGTGACTTGGGGATTATCTTGTGCAGGGCCAGGAGTTAGACTCAATGATCTTTGTGGGTCCCTTCCAACTTATCATATCCTGTGATTCTGTGAAGTAGTTTGTCAAATACTTAAGAAGCACAGCCAAGCCAATGACGTTTTTGCACAGTGGTAGCAGCATCAATAGACTGACTCAATCTGCCAGAGCAGTAGTTGATGATGACTCAGGATCACAGTATAAATAAGGTGGGGAAAAAATTTCAAAATCCCTGTACTATTAAAAATGCCATGAGACTAAACACATTGAACTCTTAACTAGGAAACTTCCAAAAAATCTGCTCCTGTCATGGAGTCTCCCTCAAGGACAGAGGCAACAGCCTTTCTCAGATCTACCCTTGCAATCTGAGGGAGAGAAGTACTTAACCTAAATCAAACAACTGTTATAAAATCTCATTCACAGTATTTGTAAAGCAGAACACGAAGTACACAAGAAAGACACACTTTTCCAAATTCTATTTTCAACATTTTAGAAAACTGATTTGTTAAACAGCACTTCTGATCCAAAGTTGTATTAAAAAGTGACTACTCAAATGCACACTTGGAAAGACAGCATAAAACCTGCTATCTGCTTCTCCAGAAAGCAGATCCTTGGTTTGTAGCCTCAGCTAGTAAAAATGAAGCTTTAAAAGGCACAGCAAATACAAAAACTAAATCAATGGAGAAATACAAAATATTGTGAAGATACACTGCACCCTTTTTAACAAAATTGTTCATTCCTTGTCACTAATCGTTTTTATACACTGCAGTTTCTATGCATGGGTAAAGTCGCCATGCTTTGCAAGCTAGCAGAACAAAGCATACTACTTTGGGAAAGTGAAAATTGCTAACAGAGGAGGTACAGTCTGTCATACAGAACTGCCTACTCTTTGTACCAACTGCAAACAGCTGCTCCACCCTCAACAGCTCCTAAAGACTTCACTGCTTTTATTCTTTATAGCCCAATTTATCACAAATTATTTTCACACATGCAGAAAAAAACAATTTTTTTTCTGCAAATACAAAAAATTCAGCTACTTACACTGATACAGTGACAAAAAAGGTATCTACTACTACACTGAATGTTAGGGGCATGACCTTTTCCTTCAGAACAATAGTAGAAATAACAAAACTACCACCTTCAGAAATTTATTAAAAAAAATATTATTAAACATTTTAATTTTTTCATTCAGGCCTCCTAAATACATAATTTTCTCTGGTTAAATATTTTTCATCCACAGTTAAACAATACCTCATTCATTTTTAGCGATCTATGACTATAATCAACCTAATGTGCTAATCAGTGGAAGTAGGTCACTGGAAAATACTGTACCATAGTGTTTATTACATATATATGTCCATTACATTTTGCAAGTATTCTAAAGGATAATAATTAATAAAAACCTCGTTCATAAGGGACTATGGTTTTAGTTTGCATCTACACACTTAAGTTCACAGCCTTTGCAAACACATAGCAAAAAGATTTACTGTGTTTAGTATACGGTCATCAATAGACACAAATCATAACGACAAAGTACTTTTTTAGTCACTACGAATGATTGAACTTACTTGAGGCAAACAAGTATTTCTTGTACAAGTAACAATTTGATGTATTTTGATATTGTTTCAATTACAGCTACAGCGAAGTCACTATATTTACAGACAGCATAACAGAAATTAGAAAAAAATCAAAACGGTATTATTACAGTATTTCCTCAAAAAAGGGAAGGTACTTCTAAACTTTAACACACTCCATTCGAAACTCAGGATTGCAACTTCGTATTTTATGTTCCCTCACAAAAATATCCAGAACTCCCAAATTTCTAAAAAAAAATAAACTGTAACACTATATGTAATAATAAAACACTGAAGTAAGTCTTTACCACAGAATCACAGAATCCAACCTAAACAGGTGGAAAAGCCCTCCGAGATCATCCAGTCCAACCTGTGCCCAATCCCC
The DNA here is from genome assembly GCA_025920805.1 of Petroica traversi. Lineage (NCBI taxonomy): Eukaryota > Metazoa > Chordata > Aves > Passeriformes > Petroicidae > Petroica > Petroica traversi. The sequence goes on from JAHLSL010000065.1 coordinate 728,064, forward strand.
ACCTTGTCACTCAGACCAGAGCACTGAGTGGCATGCCCAGTCATGCCTGGAATACCTCCAGGCATGGGGACTCCACCACCTCCCTGAGCAGCCCCTTCCAGTGCCTGATCATCTTTTCCATGAAGAAATTCCTCTGATGTTCAAGTCAACCCTCCCCTGGCACTGCCTGAGGCCATTCCCTCTTGTCCTGTCCTTGTCCCCTGCAAGCAGAGAACCCCCTCCTGGCAGCTATAACCTCCTGTCAGCGAGTTGTAGATAGAGAGAAGGTTCCCAGGAGCCCTGTTTTCTCCAGGCTAAGTCCTCCCTCAGCTGCTCCTGGTGCTCCAGTCACTTCTCCAGCTCTGTCTCAGTCCCTGGACTTGCTCCAGTCCCTGGGCTCATGTACAGCACTTTCACCAGCACCCCCAGGGCCTTTTCCAGCTTACCAACCACTCTGCCTCCAGCCTGGAGCACTGCAGGGGATTGCTGTCACCCAAATGCAGGACCCAGCACTTCACTTTATTGAACCTCAGTTAGTTGTCCTTGGCCAATAAATCCAACCTATCCAGATCCCTTTGCACAGTCTTCCTAACCTTTCTCCCTGCAAGCAGATCAACAATCCCACCCAATTTGGCGCCATCTGCAAATTTACTGAGGGTGCCCTCAATCTCCTCATCCCGATCACTGATAAAGATATTGCTGAGCCCTGGGGGCACCACTGGTGACCAACACAAGCTGGAAGTAATTACATTCACCATCACCCTCTGGGCCTAGCCATGTAGCCAGTTCTTAATCTAGCAAGGAGTGCACCTGTCCAAGCAATGGGGTGCCTGTTTCTCCAGGAGAACATCGTGGGAGACAGTATCAAAGGCTTTCTTGAAGTCCAGGCAGACAGAGCCACAGCCTTCCCCTAATTCACTAGGCAGGTCACCTGGTCATAAAAGGAGATCAGGTTGGTCAGACACAACCTGCCTTTCCTAAACCTCTGCCGGCTGGGCCAGCTCCCCTGATTGTCCTGTGTGTGCCATGTGACCACACCCAAGATGACCTGTTCCATAATCTTCCTGGGTACTGAGGTCAGGCTGACAGGCCTGGAGTTCCTCAGATGCGAGTATCTGAAGTATTTTATAAATAAGCATAGTTAAGAACCACCTACAAGCAATCCATGTTTGAGTCATAATTAGGAAGACATCCTTGGCAAATCAATACTTTTTTAATACAGAAAAGTAAATATAGCTATACTTGCAAGCTTTTAACCAACATAAGCCATCTGTTTGATCAAATAAGAACTGGGAAAACAATAATAAGCTGCCCTTTTAAGGCTCACCTCTCTTTCTCACCCCCACCCTGCTCCTTTTATTTCAGTCTGCAGTGCTCTGAGAAGTGTTTTTGAGAAGGTGCTTTTTCAAACTTTAATTTGGCTGCTTCAGTGTCTTTAATAGACAACTGGAATATCGGTATTTTTGAATTATTTTAAATTGAAGAACTTATATTCTTCTCCTAGAGACATACCTACTTTTGATTTCAAACTAAGTCAACCCTTAATTATGTTTAGTTAATTACTCTAACCACAGCAGATGGTTAACTCCAAAAGAGATAATCCCCAAAACAGTCATTAGACAGGATCAGCAATAATTACACTGTAGACCTAATGCGTTCTATGACTAAAAAGTCCATACCAGTTACAGCAGATCCATATTCTTTTTAACCTCGAGTATAAGCGAGACATTTGTTCCACTGGAGTTATTTTATCAGTCAATAGTTATGAACTTTCATAACTGTTTTTTAATCTCTCATATTTGTAAAAGAGAAAAATCATTAAGTAAAACTAGGAAAAAAGTGACTTCTTAAAATTTTCCAGGTGTAGTGATTTCTGTCAGTTCCTCTCAATGCTTTGCCCAAAACTCCAGCTTTTTTCCCAGAATTTCCCATGGTGAATAATCATTCATGCAACTGAACCCAATGAAAACAGAAAGTAACGTCTCAGTAAAAAGGAATAAAGAAGGAAAGTATGTAAAGCTTTACAAAAGAAAAATGTTGCCTTTTGGGGGGGAAAGAATTCCTAACGTTTAATAAAAATAGAAACACTAAAAAAAAGAAAGGTTTACTAAAGGAAACAACGATCAAATAATCTTCAAATATATCGAGTTGAAATTTCTTTACAGTCAATCACCTGCCTATTCTATGCTCAAAATCTTCACTGAAATGTACCCTAATGCAGAAGAAAAACCCCTTTCTTACTCTTAAACAGGTATGAAGGAGTAACTCCCTCCATGGGATAGTACCATGGATACAGTATCCTATCAGCGTTAGCTGGGACGTGTGAATACTATTAAGTGTGTTTTGAAGACATATAAACACTAAACTAATTCTTCTCCAAATTCCAGTTTAATTTCTACACTCCCATGCATCACTTCATTATTTCAATGATTACCTCTAACACAAGTGAAAAATAAGTTAGATAAAAATACGCTTCAGTCTTTCTCAATAACCAAGTGAAATTTGTGACAATTTATGACCCGGAACTATAGAAGAGTCCCACCATATTCTGTTCTCTTGCCTTACAGCAAGGTATTTAATAGTCTGCCATTAGTTCTTGCGTCAATGAGTGCTCTGATGCCAGAAACCTTGCAGCTGATGAAGGGAAGCCCATCAGAGTCTCTCAGAACCCACAGTCCGGGACATCACAAATGCAAAACGCAGTGTCCAGAAAGGTCATGCTCTGAAGGTAAACACGGGACATGGGTCCTAGCTCAGATCTGGCTCAGATGTGGTTCAGCAGGCCAAGTAGTACCTGTGGGTTCCACACCTTCCACAAGGGCCACAGAACCAGGGAGGAGTGGGTTTAAAACCAGTGGTGTGACAAAAAAACCCACAAAACAAGCAAGAACACTGACAAAATCTCAGGCAATAAGGAAGTGAGGTACCCAGAGGAATGGGTGTAGTTCCTTACAGACAAATTATGGACACCAGAGGCTCCCGGTGATGCTCCCTGCTCTGGCAACAAGGCCTGGTCACAGGTCTGCCAGCACACAGTCTACTACTGCTATGATGTTATATACACTAAGGTATTTAAACTCAAATAAAAGTGCCAATATAATTAATGAGATCCAGTTTACTTGTCTCAAATACTGTACAAACCATAAAAGCTAAGTTAACTGCTGTATATTGCAAATCTCACAGAATGTCACAGTAATTATGCCACTTTTGATAATTTACTCTAGGTACTTTATGTAAAATTCTCTAGGAAAAAACGGCGCCACAGCAAAACTTCTTTACTGAATTAGCCACCACAATAAAACTTTTTTTTTCCTTGTGAATCAACAGCAAGATTGGCTCATGTTTCAAAGGTATCATACAAAGACATTTATATGCACCAATACTCTTAATACATTACTGCCAGTTATACCATGTGACGCACACTGTAAGTTCCGGCATTACCTCCTAAATGGGCTTTAAGCCTTCCCCTGACTCACATCACCCATATTTGATCAGTGTCACTGTTCGTTACATCAGAACCCAGAGCAGTGAAAACATGCATAAAATCATATACGTATCCCAATTCCACAAATATTTGTTTTAACAGTCTTTACCCACATAAGGTGACTTACTAGAAGTCACTTCAAAGCAGATCCAATTCTTAAGTTCAGTATAAATGAGTCATGACTGGCCTGGCAAAAACAGAAACAGAGAAGGGAACAGGTTGCCATTCTACTCTTTAGAAATATTTAGTGGCCATTTTAAATAGACTTAGGATAAAATGACATTTTAAACAATGCATCTATTTTGACTCTATCCAACAGGATAAACTCATCATTAAACAATACATGCAAAATAAGTTGCAACTCAAAAACTTATTTTCTCTTATTTTACAAGTAACTGTGTTGCTTTCCATTAGAAATAAGCATCACTTCCAATATTTCTGCATTCACACATTTCATGATCTTCATTATTATGGTACAGAAAGAATAGTTACAAATTACAGAGGGCATTATAATTCACTTACTTTACAGTCCATTGAGGGAGGAGGGGCACACAGGTTAAACTACAATCTTCCATAAGCTTCACTTCTGGACAAATCTCAGAATATATTTCTGAAAGCTCCATAATGTTGGGAAATAAATCTAACCTATCCAATTTGTACCACAAAAAGTGTACGGCCATACTAAGTACCCACAAGGCAACACAGCACTGCAGAGAGGCACTTAATGTTGAAGAGACCGAAGTCTCCTTAAATGATTCAGACCCAGTAAAACAATACTAAGAGTCTGGTTTAAACAAATATATAAACAGAACCATACAACGGTTTGGGCTGGAAGGGACCTTAAAAGCTCATTTCATTGCACACACACACACATACACACATCACCATGGGCAGGGACACCTTCCACTGGATGAGGCTGTCCTCAGACCCATCCAACCGGGCCTTGAACAGTGTCACAGATGGGGAGTCCACAAAATCTCTGGCCTACCTGTGCCAGTGCCTTAATTTCTTCCTAACATCTAATCTAAACCTACCCTCCTAAAATCAAACCTATCTGCATTGTTATTCTGTATGAGGTTTCTATACATCCATGTTTAGCAGTTACCACTTTTATTAAGAATGCATACACTTATTTTCACTTCTGCGATGGGTTAAGGAAAAGAAAAGTTAACACCATCAGTCTCAAAACAGAAGTAGATGGGTGGGAATAGCTTTTTACACAGCTGTACACACTTTCACTCGGGAATGCTCACCCTACAAAAGCAGCTGCCCAAGCCACTTCCTGCAGCATAGCAAATTTGAGATGACAAGAAAGGAACGATCCTCTAAGTTACCAATAGAAAAGCTGTGCAACTCATCCAGCTCAAGAAGAGCAGCACTCCAGATTCAGGTATCAGGGTGGCAATGGTACAGTGCAGCTCTGTGCAGACATTAAGGCTTATGGACACTCCGTTCATGGAGTGGAGATGAGGGCACTACACATTTGTATTCCAACGCTTCTAAGCAGATTCTAAACAGCAAATAAATAGTGGCACCACATAAAATTGATGCAAAGTCTGGACTCTTGTCATAACTGCAGAGGCTGAAGTAATAGCATCTGGAGAACATTCAAATGCAAAGATCCTCTGGCATCAGTTTGGTAAATGCCCCGAAGAGGCACGTTCACCAGATTCTCTCATCAAACCAAAACATAAGATTTTTAATTTCAGAACTGAGGTTTTACAAACCTTTCTATTCCTAAAAACACCCTAAAGCAACAAACAAATGGATCACTGCAGTATTTTATACTCTCTTGAGGCGAATATCAGTTTTTAGTTTCATGCCCTATGGTTCAGTTTAAAGACATGCTTCGAGTTTCAATATAAAAGTCTAATCTTCCACTCCCCACATCCCTTTTTGTTTTTTAATATTCTGGTTATGAGACTTCAATAACTTGGTGTTCATTTGCACTAGATTCTAGTACTACTACATCTTGTTCTACAGAAACAAGACTTAGCCTTTTATAGTATTACTTCAGTTTGTGAGGGCACTGAGCAACCTATAACTACCTCTATTACTTTAGAATTATGAATTATTATTCAATCTTTACATACTGATAATCAATACAACATTTTTTAAATAAATAGCAAAAATTTTTGCTTAGGGTGGCACTGAACCACCCTAAGAACAGGAACCTGCACTAGAAATCCTATGCAACAGTAGTTCAAAAGTCAGTAAAAAAACTGGGACAGCTGAAGTCAATGCCTTTTTTTCCCCCTGTGCTTTTCCAAACCCTGAAGTTCAATCTGTCAGAGGCAAATTTTCCAGTTTCCTGGTGGTATTCTGCCTTTCAGAAGTCTAGGTCCTGTTCAGCCATTGTATCATACACCTCTTCCCATGGTTCAAAACCCAGACTTGATTTCCAGAACAAAATTGAGGCTTAGCGCCCATTATGGGAACAAGCAGACCTGGAGAAAACACCTACAGAGGGAGTGCCCTGCTGAACCTCTGATGACAAAGGCTGCCACAGGCTTGTCTAGGAATCATTAAAATTCAACAGCGCTTGTGCCAAACATGCTTTTTAGTACTTCTATATCCGAATCTGGTCTAACTTCGCTGAATAATAATAGAAGGCATTAAACTAACAGTTAACTTTGTGAAACCTAAAGTATCTGCTCTAATTTTTATATATATACACAAGAACTCTCAAAAGGAGTCACAATAAACACTGTGTTTTGCCCACTTGGTATTATTTTGCTTCATGCTGGGAAAAAAGACACAAATAAAGAACCACACAGAGAAAACTTCAGTTAATCGTTAAAAGCATAATCTACAGGGGAAGTAATTTGGGGAAGAAATAACTACAAACCACTATAGATTTGGGTGTGTGAACTCCTCATGTTTCAAAAAAACAAGCTCAGAAGTCCCTGGGTGCTGCCCTGTAAGAAAAAAGATGCTGAGAAAAGGTTTGTTTACCCTGCAGTCCTAAACTTATAGACCACATATACTCTAACAAGTAAGAAAGGGCAAGAATGGTACTCAAAGTTCTTCCTAACAAATGGTCTAGAGATTTTCTGGGGTTGTTTGTTTGGAGGTTTTCATCCTAACAATTTAAGTTATTATTCTAGTCCTTAAATTATTGCTGAAAACTGTAAGTGCCAGCATACGCTGGTGAGAAATGAATTATGGGTACCAAGTCAGAGTTCCAGAAAAGCATCCAAGAGAAACAAATCTTTTCAATGTGTTCCTCTACCAGCCTCAGGCTTTGCAATGGGTCCTTATTTTGTTTTAGAATAGCACCAAACTTCAGTCTCATTATTCTAACATTGGTATCATTTTATGTTTAAACAAGAAGAGAAAAAGCCAAACATCTAAATTATACATTAGATTCTCCAATGCCAGCAAAAACTAGTTTTAACCCTCAGGAGAGCAAAGAAATCTATGAGCCTCTCACATCAATGACTGAGTTTTGCCAACTTGACTAAAAAAAGTCATCACTGAGGAATGCTAATTCCTCAGTTCTGAACTCCTAAAAGCACCTTGCAGTGTCACCTAGCAAGAATGTAATAGTTCCCACTAATAGGCTGAGACAGATAAAAGGTTTCCACATTTTCATGCAGTCGCACACTCATGGTTCTTTGGAAACCCAGAACCAGTTCTTAAAGGAAGCGTTACATGCATGCCATAACAGCCATTGTTTTGAGTCAGCTTCATCATCAGCATCCACCCCTTCTCCAAAATACCCTTTTTAGGTTATTTGTTCATTGTTTCTTCGAGTTTTAAAGGTATAATGATCTTCTAAAAAACTGAGACATTTAAGCAAAACAAAACCTCCATAAAACAACAGACACCACTAAAGTTTAGGTAAACTTTTAGAATAACTAAAAGGGAAAATAATGGGGGTCTTAAGATATAAAGAAATAAAATTAAGCCTAAACAGAAGCCACAGCAGGTATTACTGAGTCAGAAGACTATTCTGGCTGACTCCATTCACAACATTATTTTTACAAACCAGGCAGACGCAAATCTAACATCTTGATGTTATGTACAAACTTAAAATACGTGCTTAGACACAAAAAAATCCCTGCCAGACCACATTTCTATTTCCACAAACTGGAAAAAAAGAAGATAATAAGCCATCCATACTTCCATCTTCAAAACCAAAGTACTGTATCTAGATTTCATGCTCTAACAAAGTCACATGCTAAACATGACATTTTCCTTCATGATTAAAGAACACGGGTTAAAACACAGGAGTCCACTTTTGCTGTACCAGGTGTTGTTTTCTTGGAAAGCCTGAAAACCCTTTAAAGATTAACAGTGATACAGATTGCAATAAAACATTCTTTCAAAATTTCAAGACACTCTCAAAGGCAAGCAGTCAGTGATGGTCATATCTGATAGATAAAGCTGAAGCTCTCTTGCAGGGTGTGGGAACAGGAAGCCTAAGCTGTCCCAACTCCTGCCACCCAGCACTCAATTCAAGAGCTCCATAAGGGCCTACGGTTGGGCCCATGGTTGGCATCTGCCCTTCCCTGCACAGCAGACAGCTGTATCCCTCGGCCACTGCTGCCTCCTACACTTCCTTCCCCCAGGCAATGTAGCTCCTGCAACTCCCATCAGGGTGGTTCTGCTTGTTCTGCAGGAACAAGCTGAAGCTTGAGCCAACAAGGTCAGCTATGAGGCAAAAAGCTTTGAGTCTCTTCAGAAGTAGAATATGCAAAAAGATCACAATAGCAAGGGAAACATTTTCAAAATATCCAGATTGTAGGACACTGGAAAGAACGGAGCAGGGACACAAGAAGATGGCTGGACAGCAAGAAAGTCTGCTGGAAAATAATACTCATTCTGCTCGTCCCCAAACTAGGACATTTCATAGACAGAGTCAATATTAAGCACTACTGTAATTTATTTGGAATATCAAATTATAGAAAGTTTATCTATTAACAGCAGCAATTCAGTATTTTGTTAAAAAAATAATTGAAACACATTAGGATAGGATAGTACTCTAGGTCACCGGGCTTCCAAATTAAATACCACTATTGAAGGGCTTGTAAGGGAGGCAGCATGTGTATGAAACCTATGTCCATCCTATGAAACCTTTATCTCTCAGTCAGTGTTCTCAAGATGAAAAGGTCATAGTTTCATAGAGAATGGCATTCATTCCTCAGCAATCCTCAGAATACAGTGTTAAGTACTTTGGGGAAAGAACAGTTCAAATCAATGGCTTTCAAATACCAGGTCTTCACCACCTCACAAGAAGAGAACCCTTAAAAAAAGTAATATGCATTGAACCCCTCTTCCTTTCTTCCCCATGGTATTTTTCCTGCTTTGTTCTCCTTAAAACAGACCTGTATCTACATGCCCTAGCCACTCCGTTGTCCACACCCTTTTCTCTATAGCTAACAACTCATGTGAACTAATAGGTCAAGCATGTCCAAAAACCTCTTTCTACCCCAAGCTCGAGGAACACTGTTCCTCACCTTCTTATTTTTCTCACAGAGTGAACAAAACAGATTTCTCATATATGCTGTCTACTTCACAAGTAAATGAAATTGTACATCCTTTTATTTCCACATAAAATATGATAATAGAAAAAGTGGACTTTTGAAGAGCAACAATGATTTTGGTTAGGAATTCACTGCAAGGTACACTTTACAAAGAGAAAAAATAGTCTTTGGTACCAAGAACACTATATTATTTTATCATTAATTTAAATTAGAACTGTAAAATTTAATTTAGCACCTTTCTAAAATTCCACAAAATAACCAAGAACATAAATTGGTATTATATACTACAGAACACCAGGAACATTTATCATTATATGTACAGCACTACCGCAGATGCTATGCCATTTATACTAGTGCAACAGAAGATCAACCTTAAGAAAAATAAAATCATTGTAGGCCCATGTAAGAAGCCAAGTAAGACCAAAAGCGCTCTGTAACCATTATTTTACAATATGAAATCTGTTAGAATGAAACTCTTGAGAGAAATAAAACCTGTGCAGTGAGTGGTAGCTCACACTCACCTGGTCCTCAGCAGCAAGAGTTAAGAAATTACTTCAAGCAAAAATAACACATCAACTCTAATAAAGACAGAAACAGCACTTACATGATCATATAAGAAAGGCTGATAAAAAGGCTGTTTTATTTGAAGACTAAGTTTGTTAGACAGGAAACAGTTCTGGAAGTGATAAACACATTATGAAAATACCAGTACTTTAGAATTTGCATGAAACACACGCATTCTATGTCACTGTATCTGTTCAGAATTTTCCATAAAAACACTAGTTGTCTAAAACCTAAATAGATTTCAATGGTTTCGGGTTTTTAAATTTCAGGAAAATCAGATTTTTTGCTCATCACTACTGTCAGAGAGGCATTTACAAGAAGCAGTAGTTGTCTTAGAATTAAAATTTAAAATATTAAATTTGCTACTAAATATTTTCTTTTAAAATTTTTCTTCAATCTATAAACATTTTAAAACTATTAACCCAGGGAAGGCTGGGGGGGGGTCAGGCGCGGGGGGGCTGGAAGAAGAGGGAAGGAATCACAGAAGAAAAACACTGAACACTTGGCATTACAAGAGAACAGATAAAGAACACAAACAGCTTACTGTGGAGAGGGGTTTAATCAGGAAGTAGCCATTATCCTGTCGCTACAGAGCAGCGACAGCACTCCACAACAAGGCGAGGGTTTGGTCTTGGAGGTTTTTGTTGTTTGCTTTCTTTTTCAGTCAAGAAGGAAGAAAGCACACATGCTATCATGTCCGAGTTCGCTGAGCCCAAAGGTCGCCAGATGCCTGTTGTCAAAAGCTATCCCGAAAATGAAATCCAAGCAAGCACTACAAAGCTGTATTTAAGGAAGCATCTAAAATCTACCACAGGCTCCCTGTGTGTTACACACAAAACATGGCTGTCTTATTCAAGAGATTAGCAATTATTGTAATGAGATACTGTCAGAGAGGGTCAAACAGTGCTTCCTGCAGTTTACACATCTTGATTTCCTGGTAAACAAACCGAAAGGCAGGTGGAGCACTTGGATCATCAGTAACACAGCTGCTCACAAACCAAAACAAGCTCAAGTGAAGTATGCAGCTTTATCTGTACTTTAATTACATGAAGAGAAAAGGTAGCAGAAACCACAATGTTTCATAAGCATCAGTGCCAGGCTGCATCGTTTTCTTGTTTATGCCAAGCCCAAGCAAAAAATATTTACTTTCTTGTAAATTATGCTTATGTATACACACACAGACACATACACTCTCTCCAGAATAAACTGCTCCCCAAGTTGTTTTGGTACGTAAAAGTGCTATGAAGCTATGCCCTGAAACAACCTTGGAAAAATCTGAAACTGAGAGAAACAAACTCTCATCACTACACAGGAATTTGAGCATCAATCTCTAAAAAAAATCACAATTAAAGAAATCTACTAAGAATATGCAGAAATCATAAGAATTAATTAACACAATTTCAAAAGAAAAAAATTCAAATGCCTTTTCTTGAGAAACTGACAAACACGTTTCCTCCACAGGAAGAAATAATTGCATATGGGCTGAATACATAGCAATGATTAAGTGAGAAGAGATTCTAGGTTGCTCCCTACCTATAATCATTCAAAAAATTAATCTCCTCAAGCTCCAGTTTAAAAATCGTATTTTCACGGTGGAACTGGAGAGGGTCTATGTTACTATGAAAATTAAAAGGGAAAAAAAAAAGAAAAAACAACCCCCAACAAATAAAAAAGAAGACTCCCTCCCAAAAAAAAACCTTGACTAACAGAAGAACAGAAAGTTCACTTCTCCTAAGCAACTAGAAGAAAGTATTTGGTCCAAAAACAGAATACGGAATTTCTGCAAGGGATAAATACAGTTAACTTATTAGACAACCTGTTGAAATAAGTGAAACTGTTACAGTGACCTAAAATAATAGCACAAGAGCCTGAACCACATGTAATCCGAGAAAAATCATTTGTATCGCTGGAGAGAAATGCAAAGGCATTGGGGGCTGGGGGGCAGTGGATCAGTCAATGCATTCTTCCTCTCTCAGAAATTCAGCAGCATCAAAGACAACCTGGGGAATACACCAAGGTAACATAGCTGAAAAAACAAATCAAGAAACAACACACCAAAGAAGTTTCCAATAACAATGTTAGAAATGCGCTGCGGCCATTTTTCACAATTAGGAAAGAAACAAAATAAATCTATGAAAAGAAAAATACAGAACGCATTACTGGAAAGATCATGAAATATGAAGGGGTGCATCTGTATCATCTAACACCGACAGTTAAAATGCAGCCTCTGCCAATGAGGAAGTGATTCTGTCCTCACAGTCTCCCAAACAACCTAAGATATCTTAGGAGGGATCTCTGCAATCAAAACAACACACCAAGAAGAATTTTGCCGGCTGTGCTTGTTACAGATATAACTAGTGAAGCCACAATTTCCTCATCAAACACTGGCAAATTAACTCATTCCTTTAAGTTAAACTGCACCAAAACTTCAGCATTTCATTCACACAGGTTTTTTTGTTTCTTGTCTTACAAAAAAGCAGTTTTGTCAAATCACGTGCAGTGTTCCTGAAGAACAGAGTAAAATTCCAGATCATCAAATCAGAAATGCCTCTGCAAAACCAAGGAGTATCAGCAACACTCTTCACAGTAGTCTTAAAATAGTTTTAAAAAGCAATATATGTTGTATTTAATCAGGGGAAGTTTGGTACTATTATCACAGCAAATAAGCTTCCACTGCAAGATTTAGGAGACCATGATCTGAGCCCTCAATCTGCTAATATCAGAAATTCCCATGCTAAAATACAGCCGTGATGAATTTGATTCTTGTATGATTCCAGGAGAATCATATACAATAGTTCTACATGTTAAAATAATAGCTCATAAACAATGATTTTTCTAAAATTGTTTCAGTCCATATTGCTCATAATGTGAAAAATATTTACTACGGAACAGCTGTTCAGCATTGACAGAGCAATGAAGGAGAAACTAAAACATGCCACCGGAAGGAGCAAAACAGAAGGTCCATACTTATTTCCTGAACCCCAGGCTCAATCAGACCTTAGCCCAGTAACAGTCAGTGAAACATTAAAAGCACAGATCTGGTTTCTACCACTGCAGCCATCAGAGAAGCTAAATGTACTGAACTACAACTCACTACCTCCATGTTAGTCAGTAAGGGAGTAACGAAGATTCAGCAATTGTTATTCTCAGACAGAATCTTTACAGGCTACCAAAACACTAGTGGTCAAACACCTCAGCTTCAAGAAAAAAATGTTTATAAAACTAACCTCATACCATAAATTAACTACTCCAGCTTTATCTCTAATAGACATCAGCCCCTGCCCTAATGAAATGGCATGGCCTCAACCTGTGGAGCCCAACTGAACAGTAACTGTCTTTAAGAAAGATTTATTTTTTATAACAGTATCACTTTCTATATAGCAAATTCTATATATACACATTGTTCTATGTACCAGAACATGGCATTTCACAATAAAGTCAATATATCTTACCATAAAGTTTTGTTAATATTTTTTCAGTGTAATCTATTAAAATATAGTCATTTGAGTTTTATGAGATTTGAAAGGAAGATGGGGTTTACTTCCGTGTTCTGCACACATTACTATCATCCATTTTAAAAAGCATTACAAAAACTAATATTCTTAATTTTTTTTACTTATATGTATGGGGGAGGGATAAATTCAGTATTAGCTGCTATTTGGTCAAACAAGATTTTGGAGAAAAGATCACACAGGTAGCAAACTCAGCAGAGAAATGCACATAGAAAGAGGGTTAAACTGCTGTTTTCCACAAAAATAACCATAAATTTACCACACTATTGGAAAAATGAAAATAAATTATTTTGAAACTATACAGATACTTCAGAAGTTTTAAGAGCTTGGAACAACAATAAACATATTCTTTATCTATCATCAAAGTACACATACACACACAGACCCTCTAAGAATACAATATTCATTTTGCTGCAGAAGAACAGACATTGCATAACAATGAGATTTGCTAATGAAATCAGCCATCAACCTGGAATACGTTTGTATTAAACCCAGACCTCTGTGTCATTTTCTTTTTGCATCACTTGTTCTTTCTCTCATTTTTCAACCTTTCAAATATCTTGTCCTCCTGGTTTCACTGCTTCAAGTACAGCAATACTGCAAAATATTTTGAAACTGTATGTATAACACTTCTTAATTTACAAAATTTCTTTCTCTGCTTAGTGATAAATGTAGATTCTAACTGCATAGCTTCTATCAGCATTGTTAACATAGTCTTGAAAGAAAAATCAATTGGTACTATAGAAACAAAGGAGTTTTATTTCCTCTGAAAAAGTGCAGGAACATCTAATAAAAACTGGCTGCCACTCGGAACAAACTATATTTCATAGTTCAAGTTGCACACCCCTTAATGCAAGAATTTAACAGAACACCACATATTAGAAAAATACCCTCTCTATTTATCTAATGATTAAACAGGACAGAATTTAGCATCATTGCATGAGTACGAGTGTATTTTCTTTGCCTGAACATGCAAGACCATAATGAAAAAAAGGAAAACAACCCAGCAAGTTCAACAGTATGTTGAAGTATGCCCTATACATAACAGGTACATGAAAGACTTTACTGAAAAGGAGATGAATACAGAATGGAATTATTTATTCTACTACAGAGGTAACCATAAAATTTTAAAATTACAAAGGTATTTTAAAAGGCATTTTTTCTCTCATTATACCAATACCATACTTTGGTTTTGAAGTTATATGCTACTTTATACTTCATAGACAAAAACCAACCTGTTTGCATCTCTAGTTCCAAAAGAATTAACCCTATGTTTTGAAATCACCCCAAAACTATTGAAACTAGAATTCAGTGCACTAATTTTTTCTACTGTTCTCATTTTACAGATTTTTTTTTAATTGAAGTAATACAAATAACACATGGTTAATATAAGGTACTATAAAGTTAGCATTATTTTTATAAGCTCCAAAGTCATACCAAAACCTAATACAAAAAAAAATAGGGAATAAATGCTTGCTGACTTGTTTGGTAGGTTTGGCTTTTTTTTGGCAGAAGTGGGGGAGAGGGGGGATAACACATGACATGGTGGTTTTGCTTGGGTCAGCATGGGTATTTGCTTGTTTTTCTCCTTTTCAATTAACACTACAAAACCCTGATTCCATGAAAAGAAAAGGACAAATAATTACTTACTTTAGTAAACAAAAACTGCACGAAGAACTCTTATGAAATAAATGGAAATAATTTTTAATTTATTTTATCTGGGGGATGTAAGGAAGCCATTCAGTCACTCTATAGTTCCAACAGCCATTACAAAACACCAAAAAACCCAAAAGGCATAAAAGACCACTGAAAACATAGAGGCGAAAAATTATTGCATGTCAGAATACGAACTTATACATCCCTGGAGCCACTTGTATCAAATAGTCTCTATATAGCCCAGGAAGGAATACCATCAAGATACTGTATATAATGAACTAGGTAAGTAACTGAAAGTTTAAAAACTCCCATAAACTGTCAAAAAATATGGGCTCCACTGCTAAGTTAACAAGCACCTATGTCATGGAGAGCCTTCAAAAGCTAAAGTCATAAAACACATGGCCTTATTTTTTCTTAAGTTTTCTCAGTTTTAAAGATCTGTGGCTACAAGATACAAACATCCAGGCATATGCCATATGAAGAGGTCTTACTCTCATTTGTGCATTACCACACCCTAATAAAAAGATGTATGAAGACTATCACACACTATCAAAAATGTTTCTTTCAATCATGAAGCATTTGTCCTTCTGCAACAAAGCCATCCACATTACATCTCAAAATGAGTGAAGTTGAAGAGACAGAGGAGGCACAGTTAATATAAAAGCAAGGACTGTATGACCTCCAGGCTCTGAAATGAAGCTCTAATGCAACAACCTTGACCCTTGAAAGTGATAGGTCATTTTCTTCAGTGATAAATGGTGATTGTTTTCTAGATCTCAAACAACTGTCAAGTAGAGTATGGCTGGAAGATGACAGTTGTGAAAAGCTTGCGCTTCTAACAATGACTTACTGCCACGCAGTACAGATCAACAGTCCAATTGAGCACCTTCTACAAGATGTTACCGGCTCTTGAAGCCATATACTACAGCAACTGAAATCACTGGTTTTATTAAGGATCAATCTAGTGGATATGGAACCTAAGAATATAGTAGACTGTTAAATGATACAGTCTTAACAAATGATCAAATGAGAAAGGCTAAGATATGGAAATTTGCTGTATATATGAAATAAGTGATTCTGGTACATCGCTGCTGACACAAGACAATCATGCATATATCTTAAGCACACGACATAAAACTTCACAACTCATACAACTGGGCATAAATTTAACTAGCATAAGAAGACCGAAACCAGTTATTCTATGAATAAAAGGGAACATTTATTTTTAAAATATAGACAAGAATACAAATAAAATTCTATCAGCATCACACAGAATAAGATAATGCTAGGTCCTAAAACATACTTGAATTTTTATCAACAAGAAAACACATGAAGCCAGAAATTAGTCTGAATTAATCAACCGTATTTATTCTCTCTGAACTAACAAGAAGCAGCTAGTTCAGTATATAGTCTATAATTCTGTATTTTGCTGCAGTAAATCACAGATATAGATGCTCACAGTAAGAACATATTCCAAAAATTAACACTGTCCCTTTTATAGTGTTTCGAATATTCCAGAGAATATTCCCAAGTACATATACATTTTCACATACAGAATAGGCACATATATATACACAGTTTGCAAATACAGGTTTTGCATTGTGCTGTGCTCATAGTCATATGTACGCACATTAACACCTTCACTTTCAGTATTACTAAGTGCTTAGTTAAATGCTATTACTGGCACCTCAATGCAGAAATTCTTCAAAGGTTACCTTTAATACTTGGCAATAAAGCAGGCTTATGTTTTTTTCACAATTAAATACCACATATTGTACTGAATTATAATGACTACTATTTATCAGCTTTTAGGGAGTAAAACTGGAAGACAGTTTATTAAAGCACAGGAGGAACTCCTGAACACTGGAAGGTCACAGGCTATGTCCTGAGCTGCTAAGCAAAAGTGTCTATGATGTGGCAGAGCTGCCATTTTTCTTCCTTGACAAAGCCTCCATCTGCCACAGAGCCATTTACAACCTCAGAGTCAGAATATCAATGATTTCCAACCATTCTGCAAGTCTGCTTTCACCTTGACATCACCTCTGTAAAATATCTAAAGCAGATGATCCATATAACCCTCAACTAGCTCTAAGCACATGCTTTATTCAACTGATAGGCTTTTAAGCTGTACTCTAATACAGCGTCTCTGTACTTCCTCTAAATTGTGCAAGAATACTAAAACTCCAAATTGTACATATTTTTCATTGTTGTGTTTGCTTTAGAGAACTTACCTTTGAGAAACCTAAAAAAAAAAACCTTGATTATTGACAAAACGTATAAAAACGAGTTAGAAAACATCTGTATTTATAAAATGTACATGCACACCATCACAATTTTCTTTATTCTTTCCCAAATAAACAAAACATGCCTGATAAGACCCTTACTACCCAGAATAAACTATCACAGCCTCACTGAAACCAGCAAAACTACTTTCAGCTCTCCATGTATATACGTACAGATTTAAAAAAAAAATAAATCCAGATTAGAGATGGAGCAGAAGAGGAAAAAGAATCTTGACTTACTGAAAGAATACCTAATGAATTAGGTGCTCAGACAAAACAGATTACACCTGGATTGATAAAAGCAATCATATATACATATACACACACATACATATATTGATAAGCATTAATATATACACACACAACAAGTACATGCACACGTGTTCTCTTTCAAGAACGAGAATATACACTCCATCATCAGGCTCATTACAACATGACTAATGAAGGCATTCATAGATAGCAAGTTTCAGAGTCTCAAAATGCAGATTAAGGTTGGTACTCTAGACTAATTTTAAAACAGGTAAAGGTGCAACTTGATTTTGAAACTGGGCAACAGAAGAAACAATTTTGTATTACAAATATGTATGTAATCACATACAATCCCATAGCCAGAACTTCAACTACTGCCATACAAACCCTCAAGATGCTAAGTATACAGGAGCAAAATATTTGAACACCACATGAAGTTCGTGAGCATCTTTATGCAAAAATTACTTCATAACACCTGTAAAGTACATATTTTATAATCTCTACTTCTGAATAATCAAACGTAAAATTATCTATGGTAGTCTGGGTTATAAAACCCCAGCAAAAAAAAACCTACATACAATACACCTCCCTCCTTGAACTCATAGCCCTTACAAAGACGAGACTTTTTGGAGCTTCCCTGTGGTGAATTCGTTGTGTCATATTAAAACAGGCTTTCTAGTTGAAACACAGACACAATACTCAAGAAGAGTTACCTGCAGAAAAGTTCCTGAAAACTTAAATTCAAAATTTAAGGTGGTGACAACTTACATATGGAAAATTATCTTTTCAATAGTTAACTAGAAATGTCTTCTTAACATGAATATCTAAATTTCTGAGCTTCTGTATACTAAGACTCTGAAATTTAGTAAGAAAAATTATTTCTCATTTCTCGTAAGTGGGAAAAGCTTTATATTTAAATGCTAAGAACATTTCCTTTTGTAAGAAAGCCAAAGTGAAAACTCTGATCACATGTAATTGGAAAGATTTCTGAACTTTTAAACTTTTGAAGGAGCTGTAAACAACAAAAACACTTTCTTCTGCAAATGGAATGATGCTATAGCAAAGAGAAATCAGCTGGTCTAAACAACACAGTGGTACTACCTAAAACTGAATTGACAGCTGAGCTCCTCCAGTTGTCATCTGTACAGTAAAGTGTAACAAACCACTTATTATTTACAATACTAAATCATAATCTGCCAAAAAGCACTATTAAATCTGGTTTGCAGCAGAAGCATTAACAGAGTTGAGAGTAAGTCTTACAGAAGTTGTCAGCAAAGGAGTTTTGTGTTTTGGTTTGGTTTAACTGCTTTCCTATTATAACTTACAACACATCAAATGTAGATTACTAGTTTAAAAGAAAACTATAATACAGAATAGGTATTCCACAGAGAAATATGCAGTTCATTAATTCTTTCCGTGAAACTTCCAGCCCTTTTGTAATTTTACTTTTGTAATTTTAGTTATCTGATCTAGCATTGTAATTTGTTTTACTCAATAAAGGCATCTAAACATATACAAGCAAGGACATACATACTAACCACAAAATAAAAACTCTTCGCCTAACTCTCTTGTCTTCTGTGTTTTTATTTAGCTGCGAACAGGTTACTATTTATCTGCATTTAAATGTCGAGTAAGAAAAGGGCTTTTCTTGAACATTTGCTTTCATATTTAAGAACCAGTAACTGAAACACACAAATCTTTCATGGATCTGACTCATACTCATTTTTTGTTGCTGTTTGCTTTCACACTCCTAGCCCCCTACTCCAAACAGGTCACCGAATACTTTGTTACAGTGAAAAGAAATTTGGGAGTTTTCAAAACCTGTTAAATCCCTACTTAAACTTTCTGTAGAACACTTGATTTCTGAATCTTCTAACATCTTGCTCTTCTTTACTCTTTTTTTCCCCTTCCTCCCTTCCCTTCAAAAAAATGAACAAAAAAATCCTTAAGTGTAGATTTCGCCTATGAAGGTACTTCTGGCTCACCCAACACTAGTACTCCTGTAATGGCAACATCTCTCAAAAATTTGCCTTGTCATCACGATTTTTGTCAAAGAAGTCTCTCTTCTTAATTTCTTAACTTTACTCCAGAAATTTTTGTTCAGCCTTCTGCTGAACTGACCTTCTACTTTTAACTCACTTCTTTTATTATAGCTATTAATAACTTGTTCAGTTACAACCATATAGAAAATTTTCAGAATTAGTATCTGCATAACTTTCAAGTACTGTGGCAACATTCTAAATTCGCTGTTTCCACAAATAAATCGTGACTGTTAGAATTCACCACTGCCATCTTTTGTAACAATTAAAAAACCGCCATGATTAGGAATTAAAATAATTTTGTATTTGGGAAGTACAAATTAGTATCTGAAAGAACTTCCTATCTAAAATGGCATCACTTTACATGAAAAATAAAAAAAACATCCCACCAAACAAAGAGACCAACCACCAACACCACAACTGACAACACAGAAGGGATTATTACTTGCTATTTTTCCCAATCTTTTCAAGTTCTCCCATTATCAACCAATTTATTTGTTACAACCCAAGACACACTGAAGTGCCATTTCTTTGTTTGGATGCAAGGGTTATTACTGCTTCTTAGAAAAGAGAGTATGTTCTGCAAGCTAAAAAATTACCTGTAATCACAAAAAATGTTAGAGATTATTAAGGATATTTTTTATTATTATTCAGAGACTTGATATTTTTCATCTCTCAGAAAAGAATTAAGCATGGCTGGACAAACACACAAAGAAAATAAACTAGCACACTGAATTAGTACTAACTACCAGCATTAAAATGAACTTCGCTGAAAGAAAGATCTACACCTAGCTATTGTTTCTCTTGTATTTTTTAATGCCTACAAGAAAACTCATCAAAAAGCATAAATCTTTCTACAAATTCCTCCTGTTCTTCTCCAATTGCACACTTAGAGGGAGGAAATTCATGCATGTCAACTTGATCATTTATGGAGCATTTTTCTCATTTTCCTGAGTAAGGCACTCTTTTCTTCCGCATTCATCCTGATGGTTCCACAGAGTAACAGCAGCCAGCTGCCGCTAGGAGCAGGTCTCATTCCATGCCTGCATGTCTAGGAAAAACTGCCCCATAGAATAGGACTTGTTTGCAGATAATAACTCGCAAAAGATTAAGGAGGAAGGAAGGAGCCCGTGTAACACTTGAGTGTCAGAAGTCAGGACAAACTTTTAAGTCATGGAACGCACCTGTATTCTAAGTGGAATTGTATCTCTTTCCCAAGGTAAAGGACGTTTTTCAAAACAAGATTTCACAAGTCAGAAAGTTATCAGGTTTAACTTTTTAAAGCCAAACACAAAGGTTATGTTTAATACCAATTATATATTTCATCGTCTTGTAAGAGACTGAAAATAATTCTTGCCTCAAACACTGATATAAAGTTTTGCTCTGAAAAGAAGCTACAACAAGAGAAGCCTCCCCAACTTTGGACAGAAACCAAACTGCTGATTAGATAAAGGGAAGCCCATTGTTCAGTCATCTCAGGCTGAGGAGAAGGTTCCCATCTACGAAAGGCCTGAGGAGCCACCTGCGGCCAAGTCTGGGGTGGGGGGGAGAGCACAGCTCACAGAAGCCAGGTTTGCACGGGCTCCCCCCACAAGCAAGGTGGGACGGGAGGAGGTTTTGGGTGTGGCATAACCTTTAGTCAGAGGAAATGAATACCCATCCTCTGGCCCAGCTGCAGCCCCCCCCCAACCCCACAGGCCTCATCCATGGGACTTTAACATGAGAGGCAGCGGAGGAAGAGCCACAATCCATCAATGACACTCAATAAAGTGCTAGGCCTTGCTCTACAGGACTGCACATGATGCAACTGATCCAGAGTCTCTTGTAAGAGACTGTCCCCCCCTTCCCCCAGGGCGACATGCCCAGACATTGCTACCTGGCTGCTACCCATCAGATTCCAGGCTTTTTGGGAGGACTTTCACCACCAAGAAGACCAGCTGGAGAGGATCAACAGACTGTTGCTGGGATTCACGGAGTGGTGATATTTTCTTTATTCTGTCCTTGTTAGTCTCCCTCTGTCCCGTCCTCCTATTTCTTATTTATTTCTTTCTCTCTCTTTCATATTTACTGTCAAATAAAACCTTTACTATTGTCACTGGCATATGGTCTCATCTGCACCTTTAATTTGGGCAGGGGTATTTCTAAGAACCTTAATAACTAGATCCTAACATTTTAGCAACTGGATTGCAACACCCCTTATCTCCTGCAAAACTGCAAGCTTCTTCTAGAAAGTTTCTACATCCTTCCAGTCACTGGAGGCTGGGAAAGTAGGACTCTCAATACATCCCAGCAAAAAACGCTACCTCATTAAACAAAAAAACAACAAGGTTAAGCTTTTATGAAATGAACACTTCTTCACTAAAACTGGCTCATGTTACAGAAGCTGGCAGTACACTACACTATTACAGGAAGTTTCATAATATCTGGTTCTTTCCTAGAACTTTCCTAGTTCTGCTTTTTAGGTTTTTTTTAATGGTTCAGAATGCTGTTCATGATTTTGAAACAGCAGGCTATCATACCGCCCACCCTTACCTGCTCTCCTATCACTGCCTGTTAAGCAATATGTTCACTAGAAAACAGTGCTTTTGAACTTCATTTCACTTGATCCCTCCTGTTTAATAGAACATCTCTCTTCATATTAACCTATTCATTCTTTGAATTCAGCAGCTGCTGGTGGTGCTCTTGCCATTCTCATAAACACTCTATTAAACACATGTAGTGGCTGTCACAGTTTCTCCTTCCATAATGTACAGAAAGCACTTCTGAAACCCGAGTCTTCTAAATTTAATCTTACTAATTATTTTAGTCAGCACTCAGAAACTATTGATTTAGGCTTTTCTTTCCTACTGTCACGAGTAAATTTCACCTCTACTACCTGTAAAGTTACAACTGGGTTGAGGGCCAGAAGGTCACTATCGAGACTAAGACTCCACTGTATCACCCAGCCTAGTAAAACAAGAAAATTCATGTTCATCATCTAGCAAAACATTACGTATTCTCTGACTGCGCAAAGTGCCTTTCAAAGTTAAAACTGATTTTGGAATTAAACTCGCAGCACAAACTCCCAATTAGTTTTCAATATTCTGAAAACTGTACAACAGACATATAAACTACTAAAGGTATAGCATACACTAAAATTATATGCTAGCAAATTTGTATTTCAAGCCTACATACAAAGTAACCCAGAAATAATTATACCAGTATTATGGATGATAATTGTTAAAGACCTTCTCAACAGCTAAACCTGAAGTCACAGAAGTAATTGCACTCATGGACTAAGAATCCGTAAGTTTTAGCTGAGGCTCTACTTAATGTCTGGCTGAAATCAGGACCTGGATGCAGAATTTAGCACTAGGCCATTCAGTAAATAATATTTTCCTTTTCCCTGTATGAGTCATGCTTCTCAGAGAATTATCAGAATGCTTACTCCTACAGCTTACTTACTGTGACCAACGTAGTCAGTTCTGTGACATTGCTGTTCTGCAACCTGAAAACAGAAAACAACTGATCATCAACAGAGTCATCAAGTAACTTTTACAAGGACAAAGAAAGACACATCAAACAGAACACTAAAATTTATCCCAAAAAAGGATGCGAGATATTTCCAGCACACTGAAAGCACTGTGTTTTCCCACTGCCAAATACAAAGCCCTTAACAAGAGGAACAGTTGAAGATAAATGTTATATAATAACATTTAACTTATTTGCAACCATCTGTTAAAATACACATACCCATTTTACCATAAATAAATTGCGAATGATACAGTACAACATGTATCCCTCTGATACACACAGTAAGCCAAAGGAATCCATCAAAATGCAAAAAAAATCCCCAAAATTAATAGGAAATCTCAACTCTTTTACAAAGGCACCAGAATTTCATTCCATTAGTGATGCTCTCTAGTATGCAGATTTCAAATTCTCCTCGTGCTGTGACAATTCATAAGCACCCGCGTGTCAGTACACAATCCACACATACTGCACTGAAAATTTAAAATTCAAAAGAATTCTGAATATTTGTTTGTCTTGTTTACTTCCCAGATTTTTTCCCCTAGATAGATCAAGTTTTTCTAAGCACCTAGTTCACACACACTGTATAGGACACCAAAAACAGTGCAACAGATGCAACATCTCAATTTCAGAAAAATGTTACTTGCTATAGTAGTAGTAATCCAATACTGTTGGAGTTTTCTAATTTATTTTTTTTTACTGAAGATGTGTAAAGATTCAGTGAAATTTTACAGCTTGGTACTTTAAAAATATCTCCTGTAGGTTTAAACATGGACTTGCTTTACAAAGCTTAGAGGTTCTCTCTTCAGCTACACTGACAGACAATTTTAACTATGCAAATAGGTGTAATCACCTACATATCAAAAATGCTAGAGTAAAACGGCATTTTAGGATTATTCCTCAGGTTTACCTTATTGGGATTTTTATGCTGAACACTCTGTGGGAAACAAATGCACAGGAAAACAAGCATTTTTACTCTAGACCCTCTTCTACAGCATCACACTGCTGGGAGGCATAAAGCTCACCTATCTGACAGCACCAAAGACAAGAAGGCATACTAGTAAGTTTACACAAACAAAATTTCAATCATCTCCATGAGCAAGAACTTCTTTAAGAGTCAGGCAAGCTAGTTAATTTAAATCTAGTTAGGCAGTTGCATCAACAGCAGCCATAGTTTTTTTTTTTATGTAATCTTAAATTACAACCTGTAAATGTGTGGGCATTAATTTCAACTGCTTTTTTTTTGTTTGTTATGTCAAGTTACACTCTCAGGCTTGCCAAGAAAGCAATGGATATTTTTCTCCCTTGACAAAGGACAGCCAGGAACAAAACATTCCTCACAACAGTCAGTGGCAACATCATGAACCTATAAAGGAAAGGCCTCATGTTTATTCTCCCAAGGGGATATCTAAACATTGATATTCTCCTTCTCTACCCTACTGCCATACTTTGACACCACCAAAAAACCCAACCTACTGGAATCAAAACAAGAGAGAAAATAGGAGAAACCACACAGTAATTACACCATTTAAACACTGAGAGCAAAACATTTGAGAGATCTGAGAGAGGGAAGGCTAAAAAAGCATGTATGTTGCTACACTTTTTATCACTCTGCTGGCTGACTAGAGCCCTGAATTGTCTTCCTGAAAGCAGAAAACGAAGTCGTATTTCTTTACTTAAGTTGAAAAAGTGGCACTTCCTACATTAACTGAGGCTCAAAGCTCAAGTACTTGCTCTCAGCTAATATTCCGAACATACATTCTACTTCTGTAGATTCCTGTGACACTGTTAAAATTTGTGGTCTGGGATCAGTCCTGAAGGCACTGAATAGTGCCCCAAAACCTGAACTTTGGGACAAAGGTTAGATGCTCAGCACAGGGCAGTGAGAAGAGCTCTGCATGTTCCTGCTTGCTACTTGCCAAGAATTTGATAACCAGCAACTTAAGCACCCAGCAGGCAAGGATACTGCACAGTCACAGCTTCCTCGGCCTTCAATCAAGTAATGAAATAGTTTCTAAAACAGGCTTTACTAGGGCTCCCTGATTAAAAGCACACAGACTGGTTTTGGCCCCAGTGTTCAATGTACAGAGTAAACAGGTGCCCTAGATGGAAAACCAAGGTAAAATTCAACAGCGAAGACGTGATTTGGCATGAACTGAAGGAAAATACACAACACCAACTTCTCCATACAGTTAAAGAAAAAAATGCTCTAAGGGACTAAATAATTTTGTTTTAGACTCAATATTCTCTTTGTTGACATAACTGCACACACACAAACATGAAAAGCTCAGGATTTACTATTTAACTGTGCAATACTGGAAGTCCTTGAAACTAGTTCTTCTTTCTTTCTGTACTCCCGGTGATTCTATTAAAGCCCTACAGAGAAGCTTTTTTTTGTGGTTTCTTTTTTAGATTTGTTTTTAGAATCAATTATTAGAAAGTGTAAAACAAAGTATCCTCAGACACAAACAAAATCCTAATGCAATTTAAGAATAAAAGGCCAGAAACAGCCAACATTGCACACACAGTGGAGAGGTGGAAGTTGACTATTTCAAATAAACAAAAAAAACCCCCCACACACCAAAAAACCCAAAAAAACCCCCGAGTAGTCAATGGAGAATGGGATAGTTAACGTGGACAAGACTGATTTTATTGCATATTTTCAAATTTCATTATTGACTATGCAACATTATTGCATCCTAATCAGGTTTCCCAGCATTATTTCCTTACTGCGTAAAACTTAAAGACAAAGGAAGCTTCCTGCGCTGACTATCAGCATATAAATTGAGCTAATTAAGGTTAGACTTCAGTGAGAAGACAGGATGAGGTGAATTCCCACCTTTGTTAGTTGCTCTTATCACTTTGCAAGGTGGGTTTTTAAGCAAGACTAGAATAACTGGTTTACATTCTGGCAATGGCATCTTCTCATTTAAATCAAAAAGTAGTATCTGAAAGCTCTGCAGAATGCAATAAAATGTACAATGCTTTCATAAAGTTGTGAGGGAAGACATTTTCTATCCTGATGGCAATTTGCTTATTTCTCCAATGCAAACATACTACAAAAGATATGCCTGTTTTTTTAAAACTTAATGCCCTTTTAAATTATGTTGCAAACAAAGACCGAAAGAACACCCTTTTCAGGTTACATTCTTCCTGGTTTTCATCAGTAATTCAGGACTTGTCTGCTCTGAAAGTTGGCTGTGATGGGAAAGGTAATGAAGCTGTAGCATTTATAAAAGACTGAGAAAATGAGATTAGGGACCTTTCCCAATCTGTTTCATGCTTCTATTAATATTTGTAACCAGTAGCTCTTGAAAAACCTATAGAAAGAACATTTGATAAAACGGGGCACGCTTATTCCCTTAAACTTACCTGAACATTTGAAAAAAACTGAAAGACAAGATGCACCTTTTCTGTATGCTTAGCAGAAAAGTCATCAATACCTACTAAAGACCAGTACGTGACAATGTATTTATGGAAAACTCCTTTTACTGGAATAATCAGAAGGAAGAGAGAAGTCATGCACCTAAAATACAGTTTCAGAAAAGTATTCCAATTTAAAAAACCACACACACACCTGTATTTTTATAGGTTTATTAAAGACCTATCTCCTCTGATGAACTGATGTTGGATAACCACTCATTCCAAAAAATGGATTTAGAACAATAGAGAAACCAACAACAAAAAAAAAAAATAAAAAAAAGTTTAATCTGCCAGAGCAAAATGATCCCTTATGATTTTGCAAATTGATAATTCAACGGAAGTTCAATATCGCATCATCATATTTACACATGAGTCGGTATGAAGAACATTTAAGTAACAGAAATCAAGTGCTTTCTCTAAGACTTTCAGTTCTGGGTTTAATTTCATTTAAAATATTTATGAAGTTGGTTTCTGCCTGCTTGCAATTCTCCCCCCACCCCCTTCTCCAAACCAGTGAACTAGTATGGAAAGAGCACAGAAATTAAAATTACTTATGGATCAAATTTACTTCCTTCCTATCCCATATCACACAATTCTTCTCATATTGGATCAAAAGCCACCTTCAAATTTGGTTTCCTTGTCCAATCTTTACATTCTTCAGGTTTTCAGCCTAAAATTGTTCTTCATCAGCTTGACCTGATTTGCTTGAATCCTGCAACTTCTATGTTACTTACACTGTTTTTCTCAGGAGCTTGTGGACCATGGGGCAGGAGAATGCAAGGTTTTAATTTTGCTAAACTAAAGCAGCCTAAATTCTTCCAAATCCTTATAGAAGTCTCCAGATTACCCTCAAAATCCCAGTGTACGTTCTCTTCACTTATTTTAAAAATACGCCTCTTGAATATGAATAATCCTGCTGGAACAAAACAGAATTAAACTGTATTCCAGATGAGGCTTTACCAGGATCCCAATGCAACAATCTTGCAAGATAATCACTAAAGTCACTGCACAAAAAGCCTCCCATCTAGTGACACATCTACCTCAGCCACTCACTCAAGCATTGGCCCATGAAGACTCAGTGGTCACATGCTTGCCTGCTGTGCAGAACTCTTCACTGGATAAGCTCTTTACAGCTCTTGCTGCACCTTCCAAACAGACATAATGCAACTGAGGGGGCAGGAAGTGGGGATCACCAAAAAAAACCCCCCACACCAAACCATCTTCAATATAATCTAGTTACACTCACTCATTTCTTCAAGATAGTCTTGTTTCTTTCAGTCATTTGCAATTGGACATTCTTTAGGAATTAAATATTTGAAAGGAGAAACACAAGCATAACTTCTACTCTCCCCAAATGCCCTGTTTTCTCATGCTATTATTTTATCAGTCCTCAAAGAACTACCCACTCTTCACGTACATTAGAAAAAATTCTAGAAGTGGCAGGAAAACGAAGGCCTCTACCCACGTTTTAACTTTGTACAAACAGAATGAAGATAAGAAATGTTAATTCCGTTTCACTGCACTAAGAAATCATCTTTTCAGCAGCAAATGGGAGCGGTCCATTTTTATGACAAATGTCCTAAGCGCAAGAAGCCAGATTTTTACAGGGAGTATGGTAGCACTGCTTTATGAAAGCAGAAGCCACACAAACCCTTAGGTAAGTACCCGATTCTGCAGTGGGAAGACTATACCTATAGTGGAAATTCAGAAGATACTTAGCTGCTAGAGTGGTGTACACAGAAACTACAAATTTGCCCCAAAACGGCTGACTGAGGCTTGCACACAGTTCCACAGTATTTTTTTATCCAAGTAATTTGATCTATGCAGCTGGAATCATCTCTCATATTCAAACTCTGTGTACAGAGAGCCACTTACACAGAATTGCTTAGGTTCGAAAGACCATTGAGTCCAACTGTTCCTCCATCTTGCCCAAGGCCACTGCTAAGCCATGTCCCCAGCTGCCATCCCACACGGCTTTTAAATGCCCCCAGGGATAGAGACTCCACGACAGCCCTAAGTAGCCTGTGCCAGTGTTTGACAGCCCTTCCCAGGGAAGAAATTCCTCCTAATATCTAATCTAAGCCTTCCCTGGCACAAAACTATACAATTATATCAAAGTAAATACCTTCTAGATAGAGCTCTTATTATCCTCTGAACTGTCGTATTTCTTTAAGTCTCCATTAATTTAAATTTGTTTAAATACTTTTAAAATATTACTAATTCTCATACTAAAGCAATTATTCATTATTTGACCTCCAAATGCTGAAAAATCTCTGTATACACTGCGTGAAGAAGAAAGACCATCCTCCTTTGTGCTTATTTGTTTCAGTACAACAGATCACAAAAGCATAACAACCAACTGGAGGCTTTATTTAGTTCATTAGTATTAAAAAAAAAAAAACAAATTCAACTTTTAAGTCCTTTTTGCATTTTTCAAGTAAAGCATGCCTTCAAAACATGTCACTTTTCTGCATAATTATTCTCTTCCTAAAACAGATCAAGCTAAAAATCTGGTAAATTCAGAAAGCTGACCTATGGGGCTTTATTGACATTGTTGACCATTTTGTGCAGCAGGACAAGGTGAGATTCCAACCCTTGGCTACTCAGAAAACAAGTTACTGTGGAAGAAACAAAAGCTGCATGGACTGTCAAAGCTCTGTCAGCACATCAAACACATTTATGCCATGAACACTTCCACATGACGACTTTTCACTGTTATGATGGCTGAAAGCAATGATGTCAGCTATGACATAGTCTACATCATAATTAGGTATTTTGATTAAGATTCAAGATTTGTGAAACAATGATCTTTTAGCAAAGCTTGCCCAAAAGCGCTGAAAGGCTTTTGCATTGCTTTAATTAGTTTTCATTGACTCCCACATTCTAGACACATGACAGAATTTTTCTCTGAATCAGCACTTACAGGGATCAGTAAGCACACTTAGGACTACAAAGAGCGGCCATTATATACTGCCTCCCTACGTGTCACTTCCGTACATTTGAGAAACAAGAATTATGTCACGGCTATTCTCTAACAAGTGAGGACAGGTTGTCTAACAATGCTATCATGTCAGTAGAAAGTGAAGAAAGGAACATTGTCAGTAAAAATTCATAACTGCTCCTCTTCCTGTCGTCACCTTCAGTGGAAGATAAAAAAATATGAAAATAATTTTGTCTTCTAGCAAAGTGCTATTTCAGCTTTTAACATCCTGCCTAACTTAAAGCTGTAGAGCTTAATGTCCAGCATAAGCAAGAGGACGATTGGGGATACAAACAGTTCATATGGCCAACCCAGGACAGAGTTAAAGAACAAGAGAAAGTCTGAGAATTAGTGCACTGCTAGGACTTGATCCTCTCTTTGAAGACTGACTGCAACCTTGACACTGCACATTTGCTCTGCAATGTTGGAAGCTCTAGCCAACAAGAGGGGAGCAGCAAGACATGACTTCAGAATTCACACAGCTGCTCTAGTCTGCCAAAAAGACACAATCGTTTTGCTCAGTGCCCCAGTCACAAACAAAGCTTTACTGCATTGTACAGGAATCAGAGAATCCTAGACAGCATTATAAAACCAATAATGACACAAACACAAACATACCTGAGGAAAAGACAGAGAAAGCAAGAATGAAAAAAATCGGCCAAAGGAAGAAAATAAGAAAAAAAACCAAAGCTATCAGAAAGTTTTAAAAGCCTTTTTTTTATCATTAATGGATTAATTAGGTTACTTAAGAGCAAAAATGCCATGCAACCATAAAGTCTCACAGGAATTGAGACTATTAAGATGAAGATGATGATGAAGAGTACAAATAATTTTAAGTTCTTTGATATTTTGGAAATCCTCACCAATGATACAGGTACCTTTACTAGGCATGTGTTTAGTCACACAGGCAGCACATAGTTGAGGCATATCTAAAATGTCAGTAAGTCACTTTTATCAAGTCTCCCAGCACTGAAGTCTGTTAACAAATGGTTAGAGGAGGTGTGAAATATAGGTTTGATTCACAATTAGATTATATCAAGTACACAAGTTAATATAAGAGTCCTACTCTGAAAACTGTAACAAGAAGATAATTCTTTCCATGTAAAGATCTTATTTTCAGGTTCTTAAAATAGAAAATATAATCTTCAAAACTTTGAGATGCTCTGATGTGTCAAACAGTAAACATCTAGTATCTTCTCCAATAAAAGCAATTACCAGCTGCAAAACAAAGCATTTCAACCAAATGAAATTGGAAATTAATTGGTTATCAAGCACAGCTACATTTAAATATCCATTGTATCAGATCTTCTGTCTTTATACTTCCACACCAATCACAGAAACATTGCCCTGCCTGTCTACAAAACCAATTAATCTAACTTGTAAAAATAAATTTTTTAAAATGTATGTGTATATATATATATGTGTGTGTGTATACATAGGGACACCTTCCACTAGCCCAGGTTGCTCCAAGCCCCATCCAATCTGGCCTGGACACTTCCAGGGATGAGGCAGCCACAGCTTTTCTGGGCACCCTGAGCCAGGGCCTCAGCACCCTCATGGGGAAGAATTCCTTCCCAATAACCCGTCTAAACCTGCTCTATCAATCACCAGGCATTTAGAGCCCAAGTTATCACGAGATAAAAAGACCCACCACAATGTATGACACTGAAGAGTTAATTTAAACCTAATGCAGCAGCAGCATTTTTGAGGCAGAAACACAGGTACTGTTTACAGCTACTTGTAATTATTCTCTTGATGGACTACAGATACAAGAAAGAATTTTTCAAAGTATACAAGAAACAACATAACCTAAAGTAGGTGGGACATAATGTATTTTCATAAAGCAGAATTCACAAATTAAAATCTGGGGAAAAATAATCCTAAATAATGTACTGGAAGGCTTATTTGGCAGAGAAGTACTGGAAGCCAAGAACAAATCCATTTCCAGAAAAAGTAACTTAGATAATGCGAGGATCAAACCATTTACTACATATAATTATTTGTATTTTATAGGTGCATCAGACAAAACAGGAATAGATTTAACGAATAGAGGCGTTTTAGCAATGGTGACAGCTTTTACCTATACATACACATTAAGGAAAAAAGATAATCTACTCAAATTCTAATTCACTCTTGCCCAAGATAGCAGTACCTTCCTCTACAGAAGAGGCACATATTCAAATCTGACTTAGGTAGCCTTGTATTGAAAGACACCAATAACGAATACCTTGTAATAGAACTAGCAAAATACATAAGGAAAATATATCAGGATTCCAAGAAACTGTGATAATAAAATACCTCGTATCTCATTCAAGTATCTTCATTTTATAGTGTTTAGTCAAATATTTTATTTAAATTAAAAATCTTGTAGTCATCTTTATCAGTTTACATGAGCACTACATTTAGATCGGAACACTTCCCTTATTAATCACAATAAAAATTACAAGCTAATGAATCACATAGTATGTTTCCTAGTTATATATCTAGTATTAGGCAGTATTATTTTTCAAAACAACCACTAAAAATTTAAAAATGGGGGGATTTATTACAAATAGGTGTTTGTTGGGGGTTTTTTTGTTTGTTCATTGATAAGCTAACTTTAGCACTACAAAGACCAAAAGGAAACACAGGTATTCCTAATTTAAAAAATCATAGTACGTATATATAAATTATATACACATATATATATATATATACACATCCACATCCACCCCCTTTATGTCTTCATATTTGCAGAAATGTTTTATAAAGATGGAATTACAACCATTAAAAAAATATGAACAGATTTTGTCAAATTAATACAGTAACTTTAATATATTACTCCTCTGGAACAACAAAAGGCTTTAAATTGGTCCATGTGCAAATAATCATATCAAAGGCAATTTTAAAAGCCTGTATCACAAAAAACCCAACAGTACTAATGGACATCTTCTGTTGCTTATATCTGAACCATGAGGCCATTAACTGAGCCACCTACCACGTGCATGTTGTACATTTATCAGATCACATGGTAAGTAAACACATTTTCTTTAAAAAAAAAAAAATCCACTCCACTGGTAAAGTCTATTCCACAGATTTTTCTAAATACAGAGTCCTGCTAGAGAAGCTTTATTTCTCTGAAACTAAAATGCAAAGCAAATCCTGCAACACAGACCACCACTAAAAATTCTGGAATAGAGGTTATGTCACTCCCTGCTATCATACAAAATATAGTTGACAGAATGGAGCTACACAGCAAAATATTGTGTATTTTGTTTAGGCACAGATAAATTTGAATGGAAATAACTGTTGCTTTTCAGGGAAAAAACAAAGGAGTAAATTTTACTGAAAGAAAAATCAACCCTTCTCCCTCTCCTCTCAGTTTTTTGGGTAAGGGAGAATTTGACAGTGTAAATATATGAAATAATGAATCAAAGACAGAATTGAAGAATTTCCTACTAGGCATATTAAAAAAAAAAATTAAAAAAAACAATCCTTTTTATTATTCTGAGGAAAAGCAGCAAAGAGAACAGAAGTTTAACCTGTAATAATTTGGGTTCCCTGCACTCACACCGTTCAGCGTCAAGTTACTAAAATCACCTGTGTCAACATTCTCTCCTAACATGATACAATGGCAGCACAAAAAAAACATTTTGTACTTGACGTATTTGTTGTTTTCTCTCAGGCACACTTTTATCAAGTCCTCCTGTCTCAGGCCATAGTGCCTTAAATGTCAAAACAGTATAAACTAAGAAATTACAGAATAAGAAAAAGTTACCTTTTTAAAGATCTCATTGGATAGCTTGTAATTTAATCTTCACACATTAATCTTAAAGACATCAGAATATTAGAGTCTTAATTCAAGACTGTAGTAATATTCTACACTTCTGGTCAAAACCCATGACTGCATGCTCTCCTAGTACCATTTTGACACAAAGTACGTTTAAACAGTTCACCAAAATATCCTAAAATATGAAACAAGTGACACACAGAATCACAGACTGGTTGAGATTGAAAGGGAGGCCATCTTGTCAAAGCCTTTGCTCAAGTAGTCACTCAGAATTCACTTGCCCAGGACTGTGTCCAGATGACTTTGGAGAATCCTCAAGGGTGAAGACTTTGCAATCTCTCAGGACAACCTATGTCAGTGCTCAGTCATCCTCGCAATCAAAAAGAGTTTCCTGGTGTTTGGGGGGGAACCTCACAGAATGGGTCAGTTTGAAAGGGACTGCAGTGGGTCATGCAGTCCCGCAGCCCTGCTCAAGAAGGGTCATCCCAGAGCACATGGCAAGGAACCTCCTGTGTTTCCGTCTGTGGCCATCTTTGTTCTGACCCACTGAAAAGAGCCTGGTTGTGTCCTCTTTGCATCTTTCAGTCAGGTATTTATTAACACTGATGAGATTCCTCCGAACCTCTTCTCCAGGCAGAGGAGTTCAAGCTCTCTCAGCCTTTCCTTACAGGTGAGATGCTCCTGTCCCTTCAACTCCTTAATGGCCATTTATCAGATACACGTCAGCAGTCCCATGCTGAGGAGCTCAGAACCACATACACAACTCTACAAATCTCACCTCTGTCCTTCAGCATGTATTTGGCTGTATTTTGCACAGTGACATGCCATAAATAATTATGGTAACAACTTATGAATTGTAATAAATCTTCTGGTATAAAGTATTATGATAACAGCTAGTTCAAAGAAACAGAACCTGCACACCAGGTTCCATGGTATTAATGAACAGAAAACATTGAGACAGTCTTGTGGCACCAAAACATATACTAGGACGCATCACTGGAAGTTGAAAGCATAAAGCAAGATAGCAGTCTTACCTAGTTTAAAATAAAATTGATAATTAGGTGGAGCGATGGGCTCTGCTGCCAGGATTCTCCACTCCCCCTATTCCTTCAGTCCTGCTGAAGCGATGGTATGAATCTTGGCCACATATGCAAGGGGAAGAAAAATAAAAATAACCCTGTGAATTATATACTCAGAAAATAGTCTAAAAATAAGGAACTACTGGTAGTCAATTTTTTACTTCAAATCATTCACATGTATTACATTCGCTATCCTAGCATTATTCTAGCGCAAAGGCAATGTACTAGACATTCTGCTGCGTTTCTGCAAGATGGGAAGCTAACAGCAGCATGGATTACAGCAAGCCTAAAGACTCTATAACAGGTACCTATTGAAAATCTAGAACTTGTGTTCCAGGCTATTTTTCTTCTGCTTCCCTACTCTTTCTGGGCAAAAATAAGTTTGCAAGTATTTTCTTCTGCTCTGTGAGCTTTCAAGTTCGGGATAAGAACACAGTTTTGACAACATAACTTAGGAATCTGTAAAAGGAAACTGATTGCCCACTAACTAAAAGAGAAAATACTGTAAAAAAAAAAAAAAAGCCTTAAACCTGAGTGAAAAGGACCGCTACAGGATATGACATGACAGGAGGCTACAAGCTAGCAAGTTTGAATAAATGAAGTGTTTCTTACTAGAATACCCTTGTCTTTTCAGCTACTAAAAGCCGGGGCTGGAGCTCAAAAATGAAACTTCCACCAGTGCTTAGCACTAATTTAACTCTGCTACCAATGGAATTCAAAGTGCAGCTAACAAGAACATCAAGAGAAATGCTACACATTTTTTAAATATTGCCGTAAGTATCAACCAGTATCTGAGTATCTCAGACAAGAAACATTGAATCAGGTTTGTAATAATCCACCAGGGAATAGGTTTTTTTGTTTTAACAAACCACCTTTATTTAGATGGAAAGATGATCAAGATATAAGTTTGTTCTAAAACTTGCTTTTGCTTTGATATCTACAGACCACTGATCATTTGACCTCTGACTCTTTCTTTATGGCTCATAAAAAACAAAACAAAAAAGGAAAGCAAGCAACAGGCAAGTTGAAATTAATCATCCTGAGGTCATACTCTTTTAAAAATGCAACTTCTGATCATTTCATTGATTTTTACATGTAAAATCGCCTATTTACAAGAAAAAGCAATATAAAAGGAACTTAAATGTCTTGTTTAAGAAACTAAGTTTCTCTTCAAGTCCTGTAGAAATTGTAGTCTTACACTTTTGCTATTCAAAATTAGTTAAATTTGTACTGGTCTAAAGGCACCTGACTTCTGTTCAATGAGTGAAAACATACTGAAACCTGTTTTTCAGCAATTCTATGTCAACTTATTTTCTAGTATCCACAGAAGTTAATTACTGCCACATACATGAACCATTCATAATTTACACTACAACAGAAGTTATCTATGCAGGCTTTTTAATATACGACAAGTCTGACTCTTGTTAGTCTAGTTTACAGGATGGCATTGAATCTACTACATCACTAAAATCCAGTCCACAATATATGGTGGGGGAGCAGACACCTCACTTGCATTAAAAAATATCTATGACTGTATCTTCTAAAACCTTTTCTTTTTCACTAACATTTGACTATATAAAATAGCAAGTCCTGCTTTTATTAATGAAACATAAATCACCTGTCTGTAAACCATCATGTGACACATGCACACAATCCATTTCACAGGGCACTGGTAAGCACACAGACTTCCATTCTGGAATACCCTCAACTAAAATGAAAGCTATGGAAAACTGTGTATTATTATGCGCATGCATTTCATAAAGGCAAGTTTTCATTTTACAGATCAATGCAAATGTTTGTTCTCTCATATAATACTGTAGCGGAAAGAGAACAAGTCAGCACGACTTACGCTAGGCTATCTGTGTGCC
Organism: Petroica traversi; assembly: GCA_025920805.1. Classification (NCBI taxonomy): domain Eukaryota; kingdom Metazoa; phylum Chordata; class Aves; order Passeriformes; family Petroicidae; genus Petroica; species Petroica traversi. The sequence goes on from JAHLSL010000065.1 coordinate 763,947, forward strand.
CTAAATAAGAAACAATGCACACATGGGAATGATTCTAAGGTATTTTCACCAGTAGAAATGACTGGATTACTTATTGGTTTTGGTTACAGATGTAAACATCATTCTAGTCACATTACTTAAAAGTGACCAACATTTTCTAATTGAAATCATACTGTTTATTCTGAGAACAAAATTTCTATCAAAAAAAAATTTAGTATCCACTATCCACAAAACCCATGCGCATGATACCATGCAAAAGCTTTCTACTACAGTCTCCTCATGCACTCTTTTTGAGGTGGCTGAAAAAAAATTCTCCTGTGAGCAATGTTCCTAAGATGGTTCTCTGCATTTTTCCTACTACCATAAACCAGACCCCATGAGGAAATACAAGTCCATTTAAACAACCTCCTTGGCAAGGACAGTGTTGACAGCATATATACTTGTTGGACAGTGGGCACACACTGAGGAATCAGAGAACTTCCTGGGGCAGTGGTGAAGTAACACTAACACTGGCCTACCACTTCCTCAGCTGGCGTGTCTAATCTGTGTGTCTTCTCCAATACAGTGATTAATTTTTAGAAAACTGTAGAACTTTACTCTTGACTATCTAGCCTACTTCGAGTCATAGCTGAAAAGAAATTACAAACTAAAGTTATGGCATGGAATGGGCAGGTACATGGACAAACAGGTGAACACAAAGCGCTGTCATAAAATTTTGCAAGTTGACAACGGGTACTTAAAGGGAAAGAGGCACATGACGCAAAAAAGTAACTCAGCTTTACCAAGAGATTCCACATACATGCAATTGAAATGCCTCCTAGAACATAAAACACCTATCATGCTTTAAGACGATTGCTATCTATTTCTTTTAAACAAACTGCAAGATATAAAAATTACCACAATTATAAAAATTAAGCATTTAGAGGCCAAGAAATCTTTAAAAAGTGGTTGCCCATGCTTGTTTTAACATCAAATCTTTACACTATTCACGGGTCTCTCAGAATATGTAATTCATTTCCATGACCGCAGAAGACTGCAGGCTACATTTGAACACTGCTCTGTATAAACCACTTACATCAACACAATAAACTTTGCAATGGGCTGTATATCTATAACATCTCAACTGCTAACACTTAAAATTTACTGGCATCTGCCTTGTCCAGAGGATTTTGAACTAGTTTTTTGTGATTTGCAAAAAGAAGTATGTTGGTCCTACAAAGAAACAGTCAAAGGGTATATGGGGAAGGAAGGAACTCCCTCTCACTTACTTTAGATTAAAACTAATGTTAAGTGCACCAGTAAGTGCAGCCAGTTCAAAAATACATTTGATTCCATGAAGGCAACTTGCTATACCTCTAAGTCTTAAAGGGGGAAAATCAGGCCTGAAAAGAACTTCTACAAAAGAAGAAAAGAGAACTGCAGAAAAATATAGTGCTAATATCACAGTTAAATGCCAAACAATAAAGGACCCTTACTAAGTGTTTTGTCATTTTCGTAATATATGCTTTCCATACGCATTTTTTTTCTTTTCTGAAATTTACTTCTCCAAACACTCCTACAACATGCATTAAGTGGAAAGCATGTAACTACACAAACCCTTTAACACATTTTTTATTTGGCAAGCTGTTGGCAAGTTAAAACAAACAAAAAAGACATGAAAAACACCAAACAGGAGGAATTTCATACGCTATCAAACAGGCATACCCAATTTGTGTTCAAATATACACCCGTTCTAAAATCCTATCCTCCAAATCCTTCTCCGCTACATTTAAGGTATGACTAAATCCAAGTGCACTCTCTACTAAGCCGCCAGAAAGGTAATAATTGTTGGAATGTATTGCTGTGATTTTTTTCAATAATCCACAGTATTTCACTGCTTTAGTCAAGCCTTGGGTTCTCAACTTTCTTCCCATTTCTCACACTTTTTTTGGGACAATAGCTTTTTAATATGGTCTCTGTAGACAATGCAGTGAAAAAAATTCAATCACTGCCTACTGTTAACCAAGCGTAAGCCATCACTAAGAGGAGGGTGAGTAATCACCTAAAATCATAATATCCTGCGTTGGAAGAGACAAGGATAATTGAATTCAACCTCTGGCCCTGCCCAGGATACCCCATCTCACCCTGTCCCTGAGAGCATTGTCCAAATACTCCTGGAGCACTGGCAGCCTGGGGGCCACGACCATTCCCTGCGGAGCCTGTCCAGTGTCAAACAATCCTCTGAGGAAATAACCTTTTCCTGATATCCAATCTAAACTCACCCGACACAGCCCCAGCTGTTCCATCAGATTCTGTTCCTGATCATAAAGAGCAAAAATCAGAGCTGCTCCTTCACTTCCTCTCATGAGGAAGCTGTAGATCCCAATGAGATCTGACCTCTGTCTCCTTTTCTCCAGGCAGAACAAATCAAGAGACCTCAGCCATTCTACACACGACTTCCCCTCCAGACCCTTAATAATTTACCTCTTTCGACTCCTGTGTAAGGTAATTTCACTGAAAAAGCCAAAATGGGAGTGTCTATTGTTTCTAATATTAGACTCTGTAACTAAAAAAAGAAACAAAAACCCAAAGAGTAATTCTCCTTGCTGCTTTGAAAGTTCCTACAATCATGCTATGAAGAAATTGTTTCTGGCATTACAACTGTTGTAGAGGTTGGGTCCCCCAGAACTTATTGAGCACTCTTCCACCTCACTTCCCTCCTAAACCACACAGTTGTAGTCTCAGCTATCTCTAATCTAGTTCTTTCGTCAACACTGAAAAGAAGCAGTGAGGTGCTAAGGGTAACTCCAAGGAAGAAAAATTATCAGAGATGCAATGGAAAAATACTGGTTTGCATTTCTCACCCTTCATCCTTCTTTCAGTTGCTGTAACTACTCAGACAAGACCAGAGCTGTAAGGAGTGATAACATCTTTTATTAAATCAACTGATACAGCCTGAAAAACTAGACTTTTTCAGGCACGTATGTTTGATATTTTTATCTTGCTGACTAACACAGTAAGAAACCTCCCATAATGGCTTCCCGTTTTCCTGGATCCATACATATAAAATAAGAATTTATTTACAACTTTCCTCAACAATACTTTCTATTTACATGCCAGGCTGTAAGTTAGTAACTTACAACATACTGGATCAAAAGATGTATGGAGAGCAGGAATTTTGGGCTCCCTTTTATTTCCACAAGAACTAAGCATGTTAGAACTGACTTTTATAGTCAAAAACATACTACTCCTTATAAAAGTTCCAGTCACTAGGACAAACAAAATTAAAGAAACAATATCAAGCTTTTCTATATATGTTTGATTTCTAACTGAAAAGCAAAATTGAATGTGGAAGATCAACCTTACATCACAGCTTATATATATATTAATATAACTAATATTTCTAAGTATGTACTTTTCACATTATAACGATAGGTAAGCATACTTTTATAAGAGTACAGTCATTCCTAATACATCCATTATTTTCTCCATAGGATACTCAACAGGACTGCTTACTTCTGTTTTACTAGACCTTCATTTTGTGTAACACAATCACATTTTATACTTCTTGGCTTTCCCCAGTAAGCATTGGATATACAATGCACAATGCATGAATACCACACATTTCAGCAACTACAGCATTAGCAAGGTAACACTGGGTAAATCTAATAAGGATTTTTTATTCAGAACAAAAAACTTTATGAAAGGTCTACAAAGCTTGGCTGATGTCACTTTCTTCATCTTAACGTAACAAGATTTCACATTTAAGATGTATGTCACTGCTCACCATTACACCTTGTTTCTTCAAAGCTCAGAGTTTAACATTTTATTCAGCATTTATTAAAAATAAATATTTAATACTGAGGTTGTTCTACGACACAAGCACAGCTAAAATGAAGGGCCACTGTGGCTGCAGCGACCAGATTTCCAATGCCGGTAGATCAATAAAAAACAGCTTAAGCACACAGTCTCCATGTATGAGTAGAATGGTTTATAATAGCCTGCAAACGACTACGTACTTTCTGTAACCAGATGTTCTTAAATTATGAATATGCAACCAATTCATGTTAAAGCCAAATCCCAGCACTAGATTTACAGGGAAATCCAAGTAGTTTTTTGCTTGATCCACATGTTAATTCCATTAAGGTTACAAACAGCAGTTAACTTTGGCACAAACAGGACCAAACTATTTGCATTTCATCACTAAGTTCATTAGCACAGCAAGGGTTGTCAGTCTTTAGAACTCTCCTGCAATAGCTCAAGCAATACAACAATGATCTCCAAGTCGAAAAAAAACCTTCAAAGCACACATGCAAGCCCTTTTGCCAAGCTTTTGCTTCAGCCAATCAGCCTGTATGCCCTGACCTGCCTGAAGGCTTGATCAAGCTTCGAACACTTAAAAACATCCATCATAAAAACAAAGACAGGACACTGAATTATACAGTATTAACCTCCAGGGTTTGCATACAAAGACTTAAGATTTATTTATGTCCTAGCACGTTAAGAGCTTCAGCACACTGTTCTTTACACCAAACCAGCTGCCAATTTGATGAACCTCTCTGCCTTCAGCAGTACAGTGTCTTTGATTAATGAGCGCATGCTTGTGGAAAAGTGTAAGAACAAAAAAATGTAGCAAAATCCACACAATTATGTCCCTATGCACCAACGGCCTACTGCAATAATTTTTGTCTAACTGGCTTCCTGTTGTAGAAAGACTGAGGGCTGAGGAGTGGGATATGGAATTATTTTGCTGATTTTACTTGGATACTACCACTCTTCTAAATATCTGGTAAAATGCCTTGAATTAAAGAATCTTTCAGCGTCAGAAAAACATGAATTCATTAACACAAATTGATTAATAAATAGGGTCACAAAACAAAAGCATTATCTATGTACTCAGTGAAGAAAAAATATACACTCTAGAAAATTTCAAGGTTTTAGCTTCTCGTGGAACAACAGGACTGAGTTCAAGTTCAAGAACAGCTAAGCAGATTATTTTGTGCCTTTAAATTACTGTATTATATACTCTAAAGAAAATCTACCTTACACTTTCTGTTATTTACTGGAATAAGTGTACACTGGTAGGGTTCATCATTACTCAAAAAATGAAAATTCTTCATTATCCTTTCCAGCAATTACAGAGAAGAACTAAATTCTGTGTGAGGCTCCAAAAAGACAACAGCATTATCAGACAGTCACTGTCTTACTTTTAACTCTACTTTCTTTCCCAAGGCTTTATACTGTAAACATTACCCGCACAAATCCTTAAACTTAGCAGTCCCACTAATTTCAATGGGACCATTACTAATGTAAAGAGTCCATCGGGTAGAACAATTTTTCAGGTAGTTTTTCTTTACATTTTTAGTAGTTTGAACTTTAAGGTTTTGGGTGATTCCTCCCTCAGCAGCTAGAAAAATCTCTGCAATCTCTTTTTGCAAACTACCAAGGCTTAACCCATTCAGCTCTTTACAATGCCTGACCTACATCAAGTGAAAAGAGTCCTATGTCCTTTACACACAGAAAACAAGACATTCAGGAGGCCCTGAAGGGTATGGGTAGCAAGGTAAAGGGAGAGAATCCACATTAAAGGCAACAGGCATCATACAAACACTGAAAAGCCCAGCATATCTTTTCCTAAGTTCATACCTTCATAGACTACATTTGAAAGATCATCTGTCACTAAGCAAGGTATAAAAACATATACTTGTTTTGATACAGGTCTTTTTTCCAACGGTCTGAAAGACATTCACATAAAAAGTGAAGGAACTGGTATTAGGAATTGTGTCAAATGCATAAATTAATTGCTAAACCAAGTTGGGGAAACCCTTGTATCCTTTGTTCCTCACTGCTACTTTAAAAAAATTGAAACAAGCATTAAGACTTCCTCACACTCCAAGAGTGTTTCTTTCACTTGGTGTCTCACGAAATGCTAATATCACAACAAAATAAATCATCATTTCTCCTCCCCCCCAAAAAGAAACAAAAATCTAACTGATACCATAAAATTACAACTTTTACTTTTATTATTTAATTCCATTTAAATCTCAAAGGAACTTCTGTATTGGACTTTAACAAAGTATATTTGATTTTTTTTAAAATGGCTCAAGATCATGGCACTATATAATGGTAAATTTAGGACAGTAAAGAGCTTAAAAACTGAAGAACTTGGATAAGAACACAGCTAATAGGTGAAACAGTGTGCTAACTGGATTATATGTTCTACATACCTTTTCTCCGCTTAAAATTGTATGATTAAGAAACAAAATGGCAAAATACTGCATCTTGCCTGGCCCTTCTGCAGAGGCTGAATGAATACTGAATGGTCTCAGTTTTGTTTAATGACTATGTGCTCTCCGCTTACCTACCCGTAGCAATTACCCTGCAGAATTAACAAACCACACATTTCCATTTTCAAGGAAACAACTACCCAGCACACTACGGATTAAAGTCAGTGAACACAGCTCTTTTTTCATCCTCTACCACCAACTACTTGTGATGCTGGTAAAAGACTAAACCCTTCCAGAGTCCTTATCTCTGTAACAGTGAAACTAATACTGCCTGGCCTTCATAAAGTCCTAAGAAAGCCAAACTAAAAAATTAATGAGAACCCACGGTTTTCCTCACACAAATCTTCTGGCGATTCCTTGTTGGTTTGATTGTTCCTATTTAGAATAAAAATGGTTTTAAAGTAAAAATGTAGTAGTATAACAAAAAAAAAAATCTTTAAAAGCACAGATGTCAGTTTAAAAAAGGATGTTTCACTTCCTTCTTTGATGCAGTGGGGAAGATCATCTGTACCTAAATTTCAAATACTGCATAATGTTCTTCAATACAAACTTCCCGTTTCTGTAAAATATGTTGATTAACATATACTTACTACATTTTGTCTACATTCAGAACGCTGTAAACTATCAAACAATTGCAAAAAATCTTGTGGTGGCAATTAACAATCACAAATTAGTTTATAATGCAGTATGACATAATTCACTGAATATACTGCAGTAAAACTCAATCAACTCAGAAGCTGAAGCACACTTGGGAGAAAACTGGTTGACTAGGGGAATCTTCCTTGGGCCAAATCATCTAAGTGATGAAAACACTAAGTACCATTCTTAGTACTCTACTAGAATAGTTGGTTTATTAAAAAAAAAAAAAAAACCAACAAAACATTCTACCATTGTTTATACTACTAAGTTTTATTTAAAGATACCTATATATTATTAGAGCTTGGGAGACGGATCACAGCGAAGGGATTTGAACATAGAGTGTTCCTACAGTGAAACCCTTAATGTGCCGGAGGGAGACGGGAGAGGAAGGGTGTAGGAAACTGCATTGTTGGTTATACCTCCCAACAGTCAAGATCTCCTATTCCCAAACATGCCATTTAAAGAAAATTATAGAACTAATAGCAGTGAGCTATTTCTTTCCATCATTCTGGGATATGAGAACAAGTGCACAAGCTTCATTTTATTTGCAACTCTGATATTCCACATCTTGGCATAGGAACACAAAAGTAGCAACAAAGACCTTAACAACTGCAGTTCAAGCTGGGAGGGACTGTTCCATTTGAATTCAATGACACCACTAATGGCTTCTTAGCAGTTTCATGAAATCAAGCAGCTGTCAAATCGATGCATCAGAAGGAACAGTTATGCACTCCCATAACAAAAAGCAACACATCAGGATGTTTTGCAAAACATCTGCTCCTATACACTGCAGTTCTACAATAAACATGCAAACAAAGAAAACATGAAAAAGGGCAACAGGACCTATAAGGAAAGGCTTCTACTACCTTCTTACATGCGTTTTCAGTGTCTACCATAAAAAGCAAAAAAAGTCAGTCTTCAAGAACTTTCTTAACATAAGGTCAACACAAAGATTAAACAAATATACTGAAGTGGTCAATCAATGCTCTTTCGCTCCACGATATAAAGATATTGCTAGTTTATGTTTTGAAAATGCAAGACATTTTATTACATGTTCAAGAAAATCAAACATTTTTCAAATAAAGATATGAAGTATATAATTAATTACCTTTCCTCTCACACTACACAAAAGATTTTACAATGGCATTGACAACTTACAAGAATCTTAAAAACAATTTCCTTTTTGTGGGAACACAGACCTGTAAGGAACTCAGCACAGTACAATTTAGTTTAAGAAAATAATTTGGATGAGAAATACCAGTATGTCATGGTTTAAGAATGGTATTCTCCCTTTCAGGGCACTCACTGAAACCATGTGCTGCTCATTCGCTTGCTCCCTCCCCTTCTTCAGGAGGGAGAGAAGAATTGGAGGCACAAAAGGTAAAGGTCATGGGTTGAGACAAGAACAATTTACCAGAAACAGCAAGGAGATAAGAAAACGAATAGTAATAGCAACAATACCAAAGACAGAGACTAAAAAAAAAGATTCCAAAGATTCACAGGGACAAAACGATACCCTAGGTTCACTTGGAAGAAAGCCCTTCTTTCCCCAAAAGGAAGAGAGCGCCTTGCCTGCCTTTCCCACCCCCAACTAACAGAGGTAAGGTGGAAAGAACTACTTCGTCCTTACCGTGCCCCTCCTGGCTACAGCAAAAATGAACCCTGTCCTTGCTGGAACTAGAACAGGGTATCACAATTCCAGTTTATTTTCAATACACAGTAGTCACAAAACCTTATACTGTGCCATCCAAAACAGACTTCGGATCAGGAACAGAAAGACAACAATGCCTGATGCGCTGAAGAACTATTTTTTACTTTTCAGAAAGTTCTGTTTATGAACAACTTCATCACAACCTGATAGGAATACTCCCCTTGCTTACAGGAACTGCTACAACCTATGATTATACCAGTATCACGTGCATGAAGCAAACACAGAATTTCTTGACCACTGAAAATTCCTTAACAATTCCTAGTGCTTTCTCTACATACACTTTACAAAAATTACCTTGGCTACCCTTTTCTTAACATTATGCAGTTTATTAATTTTGCAGCATTTTGACAAAAACATGTATGCAGTTTATTATGAAATATCAAAGGTATACTGTCATTTTCAGAAACTACTTATCCTCTGTTGCTCACCGTTTATAACCTATCCAATTTTCTAGACCTTCATTGCATTTATAATTTAGAATCACCTGCTGTTCATAGTTTCGACTGTTTAAATGTTTTCATTTACACAGCATTCACACAGATAGGAAACAGCGAATCCAACTACACTTTCTGATGCATTTAGGAAAGAAAAATAAAGTAAGCATCTGACATTTGTTCTAACATAACCTTATCTCTGCTTTAAGTACAGCATTCAATACTGACTGGGACAGAAAGAAAGTCTTGATGTACAAACAGCTATTCCTATTACTTTCTATGTTAACTGTTGTCAATAGTTTTCCTAATCCTGGAGACAAAGAAAAAACAAATTAAACACAAGTAGCTTCATGTTCTCCATAGTGTGACTTTCAACATGCAGCAAGTCAAACATGCATAGAAAGAATGGAGAAATGAAACTTTACCTACAACAATTATTCCTTATCAATTACAGGTTTCACTAAGTCATGTGATCAGAAAAACTTTTATGAGACTAAAAAAAAAAGCAATTGAGAACCAAATTAACAGAACAGTACCTTTTATTGTTCTCACTTTCACAACAGCTGATGCAAAGAGTCAGAGGAAAAGAGAGCTGTTGTTGGGTTTTGGATAAGGGGTTGTTGTTGGGCTAGTTCTTTCATTGAGTTTTGCATAGTTATGTTTAGCCACACACATTATACAGTACCTGGAACATAACTCAAACTACAAGTAATATTTATAAGCAATTTCCAGACAGAACCTTTTAATCATATACCTTAATAAGTTTACTGCTTCCAAACATACCTCCAAGTCTGTCATTTAAAATTGGAGGTCTGTATTGCCATGTTCCTCATGCCAAGAAGACACTTGTTTATTTCTCAGGGAATATCCTGTACCAAGTATTTAATGTAAACTTCACATCAGATTAATACTTGCCATAAACAAAAACAATGCAGATCTCCAGATAATTTATTTAACATAGTAACTTCAGAACAGTTTTTAAAATAATCCAACAGTTAAAGATTGCACATTAAATACTAAGATCACGGCAGAAAAAAAAAAAGGGAGGGGGTGATAACGCAAAAGCAGGATTGTTTCCCTGATATGAAACCAGACACCAGATTCACAACGTCCCCTGTACGTGCACGCTCAGCGAGGAACCTTTCTTTTTAAAGTGTGATTTACAACACGTCAGATCAGGAATTCCAGGGGAAAGCACAGAGTCTTGGAGAAAAATCCCCTTGAACTTTACATGACGTCACTATCTGTCCCTGCAATATTTCCTAAACTTTGATGCTTATCCAGAAGCGCTTTCAGGTTTTCTACTCATTCCCTTCTAAAAGAGACGGTCAGACTTTGGAACAAAAATTTGCCCAAGATGGCGAAAGGCTTGTTGTTTAGAGGGCAGAAAAATGGAGGATATTGTAATATACACAAAGGGATAAATTTCAACAACTCGGCCCAGCGCTGCAGCTGCTCGTTTCTCTTTACAAGGACGGGACAGGCACAAAGCCGCGGACAGAGGGGTCCGCAGGGAGCCGGGTGAGCGGAGCGGCGCCCGCTCCCGGCCCG